>CP125979.1:146287425-146814925 GCA_030063025.1 Avena longiglumis | reverse complement strand
GTCCTGTTTCGGAGTTGGAGAATGATTCCGGTGTTTTCATCGGGAATGTTCTAGAAGGGTCCGAAAGGTCCGGCACTCCGGAGGGGAAGGGTGCATGAATGTGTCATAACAAGTTGGAATGGTTGCATCATGTACTAGGTGTCATCGCTGAGCAAAATAAAGGGATAAATCAAATCCTAGTTTGAAAAGTCAAACGCCAATTTGAAAAGTCAAACGGTAAGTTTGCTTGGTGGAGGGAGAGTAGGAAACCTACTTGGGAAGGAAGTCCCACTCCCTCCACCCGCCGGCCAAGGAGGAGGAGTTGGAGGAGGACTCCCTCCTCCTAGGTGCCTCCCTCCCACCTATAAAAGAAGGGGCAGGGGTGCCCCCTCTACCTACACCTCTCACACCCCAAACCCTAGCCCCATTCACGGCCACCTCCAAGGTCTGCCGCCGCCTAGGGCATCCTCTAAGTTACCGAGTTAGGGTTTCCCCAAACCCTAGCCGCCGGCCAAGCTCTCCCCTTGGTGCCTCTAAACCCTAGATCTCCAAGGCCCTCTCTCATAGTCCACCATACTCGCTTCGGCTTAAGGCGAAGCCCTGCGAGATCTCCCCTCTACTTCCGGTACCACGCCGTCGTGCTGCCGGAATCGCGAGGAGAGTGCTACAACCTCTGCTGCCTTCTGGAACAAGGGAGAGGAAGGTCTTCATCGAGTACCGAACGTGTGACCGACTGCGGGAGCGCTGCCGGAACGCAGCGCCGGAAGGATCGTCTACGCGATCTTGAGATCGGCAAGTGTACGACTACATCACCCACGAGAATCTTCTCTCGTTAACCGCTTTGGAATCTTAGAGGGTGAGTTCCTCTATCGACTCGTTGCTACAGTCTAGTAGATAGATCTTGGCTTGTTTGTGTGCATGCGGTAGGAAATTTTTGTTTTCCATGCTACGAACCCCTACAGATACATACAACCCAACAGGTACTTTCCGATCACCCGAGAGACACCTTTATGATCACCCTCTCATAGGATGACGTTTGATGACCTCAAAGCTTTCTTCCGATACCAAGGAGTTGTATTATCTCATGGTCTAAGGAATACAATATTTGACATAATAAAATCTTCGCAAAGATGAACACGATGACACGATCTAATTGCTTCGCTTAGTTTGGGTCTGTCCATCATATCATTCTCCCAATTATACGATCTCATTATTAATCGAAAACTCATGTCTATGGTTAGAAAACCTTAACCATCATTAATCAATGAACTAGTCCATAGAGGCATACTAGGTACACGGTGTTGTTCACAAACCACACAAGTATTAAAGTTTCCGCTTAATACAATTCTAGCATGGAATATAAACTTTATCATGAACAAGAATTATAATAATAACATCTTTATTATTGCCTCTAGGGCATAATTCCAACAGTCTCCCACTTGCACTAGAGTCAATAATCTAGTTTACATTTGGCAAAAATCTCACACCCATGGCACTAAGGTGCTGATCATGTTTTACACGTGGAAGAGGTTTAGTCAATGGATCTGCGACATTCAGATCTGTATGTACTTTGCTAATCTTCAGATCTCCATCTGCTATATAATCTCGGATTATATGAAACTTGTGGTTGATATGCTTGGTCTTTGGATGATATCTTGGTTCCTTAGCGAGTGCTATGGCCCCAGTGTTTTCACACAATATCTCCAGTGGGTCCAATGCACTTGGAACCACGCCAAGCTCAGTGATGAAGTTCCTGATCCAAACTCCTTCAATTGACGCTTCTGCAGCAGCCATGTATTCCGCTTCTAATGTAGATCCCGCAATCACGCTTAGCTTGCAGCTTCTCCAGCTCACAGCTCCTCCATTCAAAATATAAACGTATCCTGTCTGATATTTAGAATCATCCTTGTCGGTGTCGAAACTAGCGTCGACGTAACCTTTTACGACGAGTTGTTCATCATTCTTTAGTCCTATTTAGGTACTTTAGGATGTTCTTCACGGTTGTCCAGTGTTCCACTCCTGGATCACATTGATATCTGCTCGTCAAACTAAGAGCATTGGACACATCCGGTCTAGTACACAGCATGGCATACATGATAGAACCTATGGCCGAGGCATAAGGCACTTTGCTCATAGCTTCTCTATCATTTACCGTAGCTGGACACTGAGCCTTGCTCAATATCTTACCTGACAACATAGGCACTGAACCTTTCTTTGCCTTATCCATTCTGAACCTTTTCAGAACTTTGTCTAGGTATGTACTCTGGCTTAAAGCTATCAGGCGTCTTTGTCTATCTCTATAGATTTTGATGCCCAATATATAAGCAGATTCACCTAGGTCTTTCATTGAAAAACACTTGTTCAAATAACGCTTCACATCGTTAAGCATGTTAATGTCATTTCCAATAATCAATATGTCATCCACATATAGTACCAAAAATGTCACCGAGCTCCCACTCACTTTCTTGTAGAGACAAGCTTCGTAGCAATTTGGAACAAATCCAAAGCTCTTGATCACTTGATCAAAACGAAGGTTTCAACTCCGAGATGCTTGCTTCAGTCCATAAATGGAACGTTGAAGTTTGCATACTTTATCAGCATCCTTAGGATCGACAAAACCTTCGGGTTGCATCATATACAACTCTTCATCAATGTTGCCATTGAGGAACGCAGTCTTGACATCCATCTGCCATATTTCATAATCATGAAACGCAGCAATTGCTAATAAAATCCGAATGGACTTAAACATCGCTACGGGAGAGAAAGTCTCATCGTAGTCAACACCTTGAACTTGCTGAAAACCTTTCGCGCCAAGCCGTGCTTTATAGACGGTAACATTACCATCCGCGTCCATTTTCTTCTTCAAGATCCATTTGCACTCAACGGCCTTTTGGTCGCTAGGAGGGTCCACCAAAGTTCATACTTGGTTTTCACTCATGGATCCCAATTCGGATTTCATGGCCTCTAGCCATTTCTCAGAGTCTGGGCTCATCATCGCTTCCTCATAGTTCGTAGGTTCACTGTCTTCTACCAACAAGACAGTCAAGACAGGGTTGCCGTACCACTCAGGAGGGGCACGCGACCTTGTCGACCTGCGACGTTCAGTAGCAGCATCGTCTGAAGCTTCATGATCCTTGTCATTAGCTTCCTCTATTGTTGGTGCAGGCGGCACTGGAACAATTTCAGGTGTTGCGCTACTCTCCAACTCAAGAGAAGTTTCAACAACCTCGTCTAGATCTACTTTCCTCCCACTCACTTCTTTCGAGAGAAACTCCTTCTCAAGAAAGGAATCGTTCTTTGCGACAAACACTTTGCCTTCGGTTCTGTGATAGAAGGTATACCCGATAGTTTCCTTAGGATATCCTATGAAGACGCATTTCTCCGCTTGGGTTCGAGCTTGTCCGGCATCAACTTCTTGACGTAAGCCTCGCATCCCCAAACTTTAAGAAACGACAACTTAGGTTTAGCACCAAACCACAGTTCATACGGTGTCGTCTCAACGGATTTAGATGGTGACCTATTTAAAGTGAATGCAGCGGTTTCTAATGCATAACCCCAAAATTATAACGACAAATCAGTAAGAGACATCATTGATCGAACCATATCTAATAGGGTTCGATTCCGGTGTTCAGACACACCATTGCGCTGTGGTGTTCCGGGTGGCGTGAGTTGCGAAACGATTCCGCTTGATTTAAGATGCGTGAGAAAATCATAACTCAAATATTCACCTCCACGATCGGATCGTAGAAACTTAATCTTTCTGTTACGATGGTTCTCCACTTCATTCTGAAATTCTTTGAAGTTTTCAAATGTTTCAGATTTATGTTTCATTAAGTAGATATACCCATATCTACTTAAGTCATCGGTAAAAGTGAGAAAATATCTATATCCACCGTGCGTCGAAACACTCATCGGTCCGCATACATCGGTATGTATGATTTCCAACAAGTCCGTTGCTCGCTCCATCATACCGGAGAACGGGGTTTTGATCATCTTGCCCATGAGGCATGGTTCGCATGTGTCAAATGATTCAAAATCAAGTGACTCCAAAAGTCCATCAGAATGGAGTTTCTTCATACGCTTTACACCAATATGACCTAGACGACAGTGCCACAAATAAGTAGTATTATCACTATCTACTTTGCATCTCTTAGCCTCAATGTTATGGATGTGTGTTTCATCCCTTCCGAGATTTAGAAGAAATAAACCATTCACAACATGTGCATGACCATAAAAGATGTTACTCATATAAATAGAACAACCATTATTCTCCGATTTAAATGAATAACCGTCTTGCAATAAACAAGATCCAGAAATAATGTTCATGCTCAATGCAGGCAGATAATAACACTTATTAAGGTTTAAAACAAATCCCGAAGGTAAAACTAAGGAGAGCGTGCCGACGACCATCACATCAACTCTTGATCCGTTGCCAACGCGCATCGTCACATCATCCCTCGCAAGCCGTCGTCTATTCCGTAGCTCCTATTTTGAGTTACAAATATTAGCAACTGAACCAGTATCAAATACCCAGGCACTACAACGAGGGCTAGTAAGGAAAACATCAATAACATGTATATCAAATATACCTTTGATGGTGCCAGCCTTCTTGTCCGCTAAGTACTTCAGACAGTTGCTCTTCCAGTGACCCTTGTCCTTGCAATAGAAGAACTCAGTGTCCGGCTTGGGTCCAGACTTGAGCTTCTTCTCGGCGAGAACAGCGCTTGCCGCCTTTCTTGAAGGGCTTCTTTGCACCCTTACCTTTCTTGAAGGTGGGGGGCTTGTTGACCATCAACACATGATTATCCTTTTTGATGTCCACCTCCGCAGCCTTTAGCTTTACGAAGAGCTCGGTGATCGTATAAGTGGAACCAATCTGATTATGAGTCACTACAAAACTTTTGTAGCTGGGAGGGAGTGATTGCAGAACCCTGCCAATCTTGAGCTCCTCTGGAATCTTGCAGTCCAGTTGCTCAAGGCGTTGAGTGTATCCCGACATCTTAATGGCTTGCTCACTAACGGAACTCCCTTCCTCCATCTTGCAGTTAAAGAATTTCTCAGAGATCTCATATCTTTCAGAACGGGCCTGAGTCTGAAACATGGTTTTCAGCTCCTCAAGAATCTCAAAGGGCCCGGGATAGTCTTCAAAACGATTTTGAAGGTCCGATTCCATAGCAAACAACATGGTGCTATTAATCACACCATAATCATCTTTCTTGCGCCGATAGACAGCTTTCTCATCACCGACATCTACAAAGAGGGCGTCACCTAGCGCATTTTCAAGGACATAGTCCTTTTGACCGCCAGAGAGAATGATTCTCAGTTGGAACCAATTGGTGAAGTTAGACCCATTGTTTCTAAGCTTTTCCTTCTCAGCAAAAACGTTGAAGTTGAAGTTGGACTTAGCCATTTGATCTACAATATTTGCAAGTACAAATTAGACTATGTTCATGATAACTAGTTTAACTTTTAAACAAATTACTAGATGAACTCCCACTAAATTCAACATCCCTCAAGTTGTTTAGTGAACATGATCCAAATTCACCACACCTAATCCGATCTTCACGAGAAGAGATGTGGTTTCAATGGTGGACAACGAAGTGTCGATCATATCATTCATATGACTCATGTTTAACCTTTCGGTTCATGTGTTCCGAGGCCATGTCTGTACATGCTAGGCTCGTCAAGTCAAACCCAAGTATTTCCGCGTGTGCACAACTGGCTTGCACTCGTTGTATGTGAACGTAGAGTCTATAGCACCCGATCATCACGTGATGCTTGGACACGACGAACTTTCGCAACGGTGCATACATGGGGAGAACACATTTTTATCTTGATCTTTAAGTGAGGAATCATCTTATAATGCTACCGTCGCGATCTAAGCATAATAAGATACATAAAAGGATAAACATCACATGCATATAACTTTATGTGACATGGTATAACCAATCTTCGCGCAATGATCTCCATCTTGTGCGTGCCGGCATGATCTCCATCACTCCACCATGATTGCCTCCACCACAAATAGCAACTACAACTATTGCTAACTACTTAGCGATAAAGTGAAACTATTACATGGCGTATAAGAAGTTGACACACAGGTCATACACAATTATAAAGACAACCATATGGCTCCTGCCGGTTGTGTACTCATCGACATGCAAGTCGTGAAACATTACAAAACATGATCATCGCATACAATATACACATCACATCTTGGGCCATACCATATCACAGAAAACACTCCCTGCAAAAAAAAGTTAGACGCCTCTACTTTGTTGTTGCATGTTTTACGTGGCTTATGGGAGTAGCAATCTAAGAATGATTCTTACCTACGGAAAGCCACAACGGTGATATTATGGTTGCCAAGCTCCGGTGTTAATCCCATGACAACTATAGTGAGAGAAACTGGCATCCACCAGCCGCATGTGTGGAACAAGCCACACGTCAAGTGCAGAGCCGATCTCGCGAACGACATCGCGTAAGGTTGGCCTGGACCGCTTCAATCTCACTATCCCGCGTCATAAGAAGAACACAAACAAGAATCTTGCAACAGAAAAAATCAACGCCCGCAACAACCATGTTGCGTTCTACTCGTGAAACACATCTACGCATAGATCTAGATCTGATACCACTGAAGGGTTTCGCAGCATAGTAAATCAAAAAAATTCTACTGATGCGAACGGGAAAGCCAAGATCTAATCTAGGAGATGCAAACAACAAGAGAGATTATATGATATCTTCATACCCTTGAAGATTCGCACAGCGGAACGTTCGTCGGAACGTGGGTGATGTAGTCGTACTCGCTTCTCCTCCTCGCGATCCGCTCCGATCTAGCACCGCAAGTGGCGATGCCTCCGAGAGATGCACACGTGCAGCACCTCGACGTATCCTCCTTCCTCGGTCCAGCAAGTATGGTGGAGAGACGGATTGGATCTAAAACGCGACAGAGCGGTGCAAGTGGTGGAGAGTTTCTGCAGCAGGGCTTCGCCTACACGCAGTCGGGAGGAAGAGAGAGAGGAGGGCAGCAGGGCGGCTAGGCTTGAGGGAAAGGTGTAGGGGGTGGTGCGCCCCCAGCCCTCTTTATATAGAGGGGTGGGCGGCAACCCTAGCCCCTCCCCCAAGCCTACGCCGGCGGCCAAGGAGGGAAGAGTGGGGGGCAAGTCCCCCCCCTCTTTCTAGAAGCCCTCTTTAGGGTTTCCCCTTGCTTTGGCCGGCTGGGCCCTATGGGGACTTGTGCCCCTGACCCAATGCAGCCAGGGCACTCCCTCATAGGCCCATGCCCCCTCCCGGCAGGTGGGGCCACGTTGGTCCCCCTCCGGAAGGTTCTAGAAGCTTTCGGTACAATACCGATTAACCCGAAACATTTCCGAACTCCAAAAACTGCATTGCCTTATATGAATCTTATTCTTCGGACCACTCCGGAACCTCTCGTGATGTCCCGGATCCCATCCGAGACTCTGAACAAAAACTCATAAACCAATTATCCAATCTATCCTAGCGTCGAGACACGTTAAGTGTGTGACCCTTCGGGTTCGAGAACATGTAGACATGATCTTCTATCAATAATCAACAGCGGGGTCTGGAAACCCATATTGACTCCCACACATTCATCGATGATCATATCGGATAAACCACGATGCCAGGATTCAATCAATTCCATATATATATTCCCTTCGTCTCGCGATATTTTACTTGCCCGAGATTTGATCGTTGGTACCGTCATACCTAGTTCAATCTCGTTCACATCAAGTACTTTACTCGTTCCGTAAGCCGATATCACTTTGTGATTAACTCCTTAACCACATGCTTGCAAGCGATGTTGATATCGATTACCGAGTGGGCCCGAAGTATATCTCTCCGACTTGGGAGGGACAAATCCCATCTCGATACATACAACCCAACATGTACTTTCCGATCACCTGAGAGACACCTTTATGATCACCCTCTCATAGGATGACGTTTGATGACCTCAAAGATTTCTTCCGATACCAGGGAGTTGTATTATCTCATGGTCTAAGGAATACAATATTTGACATAAGAAAAGCTTCGCAAAGATGAACACGATGACACGATCTAATTGTTTCGCTTAGTTTGGGTCTGTCCATCATATCATTCTTCCAATGATACGATCTCATTATTAATCGACAACTCATGTCTATGGTTAGGAAACCTTAACCATCATTAATCAATGAACTAGTCCATAGAGGCATACTAGGGACACGGTGTTGTTCACAAACCACACAAGTATTAAAGTTTCCGCTTAATACAATTCTAGCATGGAATATAAACTTTATCATGAACAAGAATTACAATAATAACATCTTTATTATTGCCTCTAGGGCATAATTCCAACAGATGTAAAGCAAGATCACGTGACGGTATAGGTGGGTGCGGAGGGAATTTGGTCAATCAAGATGTTTGGTCCGATTCTTCTCCGTCTGCCTAGAGAGTGCCTTGTATGTGTCCTGGTGAAGAAATAGCCGGCCTGGCCTGGATGTCAACGGGGTTAGGATAGCAAGCTGCAGCAACACTATGATGATAGTACCATGCACATGATTAAATTAGAGAGAAAGGTGTGCATCGACGGCATCAGCGCCCTTGAAGACAGCGTGTCGACATCATCAGCGCAACGCCGATAGCTGGAGCTAAGCCGATGATGTGGCCGCCGTAATAGGACTACGTTCACGGCATTGCGCCAATGGTGGCCGTCATAACAGGCCTACACCGATGGGAATTGGGGCCATGCCGACTGCAATTGCCGTCGGCATTGCTGCTGATTCCTATAGTCCTAGTCGGTGGGTGGCCATGCCCACTTAGTGCACCTTGTAGGTGCACTGAAATGATAAAGAAATTACGTTTAGGTGCACTAAAATGATTAAGAAATTACATGTATATGTTTTGATAAAATTCAGTACATTTTTGTGAGACATATACAATATGCAGTCTAGACCTTATCAAATTTGATGCACCGCCGCGCTGCTGCAAAACACTTACTCAATAAAATAGAATCATTACTAGCAATGAAGTTTTAATACTTAGATGTACAAATTTTTCCGAGAAACAAGGAGAAGAAACAAACCCTCCTCCAGATCCCCTCTCCCGTCGCTCCCGTGCGGCCACCACCGGGCGGCACCGAGGTGCCCCTGCCGCAGCTATAGAGTTTGCAGTATAGAAAACAAAAAATTTCCTACGATGGAAACAACTAAGTACCAAGATCTATCTACTAGATACAAGCAATGGGTGGATATACATCCATAGAGAACATACCCTTAAAGACTGACAAAGTTTAACGAGTTTGTACTCATGGATGATGTAGACGAACGTTTGCCGATCTCAAGATCGAGAAGAAGTCCAGCGCCGCAAATCAGCAACGCATCCGTGCTCGCACACACGTCCAAGCCACCGAGCAACCTCCGCCTCCTCGCTCCAGCGATGCAGCGGAAGCAACAACTCTTTCTTGCCGAAAATCCACAGGAAACATGTATCTCTCTAGTCCGAAATCATGGGGGATAAACTAGAGGGGGAGAGAGATCCTTCACGAGAAGGTGTGAGTGAGAGAGAGAGGGAGAGGGGCTCCTTTTATAGGAGGAGGGGGGCACCCCAAGGGGTGTGGCCGGCGGCCATGGTGGCTGCCCCCACCCCTTCCTCCATTATGTGGGTGGAGCTCCCACTCAAAATTAGTCTCTTCATTTCTTCACTCAAAATCCCACTCAAAAATCCCATTAAATTTCCACCAAATTTAATGCAATATCTCTTTAAATAAAGCTCCTTTTATTTATTCAGAATTTTGTTAATTACTTTAATGGACAAAAATTCATATATAACCCCTTGCTAGTATTTCATTTTACATGCAGAAACACTTTCAGCAATTTCACCCAAAACGATTTCGATGTCTAGTGAAATACATTCCTGCGCTTTTTAAATCTTTTCGACATGAAACTATTTGTTCCAAATGGTATCGGTGTCTCTTAAGTGTGTCACCCTATGGTTCGCGAATAATGTGGACATGATCGAGACCCTTCTCAGATCAATAATCAGAAGCGGGACCAGGAGATCCGTACTGACTCCCACACATTCAAAGATGACTTTCTTGTGATCTGCAGATTATCATTTTGTGAGAGAAAGAGTAGCTAATAAGTTATTAGATATTAAGTTCATATCAACAGGAGATCAAGTTGCAGATGGATTCACTAAGCCCCTGACAGTTCGACAACTTGAAATTTTTAGAAACAATCTTAAATTAGATAAGTTATGATTAAGGGGGTGTGTTAACGAAATAGGATCCTTGTACACCACGTTATCATGTGATAAGATAAACGATGGTTAGTTGTCGCGGTATGAGTTATCTTATGGAGATCCTCTTGTTGTAACAATTCTGTTGTAATCCTCCCGGTGGTTGGTAAACCGAGGCCTATATAACATGCAACGATGTGCCCAGCCAGGGATTAATACATCTTCACCTAAAATCACACATCCATTTCCAAAAAAATATAAAGATGACCATGTTCTTCGGATATTCCAAAATACAAGTCTTCAAGTAGGTATAGAAGCGAGTAATGATCTAGAGCCCCACCAATTTTTCCCTAATAAATCCATTGACTTGCCCATTCTAACTTCCTGAATTCATTTTTTTGACCACCAATCTTGATATAATTTCAATTGAAGGCATGATTAGGGTTATAATAACCGCACAAGAGGGCCCACACTTGGACAAGTCATGCGACCTGAGCGTATCTACATGACCATCAAATCACCAGTAATCACTCTATGCTTGCAAGACCCTGACATTTTAATCGATCCTTGGCAAACTTCATTTGTTTTTGATTTAGGTTATTTGGTACTCCCCCGGTTCCGTAAAAGAAACAGCATAATCCTTTTTTAAGTAAAACCATGTAAATTTGATGCAGAAGTCGGGACTTCGCTCCCCATTTCGAAAATAACCCATGTAAATTTGACCATACTTTTTAGAAAAAACTACTAAAACCTACAATGTCAAATTAACATTATTAGATACTTCATTTAAATATATTTTCTTGTTATACATATATAGTATTATAGTTCTTCTTGGTTTTGTCTAAATGTTTGGTTAAAGTTTACATTGTTTGACTCTTGACAATATCTATACGCCTTATTTTACGGACATAGGTACTTTGTTTTACCATATTCTATTATTCGAAAAACCCGGAAAATTGCTCACGAATGCTTTCAAAGAAGCATAATGTCCATCATGACTTCTCGAATTTGCTAAATTATCGTGATAGTATTAAGTAGACTTTCTACACTTTTTTTCAAAATGGGGAGCATAGCCCCGACCTCTACATCAAGTAATGCACACAGCCTGATTTATTACACTGTGTTTGGATGTCGGAATTTAGCCTCGGAATTGCCGGTTTGGAATCCCTCAAGCGAAATCAGTAGTTTGGACTGGCCTCGGAATTGTCGTGTGGAAACTGTAAGAAATTCCGAGCTCCCCTCCCGCGAGCGTACCTGCTGCCTCGCGAGTTTCCGAGCTCCTCCGCTCGGAAACGCGTGGAAACGCTCCCGAGCGTACCGCTTCGTCTCTCCCTCGAACAGACCCGAGTCCTCCCCCCTCCCTCTCCTCTTCCCCGCTCGCGACCTGCAGCTATCCGTCGGCGGCTGCTCCGGTGACTCCTCCCCCTCCCTCTCCTCTTCCCCGCTCGCGACCTGCAGCTAGCCGGCGGTGGCTGCTCCGGTGACTCCTCCCCCCTCCCTCTCCTCTTCCCCGCTCTCCTCTCCCTCGCCCCTTCCGATTCCCCGCCTCCTCGGAGCAAGCCGGCGGCCCGTCCACTCCACGGCGATAGGGGAACGACGCCGTGAGGCGTACAACGGCGGGAGGAGAACCGGCGACAACCACTCCCCTGGCCCTCCCAAGCCAGCATCTCCCTGTCCCTTCCAATTTCTTCTTCCAATTTCTGCCCTCCCCAAACAGAAAATGGAATTAGGTGCTACCCTTGATTCCAATTGCAAATTCCATGCGCAGCCAAACAAGAAAATTGGAATTGCACACCATTTCCTTTCCACCTCGGATTTGGAATTTTCAGTTCAATTCAATTCCGAGCTCAAATTCCGACATCCAAACACAGTGTTATAGAATTTCAAACAGTAGTCAAGATAGTACAATCATGGATCAATAGGGTTGAAACATGTATTAGCCAACGAAAAATGAAAAGCAACATGACACTATCCATTCTGAAGTCTACTAGCATGCCGCCATCCGGTAGCCTGTAAATAGAAGTCCCGTGTAACCGTAAGCAGGCAGTTGCATCCAGCCTCCATATGCTCCCGCTGATCTGCCATGAGGAGTAAGGACCATAGTTGTATCCACTGCACTGCTAGCCGAATAACTTGCAAAAAATTAGTACCCGTTTGTTTAGTAAAGACAATATTATTTCTAGTTGTCCAAATTGACCAACATAAAGTCGACGATGCGAATTCTATCTTTACTTGTTTTGTCTACACCATTTTGCCAATTTCCAAACATATTAGTAATATTGGATGATGGATGTATATTAAAAGTAAAGCAAACAAGTCTCCAAATAATGCGAGCAAAAGGGCATGATAGAAACAAAAGTTCAATAGTTTCCATTGAATCACAAAAACAACATTTCTGACAGCCCATACGTTTGTGCTTAGCTAGATTGTCTTTCGTCAAAAGGACTTTATGTTTAAGAAACCATATGAAGATTTTAATCTTGAGTGGGATTTTCAATTTCCGTAGGTATTTCTGCAAGAACCTAGTATGACCATTCATATGTTCTAAATATATATATTTAACCGCAAACCCACCATTAGTGGTTAATTTCCATACAAATTTATCCGGGCTATCATTTAGTTGTACCATCATTAGCCTCTAGCATAAATGCAACCAATGTGCCCATTTATTACCAGTCAAACTCCTTCGAAAGCCAATATTAAGAGGTGTTTGAGAAAGAACCAAAACAACCAAGACATTTTTCCTATTAACGATGTTATATAGGGATGGATACTATAGTGCTAGTGATGTATTTCCTAACCAGACATCTTCCCAAAAGAAAACACCTTCACCATTCCTTACTATAAAAGAACTATGAGAAAAAACAGATCTTTTACGCGCATCAAACCTTTCCAAAAAGGGAAATTTGTCAGTTTTACTTCTACTTAAGACAGTGTTTTATCCCAATATTTTTATTATGAAGGAGTTGTTGCCACATGCCGTCCTCTGTTAGTAATTTAAATAGCCATTTGCTAAGTAAACACTTATTTTAATCCCAAGTACTTCGATACGAAGTCCCCCTATCCTTAGGACGACATATAATACTTCATTTTGACAGCCTATATTTCTTCTTAGTATCCACACTTTGCGAAAAAAATCTGGACCTATAGAAGTCTAGTCGTTTTCTCACACCTTCGGAATTTCCAAAAAAGAGAGCATAAACATAGGTAAGCTAGTTAAAATAGAGTTTATGAGGATCAAACGGTCTTCGTAGGGAAACATTTTCCCTTTCCAGCATCCAAGTTTGGATAATAGACGGATATCTACCGAATTCCATTCTGAATTTTTTATTTTCGTGTAGTGAATTGGTAATGCCAAGACACCTAAAAGGGAGGGAACCCGCTTCGCAGCCAAGAATCTTCTTATATTCTAGTTCCATCTCTTCACTTTTTCCAAAACAGAAAATCACTCTTATGAAAATTAATCTTTAATCCTGACAGTTGTTCATAGATAGATAAAATTAATTTCATATTTACCACCTTTTCCAAATCATGTTCCATAAACAGTATGGTGTCATTGGCATACTATAGGATCGAGACCACACCATCCACCAAATGTGGAATAAGGCTCCCAACTTATCCATCCTCTTTTGCAGGAGAAATGAGAATATCGAGCATGTCTGCTATCATATTAAAAAGTATTGGAGATAAAGGATAACCTTGCACAAATTGTTTAATCCACTCATACCATTGAGGATCAAACCCTTTCATGCGTAGAACTTGTTGCAAAAAGGCCATTTCACTTTATCATATGCTTTCTCGAAATCAATTTTAAAAAACACACCATGAAGTTTCTTACGATGTAACTCATGGATGGTCTCATGCAAGATGACAACACCCACAAGAATGTGCGGACCTGGCATAAAATCTGTTTGTGTGCGTCTAATAACTTTACTGACCACTTCTATAATGCGATTAGTAGCCAATTTAGTGAAAATCTTGAAACTTACATTGAGAAGACAAATGGGCCTATGTTTTGTATTTGGGCGGCGTTTTCTTTTTTTGGGTAGAACAGTTATTACCCCAAAGTTCAATTTAAACAGAGGCAACTCCCCTTTCTTTAGTTTATCAAAAAGGGCCATAAGATCATTTTTATGACATTACAAAAGGTTTGATAAATCTCCACATGCAACCCATCCAGTTCTGGTTCTTTATTATGTTCCATTTGAGATATAGCCTCGTGTACTTCTTTCTCAGTGAATTTAGTAGTTAGAATATCATTTTCTTCTACTGAAATCTGTGGAATATCATCTATCCTATCTTCTACTAAAATCTGCGGACTAACGGTGAATTTAGTTGACTTTATATACGTAGGTGCACTGAAAAAATTAAGAAAGTATTTGCAAATGTTTCGATAAAATCAAGTACATATTTGTGAGACATATATCATATCTAGTCCAGACCTACCAAATTTGATGCACCGCAGCTGCTTTAACAATCTTGGACATTCATATTGTGTGGTTTTACTTGCTATTAATGACCACATGTAAATGTTATGATGACATATGAAAATATCGGGGACACCACTCTTAATACTCACCTAGTCTGTCTTTAAGCTAGAACGACACCTACTCAAGTTGCTCTTCTCCCACAATCGTACATAGTCCCTTCATAAATAGATAATGTGCAGCCACAATGGTGTGTGATAGCTCTCTACTGAAACAAACGAAATAAAAGGCAATGGTCAAGATTTTCACCGTTCGTGCATTTGTATTCCAAAAACATGCGACCGGTTTTTTGTGAGTTCATAAAACATCATGCAAGTGTTATGTACAGATGGGTGACTTCCGATTGTCTAGAAGTTGGTGTATCACATACCATGCTTTTGTCATTAACATGGTCATTGACTCTTTTTTCCAGTTCTCATTCTTTGCATGTGCGTTTTGAATTCTCATCTTTGTTCATTGCATAATACTCTCTATTACTCTGCTTCTTAAGCTCTTCAGGACCTGCACATAAGGCATAATTTAATCACCTCGGTTTTGCAATGTTGTAGTTGTTCAAAAGTATCAGTTGTTAATCACCTTGGTTTTGCATGTTTGATATGTCCTGAAATGGAGTGCCGAATGACATGTAACTGGAATTCTAAAAAATACCAACTCATGTTAGCTATACTATTACTCAAATTTCAACCTAGTGAGTAGAGATACTTCCTCTGTTTGGGATTATAGGTCCTACGCGTATACCTAGGTTGTTAATTTGACCAATAAAATATAACTTATATGTCATAAAATTTATACCATTAGAAAATATAACCTCCAAGTTTCTAATGGTATAATTTTTATGCTATATTATTTATAATTTTTTGTTCAAATTGACAACCTAGTTATCCGCGCGGGACTTATAATCCCAAACGGAGGGAGTATATCATAAATAATATGGGCCTATAATTCACAATGTGCATACGATAGATATGATCACAATTTTAGGTTTTGGATGTGCATAATTGGGTTTTGCAGATTTATCCCCGTGGGACATGCCTGGAACCTTCTTTTCACCAGACAGGGGATACATGTTAAAGCTCCTGCCTATGAAGAATGAAAAAAACCTTCAAGGAACTAATTAATTAAAAACATGATTGCACCAGAATTACTTCGAAATAGAGCCTGACGTAGGGATAGCTAGCAGCGTCTGTTTGCACTTGGAGGTTCTGACAAAGCCAAACAAAAATCAATCTGAATCCTCTATTCACATCCTTCTAAAAGTTGCGGTGGAGCAAAGGGGCTCCATGGGAGGTGCTATCAGCCACGTGACCTGTCATCGTCCATTCTCATCCTAGATTGGTATAGGTACTTACAGTTTTTTTTGGCGACAAATGATAGAGGCAGTGTCCTTGGCGTCGGACGGCAGGGCATCGTCCTTGGCCTCATACGGCAGGTGTAGCGGGGGCGGCGTCTCCTCGCGGCGCTCAGGGCAGAGGCATGTCGCTTGGAGTGCTACGACGTCTTCGCGTGGTTGCAGGCGGCATCGTCTTCGCGTGGTGCAGGGCAGTGGCGATATGCGGCGGCGCGGGCAGCGTTGTCTTCGCGTGGTGCAGGGCACTGGCGATAGGCAGCGCGCGGGCGACGTCGTCTTCGCGCGTGCGGTTGGGCGGCGTGACCAAGAGGGCTGAGGCGTTGGGTTCCTGGATGCGAATCCGGCAGGGCAGCGTGCGGTCGCTGGACACGACGGTTGGGATTTTTTCTGGTCTGTGGGGCGCTGTTTCTGTTGTGCGGGACAAGTATTCTGTCCGACATACTAAATTCAATAATGCTAGACTTATGTAAATTTTGTTACGGGAATATCTTAGGGGATGAGGTGTAGCTTCCTGGCTGGTCCAATTTTTTTCCCTCCCATAATTCTAGGAACTGAAAACCACCTCGTGATCCCACGTCTGCCCGTAAACCACTTCCCGTAAGAAATAGCCCGTAAGTGTAGCATTGCCGTACTAAATTGCTATAAATGCACACGGAGAATTGATTAGGGTAACTTCAGCTGTTAGATTAGCCCGATCGTGTGGTTTTAATCTATTTGTGTATGTCTTATGGGGTATCTTTAGCAAAGTTCTTGTTTGCTCTTTTATAAGTAATAGAGATATAAAGATGTGTTAGGCTGGTCATAATGGTATTATCATAATACTAATATTATGCATATAATACTAGTGTATAATACTATCTTCATAGTGCATGGTATTATATGATAATATCATAATAGTACTATATTTAATGATTTGTAGAATCTCAATACAAAATTATGTACAAGATTTATTTGTATGGGGATTTTCTAGTTGGTATCTAACTATGATATTCTAACCATCTATTTCTTTATTAATTGTTGTGCACACAAGATTTTTGCCAACATGGCATGCATGATACTAAGAGCATCTCCACTCGGCTACCCAGGAGGCCGATCCGGACGCCAAATTTCGGTCCGGACGCAGAAAATTGGTCCAGTCACGTACCCAAGAACATGTTTTCGGCGTGTTTTGGTCCGGCCTACCCAGGCCGGACCCAGGATCCTTAGAGCCTTAGAGCTACTCTAACGATAGTACTCTAACTATGATACTCCCACTAGGATTAGGATAAGCCTTAGAGCTACTCTAACGATAGTACTAGTATCTTGGGGCCCTTCAAGACAAGATAATCTCTCCGTAAATAGAAGGCGAGCAATCGCGCCGGTCGGTGAATAATGTGATAAAGTACGTTTACACATTTCGTATGCTCAAGGCTTTTGCCCTTTATGTCGCTAGAAAAGGTTGTTGATGTAGCTAAGTACCGTTTAGGGAAATGGGAGGCCTCGGAAACGATGAGTGAGGAGCACAATGCGTTCTTCTTGCAAGAGAAATCATTCTGGCTGTTCATGGTTGTTTGGTTCGTGGTTGAGACACCAAAGGTGAAGCTGTAGCCCTCGATGGTACGCTTTCGCCCTGTCACCACGTTGTGCCCGTGGCTGCTAGCACAGTCCTCTTCATGGTGAATTCCTTAATAAAATATGATTACACCTTTCAAGCAGGGCCGGCCCATAGGCCGGGCAAACAGTGCGTCAGCACTGGGCCCCCGCGAGCCAGGGCCCCGGTCTAGGTAAGGTAATAGTTCTAGTACTACTAGTTGATATTTCTGGCTTTTAGGTCTATGAAAAAAGTAAAGGGCCCATTTGTAGCCACGCCGATCAGCACATAGGGAAGCACAGCAATCAATCATCGATGCTTCCTGTGTGTACGATGTCTTCTTGTCTATCCTCTGGACCGCTAGACCTCTAGTAGACTAGTACCAGACGAGACTTTTCTTGTATTTCTTTGGCGATTGCTATTCTCTGGTTCTCTCTGAATTGCTCTAGGTTGGCAATGGACCTTTCTTAACTAACTTACACAATATTATAAAAATCTTGGTCTTATATGCTAGTGGACTGATACATTTGAGATCCCAAACAACTATCATGATAATCCAATCCGTGTCAACCTTGTATAACAAGTTCCAGGATAAGGTGGATCCCGAATTAGTGAGGACAAACAAATGTAAGTCAATGTAATACCTTTATATCCATAATACCAAAGTTTCATGTAATCATAAATTTTGACAAACATTTTCCTTTTACAAAAGAAACGATGTTCAGGTCCTCAATGTTTTCCCTTGTCAAGCCTAGCGAATTGATTTTTCTCTAACCATTATGGTTCCCTACTACAATGATTAGTATGCTTGATCGAGACAAATAATTAGCATGTGTTGTCATGTTTAGATTCAAAAGATCATGGATCTATGCTATGTATAATGAAATGTGATTTTTTTAGCTTGTAATATACTTTTCGATGATGTGTGTGTGTGTGTGTGAAAAGGGCCCGTTGCTATCACTTTGCACATGGGCCTCATATAAGTATGGGCCGGCCCTGCTTTCAAGGTGTATTCTAGAAAAAGGTCCACATATACGATCGCTACCTTCTTATTCAGATATTTGTCCACGCTACCTTGCGAGAGCAGTATCCAGCTCTAGCTCTGTACAATATTGTTAGACACAAGGGGATATAACTTTTAAAGTAATGGAATCAAATCCTCCAAATATGTCTTTCCGTAGAGATCTCATTGGACAAGGACCGGAATCGTGGAATAATCTTCTTCTAAGATTAACATCGTGTTGGTTGCGGATCATCTCACTCAACCACAATTCAGTGATTGAACATGGGTCGGTCCCTATTTGATAAGGAAACTTCACCCATTTCGGTTTTTCTCCTTCCCTCTTTTCAATAAGAAGAAGTATCTGAAATGAAACAAATTCCTTTTCATTCTGTTGTGCTTAGTGAAGGAATTGCCTAAGCATACTTTTGCGATCCAAACTTCTTTGTTCTTTCCAAGTCTTTCATTTATTGGATCGTCTGGATGAGTTTAAATGAAAACTACTTGAGAATAGAAAATTCATAGCAAATTCCATGTATAGAATTTTGATGCAACCTGATATTTTAGTCGATGATGATAATAAGAAAATTTGGAATATGAAGATACCTCTAAAAACAAAAATATTCGAATGGTATCTACGTCGTGGTGTTATTCTCACTAAGGATAATCTTGTTAAACGAAATTGGCAGGGGAAATTGGTATCTTCTAAAAACGGAAACATTTCGTTTGTCATCATGATAAGATGATTAGACACTTATTCTTCCAATGCAAATTTGCTAAATCTATATGGTCAATCATCCAAGTAGCGTCTGATATATCTCCCCCACGATCGGTTTGCCAATGTGTTTGGTAACTAGTTAAATGGGATAGATGATTATGTTTAGGATGGGAGCGCTTGTTAGTATTTGATCGCTATGGCTATGTTGAAATGATAAGATTTTTAATATTATTGTGCCTTCTAACCTGTAGGTTATCTACCGGAGTACAACTTCTCTCTTTCTATGGTTACCACTTTAACGTGTGGAGTTCCGATACCTCTTTACGAAGGGGTGTACATGCTTGGAGGATACGACGAGTGATATTTTTTCCCGACTTGGATGGCAGCATGATCTTCGAATTGAGTTTCCATCCTTCTAGGCATCTAGATAAACACTATGTTGTAATGGTTGCCTAGTTTTTTCGTAGGTTTTTTTGGTTTTGTCGGCTGTGTGCATTTTGGTTATGCAGAGACCGGATATAAATATTACTATTTCTAATAAAGCGCCAGTTTAAAAAAAAAATCAGATATTTATCAGTTCCTTGTTTTAGTCGCGGTAGAGTTTTTGAGAGTCATATGGTGCCACGGTCCACATACCATGACCATGCATTTCACGATACAATGGACTTATTTGATCAGTGTACATGCCACTGCTTAATGCAACTTGTTTTGTATGGAAATGGGAGGCTTTGGAAGCGATAGGCGAGGAGAGCGTTCGTGTTCTTTTTTCCACGTCCATCAACCAGGTTTTTCATGGACCTGTTTGTTTCGCCTTTGCCTGTTGAAACAGCAGGGGTGACGCTATACTGCATCGCATTGCCAAAGGAGCTAGGGTGGCATGGGTGGGGAGTGGTAGTGGAACAATTAATTTTCATTTTTTGGAATTGTAAAACTATCAAATATTAGTCCTACTAAGAAACATGCACTGCGTTGCACCAGAGACAAAAAAAAATTGTGTCACAGGGCACACAAAGTAAGTTGTCAGTGGTACTTTCATAGAAAACTATTCAAATTTGCATTTCAAATATATTTAAATTCAACTTTAAATTATTATGAACATATGCATACACAAATGCAAAAAATAAACCAATTCTCTTATTACAACTGCAAAAAATAAAAAATTCTCTTATTACAACTATTTTCGAGCATGCTGACTCAACGATCGATCGGGAGCTACTGAGGGCTACGTCACGGAAAATCTGGCTAACAGATAGCTGAAGAAACAAATTCCAATTCATCGATTTTCTTCGGGAGTTCATGTTTTGAGATCTTCACGTGAAAAAATTCGGCCAATATGGCCCGGGGCAACATTAACATTGCCCTCGCGGACCCGGTAGCCTTATCGTCTCTGGCTTGGTAGGCCCTATGTCGGTATTTCGGCAGCCTTTATGTCCATGACACGGGCACGATTTCACTAACATCGGCTACATTACCGACCGACTCAGGAATATTCGTAAAGGAGTGTGACTAAACTATGATGCCGATGATTATTCGGCTCACTCGCAACGCCTCATGGATGATTAAACAAAAATCTGACCCGTTTATTGTAAACTGGCAGAACAAACGGTCTTCTCATTTGACCAAGAAAATAAATCTAAATCAGTATGAATTGAGTTGAGAAACAAAAGGAATGATTAACATTTGTCCAACTTCATCGGAGTCGGATAAATTTTATTGATACAGTTTCTGCAACCCTTCAAGATTCTCCATGTCGAAGACCACTGAAGATAAAGACAGAATCCGACTCAAGGATCTTGAAGTGCTCCGGGGACTATTGTCGGGGTAATACTTTCTGGGTATATCCACAGCTAGTCTATATACCTAGAGACTAGGCTGGCCCACCAGGGCTAGAGCCTCTGGCTCCATGGGCGGCCCAGTCAACGAGACAGAGGAGACCCATCTGACTATGAGAAGGCCCAGAAGGATTACCGACTTGGACTCGACACCAGAAGAGTTGGAGTACAAGAGTAGTCTATGTTGCAATCTATACCGTAGTCGGATAGGATTCCTCTCTGTAAGCTCTTTGCCGGATGACAATATAAGCCGTCATACGGGCGACCCTTAGGACAGGAGGCTCTCAACTCGCATATGCGAACCCATAGTTAAATCATCTGTAACCTTCGACTATCTGAACCTAGGTAACTTGTTTCCTTCCCGTATCGTACATTCTCATGCCTCACACACCCACTCTTTCGACGCCTTGAGGAGGCCCTCATAGTGAACCAGTCATCAATACGATGATGATCGTAAGAAAGTTATTTATCTCCTCCAACTGAAGTTTCTTTATTATGGTCATTTTTGTGGCCCAGCTATTGTAATGCTCGATGCATATATTTCATAAGGAAAATTCTTTTTGCTAACACCTTTTTTTGTATTAGATATCAATAATAGAGATTTTTTTAGTTTTCACATTTGTGTGAACGCTAGGACCAGCCAAATTGAATAAGCTTACCAAACAAACAACCTTCAATTGACTAGCATTTAACAGATGTACCTAATTGACTAGCATTTAACAGATGTACCTACTTTACTTCAGAGAACTCATCTCGTTGGACCTATCTCCCTTGTATGTGCTTGATAAAAGAGAACATGGGCAACACATACCTCTCTACTAAAGAGAGGAATGGAAATCTTTCTAGCTCCAACCAAAGAGAGATCGATGAATGTAGGTACCACGAGATCAGAACAGTCTTAGGAGACAAAACTAGGTGACAAATTTGACGAAACAATCCTTTTCAGAAAGGAAAGTGACAATGCTTGATCATTAGATTAGCTATGGCTCGATCATGCTTAGATTTTCAGCGTGTATGCTCGCCTGGTATGATGTTATCTAAGTCGTATTTATGTCATTTGAGGATGGTATTAGCGAACTATCTTTGGGAGAAACGACAGCTTCGTTGGAAGCGTCGGGTGCGTGTTAATATAGCCTGGAAAAGCCCCAGGCGTGGCGCTAACAGCAGGAGGTTACAATCGATGATTATCTAGATAAGAGATAGAAAGATAAAGACTAGTGCACTTATCCTAGGAAGCTTACAATCAAAGGACTCCTAACAAACCTCCTGTTGAGATTGAGAACAGCCGATCGAGACTACCGTGGAGTACTACTCCATCGGTACATAAAACATATGTGTTACAAAATTTTCTAACAGCCTCCCTTAATCACAACCTTCTGAAAGGTTGAGATTACGCTTGAATTCATTGAGATCCTTGACAGCCAATGCTTTGGTAAAACCATCTGCAACTTGATCTTTGCTTGATATGAATTTGATCTCAAGCATTTTGTTAGCAACTCGTTCTCGAACAAAATGATAATCAATCTCAATATGTTTGGTTCTAGCATGAAAAATAGGATTCGCAGACAGATAGGTGGCTCCTAAGTTATCACACCATAAACAGGGTTTTACCTTTAGTTGAACACCAAGTTCACCAAGCAAAGTTTCAACCCATATCAATTCTGCTGTGGCATTTGCAAGAGCTTTGTATTCTGCTTCGGTACTGGATCTAGAGACTGTAGGTTGTTTTCTTGCACTCCATGAAACCAGATTTGGGCCAAAAAATACAGCAAACCCTCCTATAGACCTTCTGTCATCCAGACAACCTGCCCAATCTGCATCTGAGAAAGCACTCAGCAAACTAGATGAGGATTTCTGAAAAGTCAAACCAGCATGTATGGTACCCCGAACATATCTCAAGATTCTTTTGACAGCTGTCCAATGAGCAGTGGTAGGAGCATGAAGATACTGACAAACTTTATTTACTGAGAAAGAGATATCAGGCCTGGTGAGTGTCAAATACTGTAAAGCTCCTACAATGCTTCTATACTGTGTACTATCATCAGGACCAAGAGGAGTTCCATCAGTTAAGGACAATTTTTCAGTAGAGGATAGTGGTGTTGGAGAAGAAGTGCATCTTATCATATTTACTTTTGTCAATAAGTCAACATCATATTTTTCCTGAGTAAGAAGCAAACCATTCTGAGTTTTCTTTACCTCTATCCCCAAGAAGAAATGCAAATCTCCCAGATCCTTAAGTGCAAAATCATCATTAAGATCTTGAAGAAGATCAGAGATAGCCTAATCTGATGAACTAGTGACTATGATATCATCAACATATATTAAGACAAATATCATAACATTATCTTTGTGATAAAGAAATAGTGAAGTGTCTGCTTTGGAAGGAGCAAAGCCAAGTTGTTGCAACTTGGTGCTAAGTCTGGAGTACCATGCTCGAGGAGCTTGCTTGAGCCCATATAAGGCTTTGTCAAGTTTGCAAATATAGTGAGGAGTAGCGGAAGACTCAAAACCTGGGGGTTGTTTCATATAGACCTCCTCTTCCAGAACGCCATGCAAAAACGCGTTTATGACATCTAGCTGCCTCAAACTCCAGCCCCTAGAAACAGCAATGGACAGAACTTCTGATAGTTGCTGCCTTGACAACAGGACTGAAAGTATCTTCATAATCTATTCCATATCTTTGCTTGAAGCCTTTTGCAACCAAGCGTGCCTTATACCTGTCAACTGTGCCATTTGCATGTCTCTTGACACGATAAACCCATTTATAGTCAATAAGATTTTTTGTAAAATATGGGGGGACAAGATGCCATGTTTTATTTTGTAGTAAAGCAGTATACTCGTCTTCCATCGCCTGTCGCCATCTATCATCTCCAAGAGCCTCCGAAAGAGTGTTGGGTTCACCTGTAGACGAAAACAGACTGTACCGAACCGTACCATCAGTATATACTTTGGGGCATCGTATACCTCTCTGAAGTCGTGTTCTTGGTTCAGGTTGAGGTGGTGTAGAGGTTGGCGATGAAGTAACAGAAATATCTGCCACAGAAGATCCATCCCCGTCGCGTTCAGACGTGTGCGCGGGAGAACCATGCTCATCATTGCCCGTTGCGTCAGGTGAAGAGGTGAGCTCCAGCTCGGGCGGCTCGGGAACACGCGAGGGAGACAGCGAACGCTGCTGTCGAGACGCCCGCGGTGGGGACCGCGACGCGCTCCCGTGACGTTGCTGCTGTCGAGACGCCCGCAGTGGGGACAGCGACGCGCTCCCGTGACGTTGCAGGCGTGGAGACCGAGAAGGGGTTCGTGAGCGGGAGCGGGACCGCGATGGGGTCCGCGAGCGTGGGCGTGAGCGTGACGGAGTCCGTGAGCGTGACGAGGAGATTGTATGCGGTGAAGAGCGTTGATGTCGAGGCGACCGTGGTGGAGACCGCGAGTCAGACTCGCTCTCGTCGCGTGCATGGGCAGGCGACCGCGGTGGGGTCCGCGAGCGAGGGCGCGAGCGAGGTGCCGTACGCTGAGCAGGTCCTGGCGACACCTCGAGCTCTGTGCACCTGACGCCAGATATTTCTTCACGTGTCTGATCCACCTCGGGATCAGTTAGTTCATCATTTCTTGCAGCGTTTTGATCCAGTGTTTCCTGTGAAGCATATTTTTCTGCAGCATCTTCATCGATATTAGTAACGACAGGTACAAATGGCAAAGGCATATAGTCATTAACAGATGCATCCCCACTAGATGATGTGTGATGTGGCAGAAGGAGAATATCATGTCTAAGGCGAGAGCCTGCATTTGGGTGTAGCTCAGAGAAAGGAAAAATATTTTCATCGAATACTACATCTCGTGAAATATAGACACGACCAGTTGATACGTCTAGGCACTTGACACCTTTATGACGGGGACTATAGCCTAGGAAAACACATCTAGTAGAGCGGAAAGACAATTTTCGTTTGTTGTAGGGACGAAGATTGGGCCAGCAAGCACAGCCAAAAACTCTAAGAGATTCATAGTTTGGTTTTGTGTGAAGAAGAGGTTCAACAGGAGTGTCATGATTTATTACCTTGCTAGGTAGAAGATTTATAAGGAAGGTAGCAGTGAGGAATGCTTCATCCCAGAATTTGAGAGGCATTGATGAATTTGCAAGTAAAGCAAGACCCACTTCAACAATATGACGATGTTTTCGTTCAGCAGAGCCATTTTGCTGATGAGCATGAGGACAAGAAACATGGTGAGTGATGCCAATCTTTTGAAAGAAACTGTTTAATTTTTCATATTCACCCCCCAATCGGTTTGTATAGTAATTATTTTTCTAGCAAATTTTCTTTTAACAAGTTGTTGGAAGTTGAGAAACACTTGATAGAATTCAGAACGTTTTTTGAGTAAATAGATCCAAGTAAACTTGCTAAAATCATCAATGAAGCTTACATAATATGAATGTTTGCTGCCACAGTCTTTGGACCCCATACATCAGAAAACACTTGTTCCAAAGGAACAGTGGAAACACTAGTAGAGACAGGATATGGTAATTGATGGCTCTTAGCTAGTTGACAAGAGTCACAGATGTAGGGGTTTATTTCAGGAGAATAAGAAATACTATTCTTTCTAAGTACTTGTTGAACCACAAACGATGAAGGATGTCCTAAACGACGATGCCACGTAGAGGATGATGGCTTTATTGTGACGAGAGCTTGCTTGTGAGACCCGGTAGATGAGGGGACAAGTGGATAGAGGCCAGCATGACATGGTCCTTTAAACAGAATCCTCCTTGTTGCCTGATCCTTAATCAAAAAAAAGTGTGGGTGAAACTCAAGAAAAACATCATTATCAAGGGTAAGTTTGTGAACAGAAAGAAGGTTCTTGGAAGCACTTGGAACATGGAGAACATTTTTTAGATGTAAGGAATCATGTGAGGTGCATAATGTTGAATGACCAATATGACTTATTTGCATACCATTGCCGTTTGCCGTGTGGACGCGATCACGCCCATTGTACTTGCCGTGCGTGTGGAGCTTGCTGAGTTCTGATGTTACATGGTGAGTGGCACCTGAATCAGGGTACCAATTGGTGTCGACACCGTAGGATGCAACATGGGCACCCTTTTCCTCACCATCGTCATCAGAATCATGACGTTCTTGATAGCGCCACCAACAAGCACTGGCAGGATGACCATGGATCTTGCAGATTTGACAGGTGACGTCGACATAGGGTGTAGGAGCACGACCACGACGGCGCCCCCATCATCACGACGACGACCGCCGTCATCACGGTGGCGCCCTCCATCTTCACGACGGTGGTCACGGCTTGCATCATCGCGGCGCTAGTCACGTCGGTCGTCGCGGTTGTTGTCGCGTCTGCCGTCACGGGTGTTGTCGCGTCCTTGATCATCACGGCGGCGCCAACGCCCTCCATCATCACGGCGATCCCCACCCCCACGCTCAGGTCGAGCAGGAGAACGCCCACGATCACCACGGGGGCGGGAGTCACGGGAGTCGCGGCTGGTGTCACGAGGCGGTCGGGTGGCGACGTTGGCGGAGGAGGTAAACCCGGTGTCATGTCCTGTGTCGGAGAGCATCTCGGTGCGAATATCATTAGCACATATTTGATCATAGAGGTCATCAAGGGTGGTACCAGGGTTTCCGTTGACGGAGGCGACGACGGAGTTGTAGCTGCCATCAAGACCGTTGAGGATGTATCCAGCCATCTCGTCTTCATCAACAGGCTTGCCTGCTGCGGCAAGTTCAGAGGCGAAGTGAAGGGTTCGCAGCATAGAAAACAAAAATTTTCCTACGATGTGAACTATATACCAAGATCTATTTATACTAGAAACAAACAACGGGCGGATGTATATCCGTAGAGAACATACCCTTGAAGACCGACAAAGCTTAACGAGTTCAACTCGTGGTTGATGTAGATGATCTCTTGCCGATCTCAAGATCGAGAGGAAGTCCTAAGCCGCCAAATCAGCAGCGCATCCGTGCTCGCACACACGTTCGAGGCACCGAGCAACCTCCGCCTCCTCGCTCCAGCGATGCAGCGGAAGCACAACTCTTTCTTGCCGAATAGCCACCGGGAACATGTATCTCGCTAGTCCGAGACCATGGGGGATAAATTCTAGAGGGGGAGAGAGATCCTTCACGAGGAGGTGTGAGTGAGAAGTGAGAGGAGGGGCTCCTTTTATAGGGGAGGGGGGGCAGCCCAAGGGGGCATGGCCGCCGGCCATGGAGGGTGCCCCCACCTCTCCCTCATTCATGTGGGTGGACACTCCACTCACAAAATGGCCCTTCAAAATTCTCCACTCAAAAACCCACTCAAAAATCCCATTAAATTTCCACCAAATTTAATGCAAACTCTCATTAAATAAAACTCTTTTATTTTATTCAGAATTTTGTCAATTACTTTAATGACAAACATTCACAAATAACCCCTTGCTATAATTCTATTTCACATGCATAACCACTTTATGCAATTTCACCCAAAAACCTGTTTCGGTATCTAGTGAAATAAATTCCTGCGCTTGTTTATTCTTTCGGCATGAAACTTTTGCTCCAATTGGATGTCGGTGTCTCTTAAGTGTGTCACCCTACGGTTCGTGAATAATGCGGACATGATCGAGACCCCTCTCGGATCAATAATCAGAAGCGGGATCTGGAGACCCATACTGACTCCCACACATTCAACGATGACTTTCTTGTGATCGTCGGAACCTTTTACGCTAGTATCTTAATCCCTTTGTTTCACGATATATTACATGTCCGAGATTCGATCATCGGTATCTCCATACCTAGTTTGATCTCGTTACCGACATGCACTCTTTTCTCGTTCCTGTGATATAACATTCTAGTGATCAAATCACTTGCTTGCAAGCTAATCAATGTGATATCACCGAGAGGGCCCAGAGTATATCTATCCGTCATCGGGATGAACAAATTCCACTCTCGATCCATGAGCCTCAACATAACACTTTATTAGTTCTGAATCCATCTTTATAATCACCCTGTTACGGTGTGACGTTTGATGTTATCAAGAAACTCTTCCGGTGTTAGTGATTGACATGATCTCATGGTCTAAGGATTAGGATCACTTCAAGTTGTTATAGCAATATAAACTCAATGACTTTGATCGTAATGCTATACTTGGATGAATGTTCACCACATCATTACACTAATGTTGTGATCCGTTATTAACAACATCCAATGTCCATGATCGAAACCTTGATCATCTTGTTAATCAACGAGCTAGTTTATGAGAGAGGCTTAACTAGGAACTTTCTGTTTGTTTATTAAACACACATGTATTAAAGTTTCGTATTAATACAATTATAGCATGCAAAATAAACATCTATCATATACTTGGAATACACATAATAAACAATTTATTATTGCCTCTCGGGCATATTCCCTTGATCTCCCACTTGCACTAGAGACAATAATCTAGTTACATAGTGATATATCTAACACCCATTGAGTTCGTGTTGATCATGCTTTGCTCTAGGAGAGTTTTAGTCAACGGATCTACATTAAGATCCGTATGTACTTCTAAATCTTTATATCTCCATCCTTGACATGCTCGCGGATGGAGTGAAACCGGCGCTTAATATGCTTGGAATGCTTGTGAGACCTTGGCTCTTTGGCATTGGCAATGGCACCATTGTTGTCACAATAGATCACCATTGGATCCAACGTTTGCCACAACTCCTAGTTCGGATATGAACTCCTTCATCCAAATCGCTTCTGGCCGCTTCAAGCAAAGAACATATTCGGCCTCCGTTGTTGATCCGCTACCACAGGTTGTTTGGAGCTCCTCCAACTAACGCTCCGCCATTCATGAGAAACACGATCCGGATTGAGACTTAGAGTCATCCGGATCGGTGTCAAAGCTAGCGTCGACATAACACTTAGCGACGAGCTCTTCTTCACCTCCGTATACAAGAAACATATCCTTAGTTCTTCGTAAGTACTTAAGGATATTCTTGACCGCTATCCGGGGTTCCGAACCTGGATCCGATTGGTACCTACTAGTCAAACTAATAGCGTGTGCCACATCCGGTCTTATACATAGCATGGCGTACATTATAGAGCCTATGGTCAAGCATAGGGACTTTGTCCATTATCTCTCTTTCTTCCCGAGCGGACTTTGAGTCTTACTCAATGTCTTGCCTTGCAACATAGGTAAGAACCCTTCTTAGTTCCGTCCATTTTAAACTTCTTTGAAATCTTATCAAGGTATGTACTTTGCGATAGCCCTATTAGGCGCCTAGATCTATCTCTATAGATCTTTATGCCTAATATGTATGATGCTTCACCTAGGTACTTCATTGAAAATTTCTTTGTTTAGATAACTTTTAACACTGTTTAAAGTTCTATATCATTCCGATCAATAATATGTCATCCACATATAATATCGAAATGCCACATTGCTCCCACTCACTTTCTTGTAAATACAAGCTTCTCCATAAGTTTGGACAAATCCAAACTCTTTGATCACCTCATCAAAGCGGAGATTCCAACTTCGTGATGCTTGCTTCAATCCATAGATGGATCTGAAGCTTGCACACCTTGTTAGCATCCTTAGGATCGACAAAACCCTTTGGTTGTATCATATACAACTCTTCTTCAATATTACCATTGAGAAACGCGGTTTTGACATCCATCTGCCATATTTCATAATCGAAATATGCAGCAATTGCTAACATAATCCTAACTTACTTTATCATCTCTACGGTTGAGAAAGTCTCATCTTAGTCAACTCCTTGAATTTGTCGAAACCCCTTTGCGACAAGTCGAGCTTTATAGATGGTCACATTACCATCGACGCTTTTCCTTTTGAAAATCCATTTGTTCTCTACGGCCTTTCGGTCGTGAGGTAATTCCACCAAGTTCCAAACTTGATTTTCATACATGGATTCCATCTCGGATTTCATGGCTTCTAACCATTTGTTGGAATCCGGGCTCATCATCGCTTCTTCATACGTCGCAGGGTCATTATTTTCATCAACCATGAAATTTATGCCAGGATTTCCGTCCAGCTCTGGAGCTGCACGCGTCTTGTTTGACCTGCGAGGTTCGGTAGTACTCTCTTTCGGAGTTTCATGATCATTATCATTAGCTCCCTCTTCAACACGTGGAGCCAACTCCGAACAACTTCGGTCTTCTACTCGCCATACTTTGAAGAGAAGGTTCCATAACCTCTTAGAGTTCTACCTTCCGACTACTCACACCTTTCATGAGAAACTCTTTCTCTAGAAAGGATCCATTCTTAACACAAAAACCTTGCCCTCGGATCTGTGATAGAAGGAATACCCAATAGTTTCTTTAGGGTATCCTATGAAGACGCATTTTTCCGCTTTGGGTTCGAGTTTATCCGGTTGAAGTTTCTTCACATAAACATCGCAACCCCAAACTTTAAGAAATGACAGCTTAGGTTTGTTTCCAAACCACAATTCATACGGTGTCTTTTCAACGGATTTAGATGGTGCCCGATTTAAAGTGAATGCAGCAGCTTCTAGTGCATAACCCCAAAATGACAACGGCAAGTCCGTCAGAGACATCATAGATCGAACCATATCTAATAAAGTACGATTACGACGTTCGACACACTATTTGTGGTGTTCGGCAGTGTGAGTTGTGAAACAATTCCACACTCTTTCATGTGAGTGCTAAACTCGTAACTTAGATACTCACCTCCACGGTCGACCGTAGAAATTTGATCTTTCTATTACGATGATTTTCCACTTCATTCGAAATTCCTTGAACTTTTCAAAGGTTTCAGACTTGTGTTTCATCAAGTAGATATAACCATATCTACTCAAATCATCCGTGAAAGTAACAAAATAACGATATCCACCTCGCCGACACACTCATTGGACCACATACATCGAATGTATGATTTCCAATAAATCGTCGCCTGCTCCATTGAACCGAAAACGGCGTTCTAGTCATCTTGCCCATAAGGCATGGCTCACATGTATCAAATGATTCATAATCAAGTGATTCCAAAAGTCCATCCGAATGGAGCTTCTTCATGCTTAATGCCAATATGACCTAGACGGCGATTGCCACATATATGCGGATATATCATCATCAAGTTTAATCCTTTTAGCATCAACATTATGAATATGTGTAACATTATCATTGAGATCTAACAGAAATAAACCATTCATCATCGGTGCATGACCATAAAAGATTTCATTCATATAAATGGAACAACCATTGTTCTCAGATTTAAATGAATAACCACTTTGCATCAAACATGATCCGGATACAATGTTCATGCTCAGTGCAGGCACCAGATAACATTTATTTAAGTTTATGACTAATCCCGACGGTAAGTGGAGAGGCAGCGTTCCGACGGCGATCACATCAACGTTTGATCCATTGCCGACACGCATCTTGACCTCACCCCTTGCTAGCGGTCACTTGTTCCGCAGCCCCTGATTCGAGTTACAAATATTAGCAACTGAACCGGTATCAAATACCCAGGTGCTACTGCGAGCACTAGTCAAGTACACATCAATAACATGTATATCATATATACCTTTGTTTGCCTTGCCGGCCTTCTTGTCTGCCAGATACTTGGGGCGATTTGCTTCGATGGGCTCCCTTACAATAGTAGCACTCGGTATCGGACTTGGGTCCAACTGGGTTTTTTCAGCGCTGCAACAGCTTGCCGCCTTACTTCCTTCCGCTTTCCTTCTTGTCTTTCTTGAAACCAGTGTTCCTATTGATCATCAACACTTGATGTTCCTTTTGATCTCCACTGCAGTTTTAAGCATTGATAAGCTCGGGAGAGACTTCTTCATGCCTTGCATATTATAGTTCATCACGAAGCTCTTATAGCTAGGTGGTAGAGACCGCAACACGATGGATGCCTAAGTCAATGGGAATCGTTATTCCCAAGGACACAAGCTTATCGGCGAATCGACATCTTGAGTACATGCTCACTAACGGAGCTGTGCTCTTCCATCATGCAGCTAAAGAACTTTTCTCAAGCATTGTAGCTCTCTACAGCAAGATGTGTCGAAAATCATTTTCAACTCACCCATTGTATCAAATGCATTGCCGCTTTCAAACGCTTTCAAGTTCCGCTCTAGCCCATACAATATGCCGCAATGAACTAAGTTGTGGTCCTCCCGACGAGTCGATAGACATTCTTCTCCTCGTCAGGCATCATCAAAAGGTGGGGCCTAACGCGCTTCTAGCACATATTGCTTTTGTGCAGAGAGGAGAATCCTCAAATTCATGGCCCATTCAAGAAAGTTTCTACCGTTCGTTGCTAGTTTCTTTCTCCATGAACGCATTGAAATTAAAAGGTGGTGCCATCTACAACAGAATTTGTAAAGTTTAGACTAAGTGTATGATAGATTGAGTTCAACTAATCTATATTACGAATGAACTCCCACTCAAAAGCGACATCCCTCGTGTCCTTTTGGTGATTACATGAACCAAATCCACTACACCAAGTCCGATCATCACGTGAGTCGATAGCTTCAAAGGCGAGCATCAAATGGGCATCATATCAACTATATGACTCATGCTTAACCTTTCGTCTGTGTTCCGAGGCCATGTCTCATACATGCTAGGCTCGCCAAGTTAGAACCTTAGTATTTGCGTGTAATCGCTTTTACACCAAATATGGTCGTGGATCCAAGAACACCGATCATCACGTGATGTCTTGGAGCGAAAACATAATCGGTGCATACTAAAGGAAGAACACATTCTTATCTTCATATTTAAATGAGGGATCATCTTATTATGCTTAACAAAGCGCTAAACAAGCAATATAAGATGCAATCAAACATCATATGTTTATTAGTGAAATTATATGGTTCCCATGATGATCTCTATCATGTGCATCGTGGTATGATCACTATCATACCTATATGTGTAAATCCAAGGTCTATGGATTTTACACGCTATGTGTGTTGTAAGAGTATCATATCATACTTCTCCTCACAACACTACCATATCATAACACTAGCCCAAAGAACAATCTAAACTAGACGCCTCTAATTTATCCATTGCAAGTTTTACGTGGCTTAGGGCTTTCGAGATAGAACCGTTCTTACCTACGAACATGAACCACAACGAGGATAATCAAATTGTTGACAACTCGCTTGCAAAATAGATATTGACTATAGTAGGAGAGACAGACACCCGCTAGCCACTTATGCAAACTAGTTGCATGTCAAGCGTGGAACAGGTCTCATGTGCGAGGACATGTAAAGTTTGTCTGGGCCGCTTCATCCCACTATGCCACCAATATCCAAAATCACAAGAAAGGAGCAACAACATGATCATCATCGCCCACATACCCATATGTGTACTACCCGTGTAAAGTATCTACGCATAGATCCGGCTCTGATACCACTGAAGGGTTCGCAGCATAGAAAACAAAAATTTTCCTACGATGTGAACTATATACCAAGATCTATTTATACTAGAAACAAACAACGGGCGGATGTATATCCGTAGAGAACATACCCTTGAAGACCGACAAAGCTTAACGAGTTCAACTCGTGGTTGATGTAGACGATCTCTTGCCGATCTCAAGATCGAGAGGAAGTCCTAGCGCCGCAAATCAGCAGCGCATCCGTGCTCGCACACACGTTCGAGGCACCGAGCAACCTCCGCCTCCTCGCTCCAGCGATGCAGCGGAGCACAACTCTTTCTTGCCGAATAGCCACCGGGAACATGTATCTCGCTAGTCCGAGACCATGGGGGATAAATTCTAGAGGGGGAGAGAGATCCTTCACGAGGAGGTGTGAGTGAGAAGTGAGAGGAGGGGCTCCTTTTATAGGGGAGGGGGGCAGCCCAAGGGGGCATGGCCGCGGGCCATGGAGGGTGCCCCACCTCTCCCTCATTCATGTGGGTGGACACTCCACTCACAAAATGGCCCTTCAAAATTCTCCACTCAAAAACCCACTCAAAAATCCCATTAAATTTCCACCAAATTTAATGCAAACTCTCATTAAATAAAACTCTTTTATTTTATTCAGAATTTTGTCAATTACTTTAATGACAAACATTCACAAATAACCTGCTAGAATTCTATTTCACATGCATAACCACTTTATGCAATTTCACCCGAAAACCCGCTTTCGGTATCTAGTGAAATAAATTCCGCTTTGTTTATTCTTTCGGCATGAAACTTTTGCTCCAATTGGATGTCGGTGTCTCTTAAGTGTGTCACCCTACGGTTCGTGAATAATGCGGACATGATCGAGACCCTCTCGGATCAATAATCGAAGCGGATCTGAGACCCATATCGACTCCCACACATTCAACGATGACTTTCTTGTGATCGTCGGAACCTTTTACGCTAGTATCTTAATCCCTTTGTCTCACGATATATTACATGTCCGAGATTCGATCATCGGTATCTCCATACCTAGTTTGATCTCGTTACCGACATGCACTCTTTTCTCGTCCTGTGATATAACATTCTAGTGATCAAATCACTTGCTTGCAAGCTAATCAATGTGATATCACCGAGAGGGCCCAGAGTATATCTATCCGTCATCGTGATGAAAAAATTCCACTCTCGATCCATGAGCCTCAACATAACACTTTATTAGTTCTGAATCCATCTTTATAATCACCCTGTTACGGTGTGACGTTTGATGTTATCAAGAAACTCTTCCGGTGTTAGTGATTGACATGATCTCATGGTCTAAGGATTAGGATCACTTCGTAAGTTGTTATAGCAATATAAACTCAATGACTTTGATCGTAATGCTATACTTCGGATGAATGTTCATCACATCATTACACTAATGTTGTGATCCCGTTATTAACAACATCCAATGTCCATGATCAGGAAACCTTGATCATCTTGTTAATCAATGAGCTAATTTATGAGAGAGGCTTAACTAGGAACTTTCTGTTTGTTTATTAAACACACATGTATTAACGTTTCCGTATTAATACAATTATAACATGCAAAATAAACATCTATCATATACTTGGAATACACATAATAAACAATTTATTATTGCCTCTCAGGGCATATTCCCTTCACGAAGCCCTTCATCGTCGCAAAGAACTGGGCGGCGGTGAGCTCGTTCTTCTTGGTGTTGTTCAGCGCCCCGCAAAGATGGTTGATCTTCGTGCGGGAGTGGGAGGAGCACGTGGCGGTGATGACAGACCACATCGCGGCAGACGTCTCCAACCCCACCACATGAGGTATGATTTCCGGTGACAGCGAGTTTACGAGAAACCCGAGCACCGTCTGATCCCGCGAGAGCCATGACACATAGTCAGGGTTGGGGATTATGATCTTCTTCTTGTCGGCATCTTCAACCTCCAGGGTCTTCACCGGTGCAGCGTCCGTGCCATCGAGCAGGCCGAGGGCTTGGGCGCCGCGCAGTGGGGGGTAGACGAGGGTCTTCCAGTAAAGGAAGTTAGCCCGCGTCAACTTCTGGGAGGGAAGGGATCCAAGGGCGGCGGAGAGCGTCGCCGACGATGAGGAGGACGTCATGGCCACCAGGAGGAATCCGATCATGATCTTGATCGTTTGAGGCGGCGGCGGCAAGGATGTGGCGGCGGCAGAGGTTTATTTTCTTGGCTTTTGTGTGGATTGATTTTTGGCGGCTAGATTATGGAAGAGGTGGCTCTGATACCATATTAGCGAACTATCTTTGGGAGAAACGACAGCTTCATTGGAAGCGTCGGGTGCGTGTTAATATAGCCTGGAAAAGCCCCAGGCGTGGCGCTAACAGCAGGAGGTTACAATCGATGATTATCTAGATAAGAGATAGAAAGATAAAGACTAGTGCACTTATCCTAGGAAGCTTACAATCAAAGGACTCCTAACAAACCTCCTGTTGAGATTGAGAACAGCCGATCGAGACTACCGTGGAGTACTACTCCATCGGTACATAAAACATACTAGACGGGCATGCGCGCTTCGCCGCGCCGTTTGCCTCTGGTTGTCTTGTCGCCATGTACTGTGTTGTGTGTTTTGCTGTGTCGTCTGCATCACATCCTAGTACAACGTGGCCAACATTATGGGTATGTTTGTTGCAACATGTCCGCTATGGTGTTGTAATCCCTTTGTAGTATTATGCAATCGGTAATCCAATATGAAAATGAAAACTTATTCAGATAAAAAAAACTATAGCAATATAAAAATGAACAATATGATTCCCACTGCTACCAAAGATGACATAAACATAAGTAGCAGGCAGTTGCCGAACCAAAAAAAAAAGGTGTGCATGCAACATGCAGAATCTTCCTAAAATTGAAAGAATTGCCACCACAATTTAAGGAGTGAATCTTGAGGCACCAGCTTCCTCAATGCACCACTTAATTAGAAGAACCACAAAATGATACAACAATCCAAATTTCCTAAAAACTCAAAACAATTAGCATCAATATGTGCAAACAGGGAAAAAAGTAGCAACTACTACTCTCGTAAAGTAAATACAAATTATGAGTGACTATGGTTACACAAGAGAATGAAAATAAGTTGCTTCTCTTGGCATACATAACGAAGAATACTTTAAAAATGTTTTACGGGCACCAACAAATATAGCTATGCTTGTTGCAGGCTGATTGCTATTCATTCACCAGGCAAGACCTAAAGCATGTAGTCAATTGATAATTACTGTGAAAGCACAAGCATTGAGGAATGCACAGTCAAAGGTAGTCCGAGCACATTAACTGATGTACATACTTATGGCTCATTCGACCGTGTATTAGGATATACCATATAATATATAATTATCTGGTTAGAATATATATATGTAAGTTGCAGAATTATTCATATCAAAGCTGAGGCATTAATCGGATGCAATTAACGCAAGATTTATAGAAATTCGTCTTGATCAAAAGGAACACAAGAAAATAAAAGACTACATAGCTACTTGAGTAAAACCAAAGGACCAAAAACCAACTTCAAGTATGAAGGAATATATAATCTGGTTATTCATGGAAGACAATTCAGATGAGAAAGCAACACCACATTTTTAAATGTTACATGTATTTGAAAGGAAATTATGCTAGTAATGAACTTGCAGCAATAATGCAGAAAAGTGCATTAGGTCATTAATAAGTGACACGTATCAAGTTTCGATATCATCTAACAGTCTTTTGCACAACATACGGAAAACTCTTAAGAACACATGTATCCATCATATAATAAAAATGAACTCTCATCAAGCTCAAACAAATAGGAAATAAGTTTGGAACAATAGATTCATTTTTTGTCGTATTGTTACTCTCCACAAGGTCAAACCAATAGAAAAGGAGCTAGGATTAAAAAATTATTTATTCAGTAATGGGAAAAAGGCAGGAGCAATACATTTATTTTTTATTTGACTTGAAGAAACTTTAGAATTCACTACCAAATTCTGTGCGGTAGGCATTCTATGCATCCATCGCCCATTGAAGCTTCTTCTACTCGTTGAAAGTCATCCTCCATATCCATATATACTCGTTCATCTAAACGATCCTCCCCTGCTCAAGACCAAACAGGTCACTAAGCATGTCTGAAGCCTCCACTGATGTAATTAGCAAATTGGTATGTACTGGATTTGTGTATATTCAAACAAAACTTCTGTAGGAGTACTGCAACATAACTTTATCCAGCCCAATCAATACCAACTGACACAAATTAGCACTACAACTTACATAAAGAGGACACTGACAGGGTTAGACCAGCCTATGGAGATAAATCCGCCGGACACAACTTATAGCATCTCGGCTCACTCTGGTCGACCTATAGCAAGAGGTAACACCTTAGGAAGACATAATTAGTAGTGAAAAAAGGAAAAAACTTTTAAAGTGATCTTAGTTTTGAGAAACAAACTGTTAGTTCCTTAAGTTTTATTTGGTGAGAAAAACTGCCATCGGTATACATGGATTCTACGGCGATCTTGCCCAATAGCTCCAATATAGAAAATTTAGGGAAAAAACTATAGGTTGCCTATAAAGAGCTGACCCATATGTGATACGTTGATAAGCACTGCACACTGTTGTGGTCTGATTGAATTCAGAATTGTCTTATTATGTAATGTTAGCTTACATCTTCCACTCTAAAACAACTGAGGACAGTTCACCTTTCCCTCTATTGCTAAATAAACCATCAAGAGATTAAGAGTTGCCTGGTTTCTCAAATAACTTTGTTCTGTAAAACACAAAGATATTCTTAGTAAACTATAAATACTGAGATATACTGAGATAATTTTCTTGAACTGCTCTAACCCCCACATGCAACAGATGTACTCGTACTAAATAACTAAAAGTTATCAAATGTAGATATTATGGCATGCTATTATATAAGTTGCAAAGTTGGATTGCCATCCGACAGACGACGTCCAGTGGCAGTGATAAATCTCCATAAACATCCAAGAATCTTGGTTTATTGTCAGGCATATACACTAAGGGTTTGGCTCCTCTGCAGTTGGGTTACTACTATATACAGTTGTGACTATATAGGTTTTCATTCAAATCCAAAGGTGCTCGTTCCTTCTCCTTAACTATATTTTTAATTCGAAAGAAAACCTACACTGATCCAGAGATGTTGTGGTAGCAGTCCTCAGGCTACCCGCGCATCTGCGTGTTTGGTTGTCCACGAAGGAGAAGTCGGTATCATGGTCAGTCGTGAGCACGGTGCCGCACCGACGGAGGTTGGGAGCTCACATAGAGGAACTGCAGGACTGGAACACAAGATCATTAAGGAGATTAGGAGTCTAGGAGACCATCATCATTGTATGCCCGCCTACCTTTTAAGAAGAGAACTCATTGGTTAACTACGAATAAGATTAACAACCTATTGCTGTGCGTCGAGCGAAGCCTTTCTTACCAGCTGCGGAAGCTTCTTTTCTGCAGCTACTCTACGATGACCTACGACGGCGCCACCGCGCTGGTGCTGTGCTGCGGACTTCACATGAGTGGCTGCGCCGATAACCGAGTTGGCCGGCTGCCGGCGAGAGGAGCCTAAGTGAGAACCGCCGCCATCAAGGTGTTCTTTCCCATTAGGCATAGAATTAAGTAGGAGGAAGGAGGGTCTTTAGATTGGACTGGATGGTAGATTTTAAGAGCTACAACACGTATACAGTACTAACACAATTGCAGAGGAGCGAAACCCACACACAAAGGGAAACAAAATAAATAAAAATCCATAAACAAAGGATGCGTGAAACTGAAACTTTTGGATTGAGTTCCACTCCGAAATTTCAACCTTAGTTTATGTGTTTTTTTTTCAGATAAGAACCAAAAAACCTGGGATGAAATGAAGTTAAATTGATGCTGGGCTGAACTTTCCTGTAACAGCAGCATGCACCACCATGGGCCTGATCGAAGAACATGCCTTTCCGGGACCGCAAAGAGGTCCTCCGAACTGGAGGTAAGGGGAAGGCGCAGGGAGATCAAACCCCAGATGTAAATCAGCCATATCCCAGCGCAAGAAATCATGAGGCAAACATTGCCAGGACATGAAGGATACAACACCAATAAATTGAGAAAGAAAACATGTGCATTCCCCAAGCAGATCCGCAATTGAACACACATGAAAGGAATCAAATCGCCGGAATTTTTTGATCTAGAAAATTAGAACCGGTGAGAAGGAAAGCAAGAAACATGGATTTATTAGAAGCAAAAGACAGGGACAGAGACCAACTAAAAACTGGTAACCCATATTCCTCTCACAAGGGTCTCGGCCGCAACTAATTGCCTCTGCTTTAAGCTCTATGCCATTGCATTTCCTTCTATCACTAAGCCTGCCAATTGGTTTGACCGAGCAGTTGGACAGAATATTGAGGCAATGCCTTTGGCGTGATAAGGATCAGCCAAAACCCTCCCTGGCGGCGTGGGACATGGTGTGTAAACCTAAGGAAAATGGAGGCATTGGAATTGTTAACTTCCAGCTGAAAAATGATGCTCTGTTGCTCAAACACCTTGATAAATTCTACAACAAGGCTAAGGTTCCATGGGTTCAGCTGATTTGGGGTGCATATTACACTGATTCAGTACCGGAGGTGGGGCGACCCTGTGGCTCATTTTGGTGGCGAGACATTATTAGGCTGAATGATAAATACAAGGGGGTTGAAGTGATATCCCCTGGTCTTGGTAACTCGTTTTACTTCTGGACTGATAAGTGGAACTTTATGGGATCTTCTCAGCCTTTATCTGAGCGTTTTCCTAGGTTGTTTTCTTTTGTTCTAGATAAGTCCATGTTGGCGTCACAGGTATACACAACTCCAGAATTCCAGACGCTATTCTACCGGCCGTTGTCGGCACAGGCCTATGATGAATACTGCCTGGTTCAGCAGGGAATTGCTAACCAACCGCTGACAGCTGAATCTGATGTCTGGAGCTATCAATGGGGACAAAGCTATGTGGCTGCTTCGTACTATGCACATCTACATGCTCACATGTTGGTTCCTGCAGTTTATAAATGGATTTGGAAGTCTGCCTGTATTTTGAAAACTAAGGTGTTTGCATGGCTGTTATTGAACGATCGATTAAACACCAAAGATCTTATCATCAGAAGGCAGTGGAAGGTGGAGGATGGCCCTGAGTGTGTGCTCTGTCCAACTAGGGCATACGAAGACAGGGTTCACTTGTTCTTTACATGCAACTTCAGTCAGAGAATTTGGACATATCTCCAGATTGAATGGCCGGTGGGTGATGATATACAAACCATTGTGGCTACAGCAAAAATAAATTTTGGTAAACTATTTTTTATGGAAGTGATGATCCTTGCGTGTTGGCATATATGGAAGCAGCGGAATGAGAGGATATTTCAGCATCATAGGCCAACCTTTGCACGCTGGAAAAGCTATTTTATTCATGATATTACTTTGTTGGGCTACCGGGTCAAGAAGAAGCATAGGGAGGAACTTGCTAAATGGATTTCGTCCTTGCCCTAATCTCCCTAGCTTTGAGGCCTTCTTTTTGTAAATTTCAAAGTATCCTTTTCCTGTAAATTTGTAAATAGCTTTGTACTTTCTGATGTAGTGAAATAAAATTTCACTGTGGGGCTTTTGCCTCACAATTCCGGGTCAAAAAAAAACTAAAAACTGGTCACCTGAAGGTTATTTGGGGGAGGAGCTCGATGCCCAACTTTACCGCGACCGCCGACAGAGACGGTGGAGATGAGAACCCATGAACTGAAGCTGATTTGCCCGTTCCTCCAAACGGACAGATCCTCCAACTACCTCCGGCCGGACGAGCCGGCGGAGGAGGAAGGAAGAGGAGGCGGGATTGAGGAGAGGCTGCAAGGGGAGAGAGAATAGGAAAGGGGAAAAAGAGTCTCGATGTGATCTGTGTCCACGGCAGCGAGAGGCGACACAGCGGCAACACAAAGAAATGGCCACAAGCAGACACAGAAGAATGCATCACGAACCGCAGGTGCCCTGAGAATCCTTCCGGCCCCTCACGCTTAAGTAATTAAGTAATGTGTTACAAATTTTTCTAACAGATGGGAGACTCTGGGAACAATCAACGCGCGGAAGAAACATGGCAGGGGTGGCCCGAGGCGGATCATCCTCGGATCTTAGCTGCCTGATGCGATATAATTAACTTGTACTAGTCATGTGCAAGTCAGCTAATGGGTTGGTAAACAAACCTTTGGGAGACTCTGTGGTATAGTGCTCTATTGCAGTGGAAGTGTGGAACCGGGGGCGTTGTCTCTACGACCATCTAGAAAGACACACCAGCCAGCAAAACATAATGAAACAGGCCAAGGAGCTGCAAGGATTATATTTGAATCATCTACATTATCTCATTTTCGCTTGCTTACCATATCATGAACTATCAGGGGAAGGAGTATCATGACTATCTCATTTCACCATTGAGTTTATTGTGGGCAGTAATACTCATCGCTCCTGAGCCAGCTCGAGCACCAACTAGCTCATGCCCTTCAAGCGCCTCTCTCATCGTCAGGTCTGACCCGAGGATGACAGCTCCTTGGAGGCTAAATTTGTCTATAATTTTTATTCCAGGTGATGATAGAGACTTTAGAAAACCTTGATTCTTTGAGTTCACATTCTTGTTATGTACGTGGTCTTGAAGTCAGATGCTCACCATTGCAAACGAATCAATACATTTGTAGTGACAGCTTGTTTAGAGCTTATTTGGAGAGCTGGCTTATGCACAAGCCAAGCCTTCAGATTTTTATTTATTGCATGCAAACAAAAATTAGCTAAGAAGATTAATTAACTTTTGCATCAAAATATAACATCAAAGCATCATATAACTAGCAAAATTAACCAATTTTTCTCTCTTATATGTAAGTTTTATCGGTAGACCATGAAGGATTGCATTGAATATTGCTTGTTGTGTACTTACGCCTTTCAGTACTCCCTCCAACCCATATTAGTTGACTTAGATTCATCTAGATATAAATGTAGATGCAGAGGCCGGGGATTCCCCCATTTCGAAAACAAAATCTAGATATAAATGTATCTAGTCAAGTTTTAGTGCTAGATATATTCATATCTATATAAACTTGAGTCAACTAATATGGATTGGAGGAAGTACTGTTTTTTATTTGTGCCAAAGACAGCTAAACTAATGGGCACTAAGAGAGAAAAACATGAAAGAGCCTTGGAAAAGGAGCCCAATAAGTGTAGCCCAATAAGTTTTCGGAGTTTCCGGTGGGACCTGCAGAAACCCAAAAAGTTTGACGCCAGAATAAACCACTAGGGCTGGAATTCGAGCCGAGCCGAGCCAACTTGGCTCGACTCGCTAAAGCTCGTTCAACTAATGAGCTAGCTCGACTCGGCTCGTTTATATAACGAGCCCATATTTGAAACTCGGCTCGACTCGGTAAACTCACGAGTAGCTCGCGAGTAGCTCGTTATAAGTTGCGAATAGGAGCACATATAAAAATACTAGTAATTTTCCTACTATTTTGGAACTAGAACAATGATACTACTTTCATAATAACATGAAGACAATAGAAATGAAAAATATAGTAGCTCTACACCATTGCAGGTTCAAGAAACATTCATAGCATGATCCTCATGTTGGAATTTTGGCCCAAATATTCTAGCCCATTTTCTATTTCAATAATTCTTGAAAATCCTAGAGCCCCATGTGGCCCATTCATGCAAGACAAGAGGTGGGACAAATGTTTAGTCCCACATTGCTAGTTTAGTGGAAGTTGGACCAGCTTATAAGGTGAGCTCTTCTACCACTTGGTAAAAGAATGAGAAGGAGAAGGAGAGAGTTCCACACGCGCGCTACTCCTCCTCCTCGCTCGCCTCGCCACGCCACGCCACGCCACGCCACGCCACGCCACGACGCGCGCGCCGCGGGTTGCGGGTTGCGGGAATCTCGCCGAGCCGAGCTTTATTTTGTCACGCATGAATGATATATGAACAGATGCGTCTGCTTTGTATGGACGTTTATACGAAGGTAAACGTTTGCTTTGAATGGCCGTTTAATACGAGTTAAATGCTTCATCTTCTGCACCGTCTGCCTTCTTCTCTGCGCCTATAAGAGAGAGAGGTCGCGCCTCCTCTCAGTTGCACTGTTACACATCTCTTGCCTCGAGTTCCAGAGCACTGCGCTACTTCCATCTTCCCCATCCCGTCTTGCGGCGTGCATCGCGAGCCGGGACAGTAGGCCTCCGAGACCCCGCTCGAGTCCTGCAGACGGAGAAGGCGATAAGGTTTTGGGGAGCTATATCGCGACTACTGGCTTCACACGGACTCCCTCACAGATAGCGACGCCTTCCCGACGAGGACTTCTTCCCGACATCAGCACCTCTTCATCGATTTACATGGCCAATGACGGTTCCAACGCCGGCGGTTCTACTTCTGCTACTGCCGTGTACATCTTCTGTCTCAATCTTGTTCTGTTTTTATCCAGAGTTTTATGCCTGGCTATATGCCTTAGTTTGTATCCGCTATTTAGCATGATTAGTATATTACCTATTATTCTAGTTATGTTTTATCTAGCGTTTATTATGGATAATTCGCCTGGTAAATTGCTCTATTTCTCAACAATCCAAAAACCTTATTTCAGGCAATTTGCCCCAAGTGGCTTTGTTGCTTCTATGAAGCCACCTGTGTTTGAAGGTGTGAATTACAAACGGTGGCGTGCGAGCAAAGGCTCGTTTCAGACCATGAGCTGCTATAACGCCATCTATGGCGCACCTGAGGGGGAACTTAATCCCGCTCAGGAAGAGGCGTTCCAAAAACTTGATACTACTTTCAAGGCTGCCTTGATCAGCATCCTTGGCGACAATATTGTTGTAGGGTTCGCAGCATAGAAAACAAAAATTTTCCTACGATGTGAACTATATACCAAGATCTATATATACTAGATACAAACAACGGGCGGATGTATATCCGTAGAGAACATACCCTTGAAGACCGACAAAGCTTAACGAGTTCAACTCGTGGTTGATGTAGACGATCTCTTGCCGATCTCAAGATCGAGAGGAAGTCCTAGCGCCGCAAAACAGCAGCGCATCCGTGCACACACGCTCGAGGCACCGAGCAACCTCCGCCTCGCCAAGCGATGCAGCGGAAGCACAACTCTTTCTTGCCGAATAGCCACCGGAACATGTATCTCGCTAGTCCGAGACCATGGGGATAAATTCTAGAGGGGAGAGAGATCCTTCACGAGGAGGTGTGAGAGACAAGTGAGGAGGAGGGCCTTTTATAGGAGGAGGGGGACCCCAAGGGGTGGCTGGCATGGGGCTGCCCCTTGCCCTCCCTCTTCATGTGGGTGGACACTCCACTCACAAAACTCCTCTAAATTTCCTCCACTCAAAAGTCCACTCAAAATTCCCATTAAATTTCCACCAAATTTAATGCAAACTCTCATTAAATAAAACTCTTTTATTTTATTCAGAATTTTGTCAATTACTTTAATGACAAACATTCACAAATAACCCTTGCTAGAATTCTATTTCACATGCATAACCACTTTATGCAATTTCACCGAAAACCTTTCGGTATCTAGTGAAATAAATTCCTGCGCTTGTTCATTCTTTCGGCATGAAACATTTGCTCCAATTGGATGTCGGTGTCTCTTAAGTGTGTCACCCTACGGTTCGTGAATAATGCGGACATGATCGAGACCCTCTCGGATCAATAATCGAAGCGGGATCCGAGACCCATCGACTCCCACACATTCAACGATGACTTTCTTGTGATCGTCGGAACCTTTACGCTAGTATCTTAATCCCTTTGTTTCACGATATATTACATGTCCGAGATTCGATCATCGGTATCTCCATACCTAGTTTGATCTCGTTACGACATGCACTCTTTCTCGTTCTGTGATATAACATTCTAGTGATCAAATCACTTGCTTGCAAGCTAATCAATGTGATATCACCGAGAGGGCCCAGTATATCTATCCGCCATCGGGATGAACAAATTCCACTCTCGATCCATGAGCCTCAACATAACACTTTATTAGTTCTGAATCCATCTTTATAATCACCTCATTACGGTGTGACGTTTGATGTTATCAAGAAACTCTTCCGTGTTAGTGATTGACATGATCTCATGGTCTAAGGATTAGGATCACTTGTAAGTTGTTATAGCAATATAAACTCAATGACTTTGATCGTAATGCTATACTTGGATGAATGTTCATCACATCATTACACTAATGTTGTGATCCGTTATTAACAACATCCAATGTCCATGATCGAAACCTTGATCATCTTGTTAATCAACGAGCTAGTTTATGAGAGAGGCTTAACTAGGAACTTTTTCTGCTTGTTTATTAAACACACATGTATTAACGCTTCCGTATTAATACAATTATAGCATGCAAAATAAAAATCTATCATATACTTGGAAAACAAATAATAAACACTTTATTATTGCCCTTCATGGCATATTCCCTTCAGGCTCCCACTTGCACTAGAGACAATAATCTAGTTACATAGTGATAAATCTAACACCCATGGAGTTCGTGTTGATCATGTTTTGCTCTAGGAGAGTTTTAGTCAACGGATCTGCTACATTGAGATCCGTATGTACTTTACAAATCTTTATATCTCCATCCTTGACATGCTCGCGGATGGAGTGAAACCGGCGCTTAATATGCTTGGAATGCTTGTGAGACCTTGGCTCTTTGGCATTGGCAATGGCACCATTGTTGTCACAATAGATCACCATTAGGTCCAACGCGTTTGCCACAACTCCTAGTTCGGATATGAACTCCTTCATCCAAACTGCTTCTGAGCCGCTCAAGCAAAGAACATATTCGCCTCCGTTGTTGATCCCGCTACCACAGTTGTTTGAGCTCCACCAACTAACCGCCCGCCATTCATGAGAAATACGATCCGGATTGAGACTTAGAGTCATCCGGATCGGTGTCAAAGCTAGCCGACATAACACTTAGCGATTTAGCTCTTCTTCACCTCCAGATACAAGAAACATATCCTTAGTTCTTCGTAAGTACTTAAGGATATTCTTGACCGCTATCCAAAGGTTCAACTCGATCCGATTGGTACCTACTAGTCAAACTAATAGCGTGTGCCACATCCGTCTTGTACATAGCATGGCGGCGTACATTATAGAGCCTATGGTCAAGCATAGGGACTTTATCCATTATCTCTTTCTTCCGCCAAGCCGGACTTTGAGTCTTACTCAATGTCTTGCCTTGCAACATAGGTAAGAACCCTTCTTACTTCCGCATTTTAAACTTCTTTAAAATCTTATCAAGGTATGTACTTTGCGATAGCCCTATTAGGCGCCTAGATCTATCTCTATAGATCTTTATGCCTAATATGTATGACGCTCACCTAGGTCCTTCATTGAAAATTTGTTTAGATAACTTTTAACACTGCTAAAGTTCTATATCATTTCCGATCAATAATATGTCATCCACATATAATATCGTAAATGCCACATTGCTCCCACTCACTTTCTTTTAAATACAAGCTTCTCCATAAGTTTGGACAAATCCAAACTCTTTGATCACCTCATCAAAGCGGAGATTCCAACTTCGATGCTTGCTTCAATCCATAGATGGATCGCTGAAGCTTGCACACCTTGTTAGCATCCTTAGGATCGACAAACCCTTTGGTTGTATCATATACAACTCTTCTTCAATATTACCATTGAGAAACGCGTTTTGACATCCATCCGCCATATTTCATAATCGAAATATGCAGCAATTGCTAACATAATCCTAATCGACTTTAGCATCGCTACGGAGAGAAAGTCTCATCGTAGTCAACTCCTTGAATTTGTCGAAACCCCTTTGCGACAAGTCGAGCTTTATAGATGGTCACATTACCATCAAGATCGTTTTCCTTTTGAAAATCCATTTGTTCTCCACGGCCTTCGGTCGTGAGGTAATTCCACCAAGTTCCAAACTTGATTTTCATACATGGATTCCATCTCGGATTTCATGGCTTCTAACCATTTGTTGGAATCGGGCTCATCATCGCTTCTTCATACGTCGCAGGTCATTATTTTCATCAACCATGAAATTTATGACAGATTTCCGTCAGCTCGAGCCGCACGCGTCTGCTTGACCTGCGAGGTTCGGCAGTACTTTCTTCGAGTTTCATGATCATTATCATTAGTTCCTCTTCAATGTGGAGCCAACTCCAAACAACTTTTTCTACCAAGCGCTACTCGCCATGCTTTGAAGAGAAGGTTCCACAACCTCTTCGAAGTTCTACCTTCCGACTACTCACACCTTTCGTGAGAAACTCTTTCTCTAGAAAGGATCCATTCTTGGCAACAAAAACCTTGCCCTCGGATTCTGTGATAGAAGGAATACCCAATAGTTTCTTTAGGGTATCCTATGAAGACGATTTTTCCGCTTTGGGTTCGAGTTTATCCGTTGAAGTTTCTTCACATAAACATCGCATCCCCAAACTTTAAGAATGACAGCTTAGGTTTGTTTCCAAACCACAATTCATACGGTGTCTTTTCAACGGATTTAGATGGTGCCCGATTTAAAGTGAATGCAGCTTAGTGCATAACCCCAAAATGACAACGCAAGTCCGCTGAGACATCATAGATCGAACCATATCTAATAAAGTAAGTACGACGCCCGACACACCATTTCATTGTGGTGTTCCGCAGTGTGAGTCGTGAAACAATTCCACACTCTTTCATGTGAGTGCTAAACTCGTAACTTAGATACTCACCTCCACGGTCGGACCGTAGAAATTTGATCTTTCTATTACGATGATTTTCCACTTCATTCTGAAATTCCTTGAACTTTTCAAAGGTTTCAGACTTGTGTTTCATCAAGTAGATATAACCGTATCTACTCAAATCATCCGTGAAAGTAACAAAATAACGATATCCACCTCGCACCGACACACTCATTGGACCACATACATCGTAATGTATGATTTCCAATAAATCACGCCTGCTCCATTGAACCGAAAACGGCGTTCTAGTCATCTTGCCCATAAGGCATGGCTCACATGTATCAAATGATTCATAATCAAGTGATTCCAAAAGTCCATCCGAATGGAGCTTCTTCATGCTTAATGCCAATATGACCTAGACGCAAAGGCCACATATATGCGGATATATCATCATTAAGTTTAATCCTTTTATCATCAACATTATGAATATGTGTAACATTATCATCGAGATCTAATGAAATAAACCATTCATCATCGGTGCATGACCATAAAAGATTTCATTCATATAAATGGAACAACCATTGTTCTCGATTTAAATGAATAACCACTTTGCATCAAACATGATCCAGATACAATGTTCATGCTCGGTCGCACCGATAACATTTATTTAAGTTTATAACTAATCCCGACGGTAAGTGGAGAGGCAGCGTTCCGACGGCGATCACATCAATGCTTGATCCATTTCCGACACGCATCTTGACCTCACCCCTTGCTAGCGGTCGCTTGTTCCGCAGCCTCTGATTCGAGTTACAAATATTAGCAACTGAACCGGTATCAAATACCCAGTGCTATCATGAGCACTAGTAAAGTACACATCAATAACATGTATATCATATATACCTTTGTTTGCCTTGCCGGCCTTCTTGTCTCCAGATACTTGGGGCGCTTGCCCAAAGGGCACCCCTTACAATAGTAGCACTCGATCGACTTAGGTCCAACTCGGGTTTTTTCAGCGCTGCAACAGTGCTTGCCGCCTTACTTCCTTCCGCTTTCCTTCTTGTCTTTCTTGAAACCAGTGTTCCTATCGATCATCAACACTTGATGTTCCTTTTGATCTCCACTTCTGCGTTTTAAGCATTGATGTAAGCTCGGGAGAGACTTCTTCATGCCTTGCATATTATAGTTCATCACGAAGCTCTTATAGCTAGGTGGCGAGACCGCAGAACACGATGGATGCCTAAGTCAATGGGAATCGTTATTCCCAAGGACACAAGCTTATCGGCGTAACCGACATCTTGAGTACATGCTCACTAACGGAGCTGCTCTTCCATCATGCAGCTAAAGAACTTTTCTCAAGCATTGTAGCTCTCACAGCAAGATGTGTCGAAAATCATTTTCAAATCACCCATTGTATCAAATGCATTGCCGCTTTCGAAATGCTTTCAAGTTCGCTCTAGCCCATACAATATGCCGCAATGAACTAAGTTGTGGTCCTCCCGACGAGTCCGATAGACATTCTTCTCCTCGTCAGGCATCATCAAAGGTGGGGGCCTAACGGCGCTTCTAGCACATATTGCTTTTGTGCAGAGAGGAGAATCCTCAAATTCATGGCCCATTCAAGAAAGTTGCTACCGCTCGCTAGTTTCTCTTTCTCCATGAACGCATTGAAATTAAAAGGTGGTGCCATCTACAACAGAATTTGTAAAGTTTAGACTAAGTGTATGATAGATCGAGTTCAACTAATCTATATTACGAATGAACTCCCACTCAAAAGCGACATCCCTCGTGTCCTTTTGGTGATTACATGAACCAAATCTACTACACCAAGTCCGATCATCACGTGAGTCGGTATAGCTTCAAAGGCGAGCATCAAATGGGCATCATATCAACTATATGACTCATGCTTAACCTTTCGGTCTGTGTTCCGAGGCCATGTATGTACATGCTAGGCTCGCCAAGTTAGAACCTTAGTATTTGCGTGTGTAACTGTTTTACACCCGAAATATGGTCGTGGATCCAAGAACACCCGATCATCACGTGATGTCTTGGAGCGACGAAAACATAATCGGTTCATACTAAAGGAAGAACACATTCTTATCTTGATATTTAAATGAGGGATCATCTTATTATGCTTAACAAAGCGCTAAACAAGCAATATAAGATGCAATCAAACATCATATGTTTATTAGTGAAATTATATGGTTCCCGCAGATGATCTCTATCATGTGCATCCTGGTATGATCACTATCATACCTATATGTGTAAATCCAAGGTCTATGGATTTTACACGCTATCTGTGTTGTAAGAGTATCATCTCATACTTCTACTTACAACACTACCATATCATAACACTAGCCCAGCAACAATCTAAACTAGACGCCTCTAATTTATCCATTGCAATTTTTACGTGGCTTAGGGCTTTCGAGATAGAACCGTTCTTACCTACGTACATGAACCACAACGAGGATAATCAAATTGTTGACAACTCGCTTGCAAAATAGATATTGACTATAGTAGGAGAGAGACACCGCTAGCCACTTATGCAAACTAGTTGCATGTCAAGCGTGGAACAGTCTCATGTGCGAGGACATGTAAAGTTTGTCCGCCGCTTCATCCCACTATGCCACCAATATCCAAAATCACAACAAAGGAGCAACAACATGATCATCATCGCCCACATACTCATATGTGTACTACCCGTAAAGTATCTACGCATAGATCCGGCTCGATACCACGTAGGGTTCGCAGATAGAAAACAAAAATTTTCCTACGATGTGAACTATATACCAAGATCTATATATACTAGATACAAACAACGGGCGGATGTATATCCGTAGAGAACATACCCTTGAAGACCGACAAAGCTTAACGAGTTCAACTCGTGGTTGATGTAGACGATCTCTGCCGATCTCAAGATCGAGAGGGAGTCCTAGCGCCGCAAAACAGCAGCCGCATCCGTGCACACACGCTCGAGGCACCGAGCAACCTCCGCCTCGCCTAGCGATGCAGCGGAAGCACAACTCTTTCTTGCCGAATAGCCACCGGAACATGTATCTCGCTAGTCCGAGACCATGGGGATAAATTCTAGAGGGGAGAGAGATCCTTCACGAGGAGGTGTGAGAGACAAGTGAGGAGGAGGCCTTTTATAGGAGGAGGGGGACCCCAAGGGGTGGCCGCGCATGGGGCTTCCCTGCCCTCCCTCTTCATGTGGGTGGACACTCCACTCACAAAACTCCTCTAAATTCCTCCACTCAAAAGTCCACTCAAAATTCCCATTAAATTTCCACCAAATTTAATGCAAACTCTCATTAAATAAAACTCTTTATTTTATTCAGAATTTTGTCAATTACTTTAATGACAAACATTCACAAATAACCCTTGCTAGAATTCTATTTCACATGCATAACCACTTTATGCAATTTCACCAAAACCTGTTTTCAGTATCTAGTGAAATAAATTCTGCGCTTGTTCATTCTTTCGCATGAAACATTTGCTCCAATTGGATGTCGGTGTCTCTTAAGTGTGTCACCCTACGGTTCGTGAATAATGCGGACATGATCGAGACCCCTCTCGATCAATAATCGAGCGGATCCGAGACCCATCGACTCCCACACATTCAACGATGACTTTCTTGTGATCGTCGGAACCTTTTACGCTAGTATCTTAATCCCTTTGTTTCACGATATATTACATGTCCGAGATTCGATCATCGGTATCTCCATACCTAGTTTGATCTCGCTATCGACATGCACTCTTTTCGCTCCTCGTGATATAACATTCTAGTGATCAAATCACTTGCTTGCAAGCTAATCAATGTGATATCACCGAGAGGGCCCAGAGTATATCTATCCGTCATCGGGATGAACAAATTCCACTCGATCCATGAGCCTCAACATAAAACTTTATTAGTTCGAATCCATCTTTATAATCACCCGTTACGGTGTGACGCTTGATGTTATCAAGAAACTCTTCCTGTTAGTGATTGACATGATCTCATGGTCTAAGGATTAGGATCACTTCGTAAGTTGTTATAGCAATATAAACTCAATGACTTTGATCGTAATGCTATACTTCGGATGAATGTTCATCACATCATTACACTAATGTTGTGATCCCGTTATTAACAACATCCAATGTCCATGATCAGGAAACCTTGATCATCTTGTTAATCAACGAGCTAGTTTATGAGAGAGGCTTAACTAGGAACTTTCTGTTTGTTTATTAAACACACATGTATTAACGTTTCCGTATTAATACAATTATAGCATGCAAAATAAACATCTATCATATACTTGGAATACACATAATAAAAACTTTATTATTGCCTCTCAGGGCATATTCCCTTCAATTGTCGATTCATATCTGTCATTTAGCAATGGCAAAGATATGTGGGATGCGCTCGAGAGAAAATTTGGAGTCTCTGATGCTGGCAGTGAACTGTATGTCATGGAACAATTCTATGACTATAAGATGCTTGATGACCGCTCCATTGTGGAGCAGGCTCATGAGATCTGATCACTTGCCGTGGAGCTTGAGCACTTCACTTGTGTGTTACCGGACAAGTTTGTTGCCGGAGGCATCATTGCCAAACTTCCCCAGTCATGGAGGAATTTTGCTACTTCTCTGAAGCACAAGAGACAAGAGTTCTCCGTGACGGATCTCATTGGGACTCTTGATGTGGAAGAGAAGGCGAGAGCAAAAGACACACGTGTTCGAGGTACCGAGGGAGGTTCTAATGCCAACTCGCAGTAAAGGAACTTCCAAATTTTACAAGTTCAAGAACAAAGGCAAGTTTGATGACAAAGGAAAGTTCGATGGAAAGAACAAGGCCTCACAGTCCACCACCTTCAAGAAGAAGACCGATAAGAGGAAAGGTGCTTGTCATGTGTGCGGTGATCCTAATCATTGGGCTCTGCTTGTCCCAACCGCTTTGACAAACGCCAACATGGGAAGAGCAAGAAGATCTAATGTTGTCATGGGCGACGTTGAGATGAAAGATGTTGGGTATGGTATATTACCCATCGCTCTTTCATTATGTCATTCTCCGATTGGTGGATTGACACGGCGCTAATGTACATGTCTGCTCGATATTTCCATGTTTTCTTCATATCAGTCGAGGGACTCAAACCGTCGATGGGGAACTCGCATGCTTATGTTCATGGTGTTGGTACTCGATCCAAGTTCACTTCGGAAAGACTGTACGCTGAAGAACGTGCATCATGTTCCTTCAATAAATAAAAATCTTGTTAGCGGATCTCTTCTGTGTCGAGATGGCTACAAGATTGTATTTGAGTCCAATAAATTTGTAATTTCGAAGTATGGAACCTTTATTGGCAAAGGCTATGAATGCGGAGGCTTGTTCCGCTTATCTCTATCAGACATTTGTAATAAAGTTGTTAATCATATTTACACAAATTTTGAATCAAATTTCTGGCACTCTCGTCTTTGTCATATTAATTTTGGTTGTATGACGCGGCTAGCCAAAATGAATTTAATCCCTGATTTCTCAATTGTTAAGGGATCTAAGTGCCAAGTCTGCGTGCAAGCTAAACAACCTCGCAAGTCACATACGACTGCAGAAGTGAGAAATTTAACACCACTAGAGCTCATACATTCTGATCTTTGTGAGATGAATGGTGTGTTGACAAAAGGTGGAAAGAAATATTTCATGACCTTGATCGATGACTCTACGAGATATTGTCATGTGTATCTTCTGAAATCAAAAGATGAGGCTTTGAGTTTCTTCAAAATCTATAAAGTCGAGGTGAAAATCAACTTGATCGAAAGATTAAGAGGCTTAGGTCTGATCGTGGTGGAGAGTATTTTTCCAACGAGTTTGATTCTTTTTGTGCGAACATGGTATAATTCATGAGAGGACGCCTCCCTACTCACCCTACCAAATGGAGTAGCCGAAAGAAAGAACCGTACTCTAACAGATTTGGTTAACGCCATGTTAGACACATCGGGTCTTTCTAAGGAATGGTGGGGGGAGGCATTATTGACCGCGTGTCATGTCCTAAACCGAGTTCCCACAAAGAACAAAGAAATTACTCCATTCGAAGAATGGGAGAAGAAAAGACTAAAACTCTCTTACTTACGTACTAGGGGTTGTTTGGCAAAGGTTAATGTGCCAATCTCCAAGAAGCGCAAGCTTGGACCAAAAACCATTGATTGTGTTTTTCTGGGCTATGCTTTTCATAGCATTGGTTATAGATTCTTGATAGTAAAATCTGAAGTACCTGACATTCATGTCGGTACAATCATGGAGTCGACTGATGCGACTTTCTTTGAGGATATCTTTCCAATGAAGGATAAACCTTACTCATCAAATCCGGAGATACCTAGTTCATCTAATTAGGAATTTGCTATATTCTCTGAACCTACCATTCCTATTGAACACTCTGAAAGTCCTAAGGAGGATGATAATGAAATTCCTAAAAGGAGCAAGAGACAAAGGACTGCAAAGTCTTTTGGTGATGATTTCATTGTGTACCTTGTGGATGATACTCCCACTTCCATTTCAGAAGCTTATGCATCTCCTGATGCTGACTACTGGAAGGAAGCTGTTCATAGTGAGATGAATTCCATCTTAGCTAATGAAACATGGGAGATCACTGATCGTCCTTATGGGTGCAAACATGTAGGATGTAAATGGGTGTTCAAGAAGAAACTAAGACCTGATGGTACTATTGAGAAGTACAAGGCAAGGCTTGTGGCCAAGGGTTATACCCAAAAGGAAGGTGAAGACTTCTTTGATACTTACTCACCTGTAGCAAGGTTGACCACCATTCGAGTACTACTTTCTCTGGCTGCCTCACACGGTCTTCTCGTTCATCAAATGGACGTTAAGACGGCTTTCCTAAATGGAGAGTTGGATGAGGAAATCTATATGGATCAACCAGATGGTTTTGTAGTAAATGGTCAAGAAAGAAAATTGTGCAAGCTACTGAAGTCTTTGTATGGTCTTAAACAAGCACCTAAGCAGTGGCATGAAAAATTTGATAAAACCTTAACCGCTGCAGGCTTCGTTGTAAACGGTGACAAGTGCGATACTATCGCCATGGTGGGGGTGAGGAGTCATCCTTTGTTTGTATGTTGATGACATATCGATTTTCGAACCAACCTTAATGCAATTAAGGAGGTTAAAGATTTCTTATCTCGTCGCTCCTTTGAGATGAAGGATGGGAGTAGCCGATGTCATCCTGAACATCAAGCTATTGAGAGATGATGATGGTGGGATTACATTGCTTCAGTCCCACTATGTGGAAAAGATCTTGAGTCGTTTTGGGTATAGCGACGTCAATTTTTCTCCTACACCGTATGATCCTAGTGTGTTGCTTCGAAAGAATCGAGGAAATGCTAGAGACCAACTAAGATACTCTCAAATTATTGGCTCGCTTATGTATTTAGCTAGTGCCACGAGACCTGACATCGCCTTTGCTGTAAGCAAACTCAGTCGATTTGTCTCAAATCCAGGAGATGATCACTGGCATGCTCTTGAGAGAGTTATGCGATATCTAAAAGGCACTGCGAGCTATGGCATACACTATACCGGGTATCCAAGGGTACTAGAGGGTTATAGTGATTCAAATTGGATATCTGATGCTGATGAGATAAAGGCCACGAGTGGATATGTTTTCACACTTGGTGGTGGCGCTGTTTCTTGAAGTCTTGCAAGGCACCATCTTAACGAGGTCAACTATGGAAGCAGAACTCACAAGACTAGACACGCCCTTGTTGAAGCAGAGTGGCCGTGAACTCTTGATGGACTTACGTGGTTGAAAACCTATACCCGCAATTCCAATGAACTGTGATAATCAAACTGTGATTATTAAGGTGAACAGTTCTAAGGATAATATGAAGTCCTCAAGACATGTGAAGAGGAGACTGAAATCTGTCAGGAAAATGAGAAACTCCGGAGTTATTGCATTGGATTATATCCAAACATCTAAAAACTTGGCAGATCCCTTCACAAAGGGTCTATCACGCAACGTGATAGAAAATGCATCAAAGGAGATGGGTATGAGACCCACAATTTGAGCTTTCCATAGTGGTAAACCATTCTATGTGATCGGAGATCCCGTGAATTAGAATTGGGAAACAAGCTGTTGGTTAGCTGAGAGGAAAGTATCCCTACTTTAATAAACACCACTCCATAAAGATGCAATACTTTCCTATTCTGCATGGCAGGTTGATTTATTATCTTAATGTGTTCTAAGTGGCTTATCCTAAGCAAAGATGTTGTCCTGCAGAACATCTTTTGAAGAACACACCTATATGAGTCTGACTGTTAAAACGTCGCAGTCTATGAGAGTAGGGTGCTCTCTAATAAACTCATGAAAGGTCATGGAGTATGACGTATAAGCTCCACCCGCGGGGAAGTCCCACGGTAGCCCAGTATCGGTCAAGACTTCGTGTGAAGCTAGATTGCAGCAAACTTGCAGTTCAAGGCATAGTCCACTGTACAAGTTGCAACCTAGTGTAGCATAGAATTCTAGGTGGAAGTTCAACTTAACAGTCTCCACTAAAGTACCTGTATATAAACAGTGTTTTGGAACCAAAGGCAGATTACATGTGCCTCGGATCCGTGGGGATTGTTGGAATTTTGGCCCAAATATTCTAGCCCATTTTCTATTTCAATAATTCCTGAAAATCCTAGAGGCCCATGTGGCCCATTCATGCAAGACAAGAGGTGGGACAAATGTTTAGTCCCACATTGCTAGTTGAGTGGAAGTTGGACCAGCTTATAAGGTGAGCTCTTCTATCACTTGGTAAAAGAATGAGAAGGAGAAGGAGAGAGTTCCACACGCGCGCTCCTCCTCCTCCTCGCTCGCCTCGCCTCGCCTCGTCACGACGCTCGCCTCGCCTCGCCTCGTCACGACGCGTGCGCCGCGGGTTGCGGGAATCTCGCCGAGCCGAGCTTTATTTTGTCACGCATGAATGGTATATGAACAGATGCGTCTGCTTTGTATGGACGTTTAATACGAAGGTGAAGCGTCTGCTTTGAATGGCTTTGAATGGACGTTTAATACGAAGGTGAAACGTTTGCTTTGAATGGCCGTTTAATACTGCCTTCTTCTCTGCGCCTATAAGAGAGAGAGGTCGCGCCTCCTCTCAGTTGCGCTGTTACACATATCTTGCCTCGATTTCCAGAGCACTGCGCTACTTCCATCTTCCCCATCCCGTCTTGCGGCGTGCACCGCGAGCCGGGACAGCGTGCACCGCGAGCCGGGACAGTAGGCCTCCGAGACCCCGCTGCTTCGAGTCCTGTACGGGAGAAGGGCGATAAGGTTTTTGGGGAGCTCTATCGGCACGACTACTGGCTTCGTCACGGACTCCCTCACAGATAGCGACGTCTTCCCCGACGAGGACTTCTTCCCCGACATCAGCACCCTCTTCATCGACGACATGGCCAATGACGGTTCCAACGCCATGTTCTACTCACACGCTGCGTGTACATCTTCTGTCTCAATCTTGTTCTGTTTTTATCCAGAGTTTTATGCCTGGCTATATGCCTTAGTTTGTATCCGCTATTTAGCATGATTAGTATATTACCTATTATTCTAGTTATGTTTTATCTAGCGTTTATTATGGATAATTCGCTTGGTAAATTGCTCTATTTCTCAACACCTCATCTATGAAAAATGACAAACTTTATATTTGAACGAGTTTAACGAGCTAAACGAGTAGCTCGCAAGTAGCTCATTTAGCTTGGGTGAACAAACGAGCTCAAATATAAAACTCGGCTCGACTCGTTAGGCACCGAGTACATGCCGAGTCGAGCCGAGTCACGAGTTACTCATTTAGCTCGCGAGTTTCGAGTTATAAGTCCAGCCCTATAAACCACGTAGCCCAATGAGTGTATGGTACCATGTATTTTCGTACTTTAGCAGTCACTAAGAATTGTGCGATAAGTTTATTATCTCCATGTGCTATGAAGGAGTAGTATATATAAAAGGAAATGCTTTATCTCCTGAGAGTGCCAAAGCAGCATGTCTCCCAGCGGTTTGGTAAACAGTTCATACTCTGGTTAATGCAGCATGTGTCTCAAAGTTGAGCTGCTTAATGCAGCTGGTTTATAGAAATGTGAGGCTTCGGGAACGATCCAGAAGGCGGCAATGGGCCACCACCTACCCCATGCGAGCCACCGAGGAAGGCGGCAATGGGCCACCACCTACCCCATGCGAGCCACCGAGGAAGGCGGCATGGCACCATGGCTGATCTGTAACACAAGATCCAAGTCGATCAATTGTGAGACTGGAGAAGAGAAGTTGGTATCATGTTCACAGCCACCAATGATGGAGCCATCGATCTCCATAGAAACAGTATAGGTGCTTGATGGCATGTACATGATGGAACTGTGAAATTCGTAGTTAACTATTATTCCTACATAAATATATGTTATTTATGTTACATTTATAAATATATACTAATTAACCATGTAGATTGTGTCCATCCTCCATATATCGTGCAAAAAGAGCAAAAAAGTGCCACCTTCGGTATCTTAGAGCTTATTTTATTTACGAATACTAAATGCATCAAATAAGACTAAAGATCATGTTGTTTGTATTGACAATCTAAAACAAATAAGAGAATACAATGAACGGAACAAATACAAGAGATCTCTGTGTGCATTGTGGCCTCGAGGACATGATTGAGCCTAGAACATCGTCTCCTTCTTGGACACACATCACCAAATGATATTGGCATGCTAAGAATCTTATTTTGGTAGATATAAGATTTAAAAATTTATGAACATTAGTCGCTCAATTGCATACTTTGCTATTGAGTTGATCAGCGCAGCCCTAAATTTGTTTTGTGTAGATAATTAGGAATATTCTATGCTTGCCTTGTTTTCCTTGGCTGCACTACATGTGGGAAGGTAAATGACAGCTTTCTCTGTCGACTTAATTTTTCAAATTGACTCCTTATCCAGCAATGGGTCTTCGCATGTGTTGGTGGTGTTTTTGTTGTATTTTTAAGGCTTATGATTACGTCAAATTTTTTTCCTCATATTCTTCCAGTTCAACTGTCGGTACCTTTTTCATACGGGTTGTATCCCTAAACCTGATGTGTTAATGTTTTCCTAGGCTCTAACGTTTTAAGATTGATGCCTCATGAGCTTTGTAGTTTATTCATCGGAGAAAATTTAAGTAATACCATGGTGCAAAATAAGGAAACATTTGGAGATACCGAATTTTCAAGATCTTTACTTAACTCTTTGTTCTATTAAGGATAATTGTTCATGTTTTTAGCTTCTTTCATACTAGTATGTCTTACCATGACTAGTTAGGCTCTAACGTTTTAAGATTGATGCCTCATGAGCTTTGTAGTTTATTCATCGGAGAAAATTTAAGGAATACCATGGTGCAAAATAAGGAAACATTTGGAGATACCGAATTTTCAAGATCTTTACTTAACTATTTGTTCTATTAAGGATAATTGTTCATGTTTTTTAGCTTCTTTCATACTAGTATGTCTTACCATGACTAGTTATATTAATACCAGGATAGTATTGAAGCAACCTAGACTTAGGTTACCACAACAATAATAAATATACTAAGTCCTTCCTAAATTAGGATGCATATTAGCTTTAGTCAAAGATAATCTTTATAAAGTTTGTACATTTATATGTAAAAATATACTAACTTCCATAATACCAAAAGCGTATAAATGAAAATATACTTAATGATGATTCTAATAATATTGAGTTGATGTCTTAAAAATTGGTAGATCGGTGGGATGGAGAGTGAATAGGAGTCTTGGCGAGTAGCAGGCTTGTTTATAGCTAGCTTAGCATCGGTAGATTGGTGGAGAGTGAATAGGAGTATGATGTGTGTTGTGTTTGCTTTCGGTTGACAATGGAGTCGGTGCCTCGCTGGCGTCTGTGCCACACGCTTTTTCTTTGACGCGTGCAGCGCCGGGTCTGTATGTGTGACTTGCTTGTACTTGGATATTAGTTTATTTATAAAGCAGGGTTAAAACCTATTTCGAGGAGTCTGTGCCACACGCATGGTAATGGTAAAGTATTCTAATTTCAAAAGGATTTCACGGGCGAATATTTACTCTTTTCTGTCTTATTTGTTAATTTATAACCTTACCAAATAGGGCCTTCTTCTATGAAAAATAATACCCAATGCAAATGCAGTGATGCCAACATGTCGGGACGCCACTGTAGGGGTTCGTAGCATGGAAAACAAAAATTTTCTAGCGCATACAAACAAACAAGCCAAGATCTATCTACTAGATTGTAGCAACGAGTCGATGGAATAACTTACCCTCGAAGATTCCAAAGTGTTTAACGAGAGCGGATTCTCGTGGGTGATGTAGTCGCATTTCTTCCGATATCGTGATCGTGGACGATCCTTCCGGCCATGCTCCCAAGAGCGCTCGCAATGGGTCACACGCTCGGCATTGACGAAGACCTTCCTCTCCCTTGTTCCAAGAAAATGGAGGTTGTAGCACTCTCCTCATGATTCCTAAGAAAGACAACGGCGTGGTACCTAAGTAGAGGGAATCCAGCCACGGAGCGGAGGAAGGAGAAAAAGAGACACCAATCAAACCAAATGAATCAAACCTAATGAGAGAGGGAGGGAACTTTTGGAGAGAACTCCTGCTATCAAACCCTCATTTCTGCTTCCCACAATGATCAAATAATATCTCTTATTCACAACCAATCTCTGAGGAAAGAATCATTCTTCCAATATTTCTTCAATCTGATTTTCCACATTTTTAATACCACTACAATTTCCCTTTGATATTGAATCCAGGATCAAATAACTACATCCTCAGGAATATTCATCCACATTAGAACCCACTAATCTGCACCAGGTTTGACTGATCGATGATCTGTTTATACACATCAAAAGAATTAATTAATTGATATTCTTTTAGAATTTTATCATCCATCTGGCCTTCTCATCCTGAATTTTACCAAAGGACTGGCTCAAAGACACAAGGGTTTCAAGAGATATCAATCCATGGACGAACCACACCAAGAACTTTCCTAGCTCCACAGCCATGACCATCTGAAGATCTCATAATCAATCAAATAAAGATGATCCAGATTTAACCAATCAATCATCTAATGTTCAGAATCAGATCATATTTTTGACCACTTGATCACTTTGATAAAATGGAGATCCAAGAATAATTTCATTGTTTATCAAGACGACATAAACCTTCCTTTCTTCAAATATGTTAAAATCAAATATAATATTCTAATCACTCTTTCTTGTAAATACAAGCTTCCATAAGTTTGTATAAACCAAAACTTTGATTACCTATCAAAACGCTGATCCAACCTCTCGATGCTTGCTCTAACCATAGATGGACCTTTGAAGTTTGTATACCTTTGTTAGCATCTTAGGATCAAACCCCATCAAGATCCATCACAATCCATCATGAGAACCCATACTTTCATGAGGGTCCACCTGATCATCAAACCCATCCACCATCCCATTCTCCAGAAGGTCTTCCACTTCTTCAGAAATTCCTTCCTGAAACATCCACCAAGATTAATTTGATCATGAGAAGGTATACCAAGAAAATCAGAAGATTTTATCCAACAGAACCAACTCTGACGACAAATGATAACAAATCCAGGTCTGATACCATTAACATTCCAAGACTTGAATCAGATATTCAACTGTTGACTTCACTGAAACCTTTCATCTATAATGATCATTCCAAATGGAGTCTGAAAAGGATAGATCATCATAAAATCATCCTCCACCAAGATCCTGAGAGAAACCATAGATTTTATCCTTACAAATGATAACCAATCAAATTTCTTTCATGTCTGATCCTCCCTTCCTTCATTTATTCATCACCATCACACTGTGTTTTCTCACTCTGAACCAGGACTGAGATATCAAGATCCAAACCAAACCAACGATTTCCAGATTCATCGAGGATAACCAACTTTCTGATCCAAACATTGAATCCACCAGATGATGATAACACTTGAGATCTTTCAGCTCCAATCATCTATTGATCATCAACTGGATAAATCATAGAATCAAAGGATTTCAATAACCAATTGATAATTGATCTGAAATGGATAATATCTGATATTATTGAAACAGACTATTCATTGTATCATCAAGATCTCAGATGACCAAGTGATAGCTCTTCAATCAAGATCAGATTGAAGGTCACTGCTGTACTTCAAGACAGGAACTGAGGTTTTGAGCCAGAGCTGATCAAATCCATGAGGAATCAAAATCAAGGAGAGAAATAGGAGGGAGGGAGTCTCCTCAATCAGCCTGGCTGGCCATTGAGGAGAACTGCTATCAAACTCTGCTTCTAATATATTCTGAGTCTCCCATTATGATCAATGGACTTTTGATTCATTCTATCTGACCCACACTGCACCCAAACAACAACCAGAACAGCATGATCAATATCCACGGCAACCAATAGGAGAACTGAACAATATCACATCATATTATCAACTGAGAAGATTGAAGGATTCATCAAGGATCCCTGATATCTCAACTGAGGTCCTGGAATCCACTTGATCCTGGTGAAGAATCATCTGAACACACCAATTTATTTTCTCCAAATCAGCATTCTTCATAAATACAAGATGAGCCGCCCTGTCGGTGTGTGACAGATCCCTCTCCACAAATCAAATGAAATAAAAGGAAACATCACAAGAGCTAAATAAAGTAGGTTGTGTTCAGAAAGCTACCTATTTGTGTTTCTCTTCCAGAGGGTCGTCAAACATCTCGTATGCTCCAGATTTTCAGCCTCGGTGAATCCACAAAGTTGCTCATCAATGAAGCAGGCTACTGGAGCCTTAACCCCATGATGCAGATTTTGTTCCTTAAACTAAAAGAAGAAAAGAATGCTGAAAAGAGAGAATTTATCCTTGAAAATTTACTAAAAGAGTTCCATGATGTTGCTAAGGAAGCCAAAAAGGTCTTTGAGCGTTTTAATATGCTAGGCTCATGTGTAGATGTTGTGGGTACTTCAGATAAAACCAAACCTAGAGAGGAATTTAAGATACACATACCCTTTAAGCTTGTTGGGATGCATGAAGCCTTTGAAAAGAATTTTGACTGGATTGTTCCTGAAAATCCTTTTGATGAAGGTAGTGAACCAAAGAGAGATGAGAAGGGATCCTCCAAAACATATTTGTATGAGATACCTTTCATAGTTTAAGACTTTGCAAGTATTGATGTTAATGCTTCTTCATTTGAAAATACTTGATTTCTTGCTTCTTGTGCCTAACTTAAAGGCGTTAAAGAAAAGTACTTGTTGGGAGATAACCCAAGAGTTTTCTTGAGTCTTAGAAGCTATTACTTTAGTAATGAACTCTCCTTATCCTTTTTGTTTACCTTTTGTGCCAAGAATGACCTCTAATGAGAGGGAAGTAAGATTTGGGGAGTTGCTGTCCCGAAAAAGATTTTTGTACTCCACCATAAATTCGTGAGGAGACTCTGTAAGTCAGATTGAACTAAAAATTTACGAATAGATCCCCCAGTATGTTATCTAACTTTCGTTAGCTTAACACTTTTTGATTTGAGCAACAGAAGGTCTTCGAAAAAAATTGGTTTCTACCTGCTGGTCTGTTTTGACAGATTTCTGTCATTATTTGCATTTGCTTCTTATTGATTCCTTTTTGGGTTCTTTTTGGGAAATTAAGATTTTTGAAGGAGTGGCTACAGTAGCTCGTTTTTTTAGTGAAAGTTTTGCTAATCTAAAGCTAAACCCAAGGGTCTATTATCTTTTGAATACTCTAATGTTGCTAATGAAGATTGTGTGAAGTTTTGTATGAAGGAAAAATTTCAGGTGTAAAAATAGAACGATATAATGAGATGAAGAATTGACAAAATCTCAAGCTTGGGGATGCCACCCTGGTGTCACCCCAAGAAATATTCAAGAGGTATAAGCGTCAAAGCTTGGCGATGCCCAAGGCATCCCCTTGTTCATCAATAAAAAGCTCAGGCCTTTCTAGACACTTTGTTTTTATTGTTTCATGCACTGTTGTGTTGTTCTTGGAGCGTCTTAGTTTTTGTTTACTTTGCATAGTTTGTTTAGTTTGCTTGAATAAAGTAGTTTGGACCTCCATTCTCGCTGTGTTGCTTCAAATAAGTTGATTGGTGTTGGAAAGGAGTAGAAAGTTCTTGCTTGAAAGTGCAAGAGGAGCTTGCATTGACTGTGACTTAGACTTTAGCATGTCATGCTAGGTGTTGTTTTGACCTTATGCTTAGTGATTATTTCTGTAGCGTGTCTTGTTCCAAAAAATTGGGATTGCTTAGTGTGCCTTGAAGGAATCATGCATTGTTTTAGCATACAAAAGCATAGTCTTGTGGTATTCTCCTTTGATGTTTTGTTTGGGTTAACTTGGCACATGATCACACCATGTTATGACTATGAACAAGTCACCATAGCCTCTATGATGATTTAGCCCTTGACTTGTAGTATCACTCTATGCTTTGATTAGTAATGTTTTGTCGCTCTGTATGATTATGGTCATTATTGCTCTCTTAGTTGGTTGGTCCTAGTCTTTTGCTAGACTCCACTTGTATGAGTAAGCTCTACTCATGCTTCCAACTCCCAAGAAACCAAGTTATTCCAAAGTGTCCACTATAAATTATTATGCATGGTTTGTTACACCATTCCAAGTATATTCTTGTTTTCAACTATCTTCCAATTAAAAAGTATTTTGTTATGTGAAAACTTAGTGATTAAAGCCCTCACGAACTTGATGGCACACTTTATATTCCTTGCCCCTAATAAACTTGAACCATTGTATCATCTATGTTATATATGCTTGCACTTATACGTTGGAATTAGCAGAACCGACCCGTCTAGCTTACCGAGTGTTTCCGCTATAAAAGTCTGACTCGAACCCACTTAGTCGGAAAGAATTGGCAGCACCTCAATTTTATGAGCCCACTACCAAAAATGTCCGACTTGTGATGGTGCAAACACGGGCGGGAAAAACAACTAGACTTTCTTTGAGGGATTAAATTTTATCGACTATCTAATAGAGGTAAAACAGATACATATCAATAACACATAATAAATCAATTACAATGTGAAATGGTATGGCTCTCTTCATGGTGATCTCCATCTCCATAAAGCCTGTAATCCGACTCATACCTACTCTTGTCACTTGTCGTCTTACACCATGTCTCTGACTTGTACATCGAATTGCACATCATCCGGATTCTCCAAACAGCTACACTAGCTTAGTAAAGTAAATTACATAGAGAATCCGACACGCGGGTCATTATAAAATAAAATGACAGCACCTAGGCTCCAGCCGGCTGACAAAAACGTGATTCGTAGATCATGTATGGATTACACACATCACATGCACATAAGCCATACCATTCACAACTTCCTATGAAAACAAGTTATACATAGGTACACTATCTACCGGCGTTGTGAACCTCGCAACGACATCTATGGCGCTACGACAGGGCGAAGCCGGTGGTCCGATTCCGAGCATTGTTCCGATTTGATCAAACTCTTTGATCTTTAATCACCGCTTCTGGATTTACATGTCACAGTCTACCCCGATGGCGAAACCGACCGGTAGGGGTATGTCATTCCACGACCTCAGCAGTATTATCACGGAAATTATATCTACCATTCTTCGAGTATAGTTGATCCAATCAACCTCATACAAGATAGATCGACCATCAAAACAACACATAAATCCAATCTACAGCCTACCGCATATCACATATGCGAGATATCGAGCCTAAAACCAGAAGCTAATGCTCTTATACCACTGTTGGGACATGCAGAGACAAAACAAAACTTTTCCTCTAACGTGGTGATCCCAAGATCTAGCTGAGGTAGAAGGCCACGAGGATTACCACTAGACGTGCAGTTGCGGAATTGATGAAGCACGTCTGTTGAATGCAGTGCAGTCCTTGCGATATCGATCCAATGAATGATCGTCCAAGCGTTGATGGTAGAACGCCAATGCTGGTGTCCACACGTACGAGGAGGAGCGCCGGCGGTGAACTGCTAGGTTCGATACGCCGGCGGGACTGCTGTGGATCTAGGGTTTCCAACTCATGGAATTACCTAACCAATCAACGATTAACCCTTCTGGGTTACTATGCTCCACTATATATAGGGAGTGAACGTGGGCTCCACTCTCGTGCCCATTCATTAAAGCCCATATAATATCAGTCACCGTGAATCCGACTCACTGACTTAGTCCAAATTTGACTCAGGTCCAACCCAATCAGATTTCCAGTTCAGATCCAATCCGAACTTGCTCTCGCTCTTAAGTGTGTGACCCCGTAGGCTCATGGCTACTTGGACATGATTGGAGTCTGACTCTCAATTGATCAGTCGGTAGCGGCTCCTAGCAGAACGTGCTGACTTCCAAGCACCAAAGAGTCATGACGACTTGCCTTTCAATGCGACTTACGTCCGAATACCTTTTGTCTCACGATATACCTTGTCAGACTATAAGAGAATATTGTTCATCCCTTAAATAGTCCGACTCTCTTCCCGATCCGAGATAAGTGATTCACCTAAATAACTCTTAGTCAATCGCCTCGGTTAACACTTAACCGAGTCGTGCATGGCCATGCTTTCTGAATCATATCATCCAAGAGGGCCCAGAGAATATGTCTCCTAATGGAGGGGCAAAATCCCATCTTGGTTATTGATACGTCCAATTTGCATCACCATTCTATATCATGATTTGCCTCTATTCATTGATATATGTCTTATTATGAGGTATTACTTATGCCTTCCCCACTGTTTTTGCATGTTGGATGATTCTTGGAGGATGGACTGCCGGAGTCTGGATTCTGATGGAAAAAGATGTGTTTTGATGCAATTTCGCGAAGATCAGAAAAATACCAGAAAAATATGGGAAAATTATATTTTCCCGGAATACTGACGAAGCCAGAAGGGGAGGCAAAGAAGGGCCACAGGGGCCCCACACCCCCTAGGCGCGGGCCCACCTGGCCTCGCGCCTAGGGCAGGTGTGGCCCACCTGCTCGGCCTCCGACTCCGCCCTCTTGACTATATCTTCCTCATGCCACCCTAATACCAAGGAGGCGACCACAGATATATTTCTGCCACCTATGCGGGGCGGGAAACACCGAGAGAGAAAGATCTCTCCGGCAGACAGATTTCTACCGAGGAAATTCCTTCCCGGAGAGGGGAGATCGTCGCCATCAACACCGTCATCAAGCTAGGCTTCATCGGGATCACCATCATCATCCACACCATCATCTCCACCAGCACCATAATCACCACTCCATCCCTCTGTAATAATTGTGTTGGATATTGCTTTAGTTCTTAGGGAAAACTTTCCTGGTGTTAATTACTATTGTAGTTGATGCTTGTGAGTGGAACCATTGGATTATTATTTATGTTCAGATTGTTATTCATCACCATATCATCTTCGATCTTGATCCATATGATGTCTTGTGAGTAGTTCGTCTAGTTCTTGAGGACATGGGAGAAGTCATGTTGTTATTAATGGATCTGTGTTGATCTATTATTCAATGGTTTAGTATTTAAGTTGTGGTGCTAATGTTCTAGTGGTGTCATGTCAATGTCGATTACATGATACTTCACCATTTATGGGCCTAGGGGAATGCATTGTGTATTTTTCTACTAATTGTGGGGTTGCCGGAGTGACAGAAACCTGAACCCCCGTTAGTGAAGGGAATATGCCCGAGAGGCAATAATAAAGTGGTTATTATCGTATTCCTTATTTATGATAAATGTTTATTTCACATGCTATAATTGTATTAATACGGAAAGGTTAATACATGGGTGTTTAATAAACAAAAAGGAAGTTCCTAGTTATGCCTCTCTTATAAACTAGCTCGTTGATTAACATGATGATCAAAGTTTCCTGATCATGGACATTGGATGTTGTTAATAACGAGGTCACAACATTAGTGTAATGATGTGATGAACATTCATCCGAAGTATAGCATTACGATCAAAGTCATTGAGTTTATATTGCTATAACAACTTACAAGTGATCCTAATCCTTAGACCATGAGATCATGTCAATCACTAACACCGGAAGAGTTTCTCGATGACATCAAACGTCACAATCAGAATCGGGTTATTATAAAGATGGCTTCAGAACTACTAAAGTGTTATGTTGAGACCCATGGATCGAGAGTGGAATTTGTTCATCCCTATGACGGATAGATATGCTCTGGGCCCTCTCGGTGATATCACATTGATTAGCTTGCAAGCAAGTGATTTGATCACTAGAATGTTATATCACGGGAACGAGAAAAGAGTGCATGTCGGTAACGAGATCAAACTAGGTATGGAGATACCGATGATCGAATCTCGGGCATGTAATATATCGCGAAATAAAAGGATTAAGATACTAGCGTAAAAGGTTCCGACGATCACAAGAAAGTCATCGTTGAATGTGGGAGTCGATGGGTCTCGGATCCCGCTCGATTATTGATCTGAGAGGGGTCTCGATCATGTCCACATTATTCGTGAACCGTAGGGTGAAACACTTAAGAGACACCGACATCCAATTGGAGCAAAAGTTTCATGCCGAAAAGAAAAGGAAAGCGCAGGAATTTATTTCACTAGACACCGGAACTATTTCGGTTGAAATTGCTGAAACTGGTTCTGCATGTGAAATTGAAATGTTGTAAGGGGTTTTATGTGAATGTTTATTAATTAAAGTAATTAAAAAAATTCTGAATAAATAAATAAAAGAGTTTTATTTAAATGAGAGCTTGCATTAAATTTGGTGGAAATTTAATGCATGTGAGTGGATTTTTGAGTGGAGGCTTTTTAATGGGAGTGGAGGCTTTTCATTTTGAGTGGGATCTCCACCCACATGAATGTGGAAGAGGTGGGGGCAGCCCCCATGGCTGGGAGCCATGCCCCTTGGGTGCCCCCCTCTCCCCTATAAAAGGCCCCCCTCTCTTCCTCTCAAAGCACACCTCCTCGCGAAGGATCTCTCTCCCCCCTTTAGAATTTCCCCATGGTCTCGGATCAGCGAGATACATGTTCCCGATGGCTTTTTCTGGAAGGATTTGTTGCTTCCACTTGCTCACCGGAGCGAGGGCGGAGGTTGTCGGGGTACCCGTGCGTGTGCGATCACGGATGCACCATGCACCAACGCTTTGAGGTGTGGACTTGATCGCGACCGGACCGGGACAGATGGACTTCATCACGATCTTGCAATCGGCAAGCGTTCGTCTACATCATCCACGAGTACAACCTCGTTAACGCTATTCGGTCTTTGAGGGTATGTATTCTATGGATGTATATCCACTCGTTGCTTGTATCTAGTAGATAGATCTTGGTACATAGATGTTCCCATCGTAGGAATTTTTTTTCTATGCTGCGAACCCTACAGTTAGGACACCATTGCATAAGGGAGCGTAGGATCCCAGAGTTTAAGGTTGTGGTTAGGTTTATATCTTAATTACTTTCCGGTAGTTGCGGATGCTTGCAGGGGGTTTAATTACAAGTATGTATTAGTACAAGTAAGGTCGGTACATTAGCACAGGTTCACCCACACAACACTTACAACACCAAAGAAGAGTACTCAGCTATATGAAGAGAAAGCACTTGACAGAATTCCCATGTGTCCTCGAGAACGTTTGGTCCTAATAATTATTCCCACCGTCTTGTCCTTTGCTAAGAAAGGATTGGGCCACTTGTTGAGTTTGTTCTTTATTACTTGCTCTTTGTTTTGTTGCCTTATCAGAAAACCACTAAAAATCCGTTTGCTAAGTATTTAACGAGATTTCCTGTTCCATACCACTAGTCAACACCTTCTGCTCCTCGTTGGGATCGACACTCCTATTTATTGAAAGTACTGTGATACACCCCCTATACTTGTGAGTTATCAAGGCTATTTTCTGGCGTCGTTGCCAGGGAGTGAAGTGCTATTGAAGAGTGGAACTGGTAAAGGAAACTTCTACTGTGAGTAATGCTTTTTGTTACTGCTTGTTACTTTGTTTCCAATATGGATAACCCACTTGGTTTTCTGTTTGGGAAAAATATTACCACTGCTAGGGTAGTAGATGAACTACCACCTATTGAGATAGATCATTTTAAGATACCTACAAGTATTGTTGATCGTGTTATGGATAATTATTATTTTGGGGATGGAACTGTTCATCCTGGTGATCATTTTCTTTTTACCCATGAATTATGAGGGTTGTTTAAGTGTGCAGGTATCACAACTGAACAGGTGAAGAAGAAGTTACTCTCCATATCCTTGAAAGGGAGAGCTGAAGAATGGTATAAGCTGCTGAAGAATGGACAATCCATGGAATGGGAGGAAATGGCATCTCTCTTTTATTCTAAATACTATCCTCTCAGTGAGATTCATAAGGATAGAAATCTGATATATAACTTTTGGCCTCGTGATGGAGAGAGTACATCTCAAGATTGGGGTAGATTGAAGTTACTAATGCTTAAATGTCCTATTCATGAACTCCCTAACAATATTATTATCAATAACTTTTATGCTAGGCTTTCTCTTCATGATAAAGATTTACTAGATGCTTCTTGTGCTGGATCATTCACACGTATGAAGGAAGAAGATAAATGGGATCTACTAGACCGTATTCAAGAGAACACTAAAGCTTGGGAGAATGACAAAGGAAGAAAGTCAGGTATAGACTATGATTATGAATGCATTAAATCCTTTATGGGAACTGATGACTTCCGTGATATTAGTAATGAGTTTGGTCTTGATCCTCAAGTTCTTGCAAAATGTTTTAATGCCTTTGCCTCTTATATTGAAATTCCCAAGAAAGAGTGGGACAAGTACCATGCTCCTTATAAAGACATTGTCACCCATGTTCCTGCTAGCATAGAGGTTTGTACTGTTGATCCTATTTTGCCTGAACCTTATGTGGAGAAAATCCCTTTTCCTGCTAAGGTAAGGGAACATTCCATTATAGCTAACGTGGTTAGAAAAAGTGCAAAGAAAACTGTGGAGCCTGACGAGCTTATTAATATTGAGCCTGTGGTAGCTATTGTGAAAGATCTTGTCACTAGAAACACAAAGGATGAGCATATTGTATTTTGTGAAGATGCTACTAATATTGTTTCTCATCCTAAAAAAGTTAGAAAATCTAGTGTCCTTGTGCTTTCTGTTATAATTGGTAATCATAGCTATTATGGTTTGTGTGATATTGGCGCTAGTTCTAGTGCTATTACTTATGAGCTTTACAAGGAAATTATGCATGAAATTGGTCCTTGTGAGCTTGTGGACGTTGATGTGGTTATTCACCTTGCTAATAGAGAGCAAGTTTGCCCCATTGGCATTGTAATAGATGTGGAGGTCCTTTGTGGTAAGATTAAATATCCTGCTGATTTTCTAGTACTTGGTAAAGAAGCTAGTAAAACCTATCCTATTATCTTTGGTAGACCCTTCCTGAATACTTGTGGGGCTATTATAGATTGTAGGAAGCAAATTTTTTTGACTAAGTTTGACGGAGAGTCTTATGAGTTTATTTTTTCCAAATTTTTCAAAACTCCTTATGAAAATGAACTGCCTAATGATGATTTCAAGGATGAACAACTTTCTACTATTTATCTTTCTCCTAACAATGCCTTGCAGCAGTTTATGGAAGATCATGAAAGTGATGTCTTCATGAAGGAAAGAAATGAGATTGACGAGGTTTTCCTTCGTCAGCCGGAGCAACTTAAGCATAATCTTCCTGTGGAAGACTTGGGAACCACACTACCACCTAAAGGGGGCCCTGTTTTCGAATTAAAACCTTTACCTGATGATCTTAAATATGTTATCTTGATAATAATAAAGCATATCATGTTATTATTAGTTCTAAACTTTTAGGAAAGGAAGAGGAAAGGTTATTGGAGATACTGAAGAAACACCGAGGAGCCATGGGTTATACTCTTGACGATTTAAAAGGAATTTCTCCCACTATATGTCAGCATGCTATTAATATAGAGCCTGATGCAAAACTAGTTGTTGAGCACCAACTCCGTCTAAATCCTAAGATGAAGGATGTGGCAAGAAATGAGGTATTAAAACTCCTTGATGCTGGTATTATTTATCCTATTGCTGACAATCAATGGGTTAGCCTTTTTCATTGCGTTCCCAAGAAAGGGGGAATAACTATTGTGCCTAATGAATAAAATGAGCTTATACCCCAAAGATTAGTGGTTGGGTATAGAATGTGCATTGATTTTAGAAAGATTAATAAAGTTACTAAGAAAGATCGTTATCCTTTGCCCTTTATTGATAAAATGCTTGAGAGGTTGTCCAAAAAGATTCACTTTTGTATTCTTGATGGTTATTCTGGGTTTTCACAAATTGCCGTGAAAGCACAAGACCAAGAGAAAACTACTTTCACTTGTCCTTATGGCACTTATGCTTACAGGCGTATGCCTTTTGGTTTATGTAATGCTCCTGCTACCTTTCAGAGATGTATGCCTGCTATCTTTCATAGTTTTTGTGAAGAAATTGTGGAAGTTTTCATGGACGATTTTTCCGTCTATGGAACTTATTTTGATAACTGTTTGCACAACCTTGATAAAGTTTTGCAGAGATGTGAAGAAACCAACCTTGTTCTTAATTGGGAGAAATTCCACTTCATGGTTAATGAAGGGATTGTTCTTGGACACAAGATCTCTGAAAGAGGCATTGAAGTTGACAGGGCCAAAATTGAAGCAATTGAGAAGATGCCTTGTCCTAGAGATATCAAAGGTATTCGTAGTATCCTTGGTCATGTTGGTTTCTATAGGAGGTTTATTAAAGATTTCTCCAAAATTTCAAAGTCCCTTACTAATCTTCTTCAATAAGATGTACCTTTTGTTTTTGATGATGATTGTAAGGAAGATTTTGAAACTTTGAAGAAAGCTTTGACTATTGCTCCTATTGTTCAACCACCTGATTGGAGTTTACCTTTTGAAATTATGTGTGATGCTAGTGATTTTGATGTGGGTGCTATCCTTAGACAACGTGTTGATAAGAAGTTGAATGTTATTCATTATGCTAGCAAGATTCTTGATGTTGCTCAAAAGAATTATGCTACTACTGAAAAGGAGTTCTTAGCTGCAATCTTTGCTTGTGGTAAGTTTAGACCTTATATTGTCCTTAGAAAACGTGTTGATAAGAAGTTGAATGTTATTCATTATGCTAGCAAGAATTATGTTACTATTCATACTGATCATGCTTCTATTAAGTACCTTATGACAAAGAAGGACACTAAGCCTAGGATTATTAGGTGGGTGTTTCTTTTGCAAGAGTTTGATCTGCATATTGTGGATAGGAAAGGTGTTGATAATCCTGTTGCTGATAATTTATCTCGTTTGGAAAACATTTCTTTTGACCCATTGCCTGTTAATGATAGTTTTCCAAACGAGCAGTTGGCTGCAATGAGGGTAAGTCCGCATGAGAGTCCTTGGTATGCTGATTATGCTAAATTTATTGTTTCCAAGTATTTTCCTCCAACTTTTACGGCTTAGCAAAGATTAAAATTATTTTATGATCTAAGGCATTACTTTTGGGATGACCCACACTTATATAAGGAAGGAGTAGATTGTATTATGCCAAGATGTGTTCCAGAATTTGAACAACAAGAGATACTGAGAAAATTCCATGGCAGTTCTTATGGAGGACATCATGCAGGGGACAGGACTGCACAAAATGTTTTACAATCTGGATTTTATTGGCCTACCCTTTTCAAAGATGCAAGGAAGTTTGTCTTATCATGTGATGAATGTCAACGAGTAGGTAACATTTCTATACGCAAATAAATGCCTATGAATTATTCTCTTGTTATTGAACCTTTTGATTGTTGGGGATTTGACTTTATGGGTCCTTTTCCCCCTTCAAAAGGGTACACTCATATTCTTGTTGTTGTAGACTATGTTACAAAGTGGGTAGAATCCATACCTACAAATAGTGCTAATGGTAAGACCTATTTGAAAATGCTTAAGGATGTTATTTTTCCTAGGTTTGGTGTGCCTAGATATCTCATGACCGATGGAGGCTCTCATTTTATTCATGGGGTTTTTATAAAAACTCTCGCTAAGTAGGATGTAAACCATAGAATTGCTTCAGCTTATCACCCCCAAACAAGTGGGCAAGTAGAACTTTCCAATAGGGAAATTAAATCTATCTTGCAGAAGACTGTAAATAGATCTAGAAAAAAATGGGCTAAAAAGTTGAATGACGCTTTGTGGGCTTATAGAACTTCTTATAAAAATCCTATGGGGATGTCTCCTTACAAAATGGTCTATGGGAAAGCTTGTCACCTACCTTTAGAATTAGAACACAAAGCTTATTGGGCAGTGAAAGAGTTGAATAGAGATTTTAAACTTTCTGGCGATAAAAAGATTGCTTGAAATGAGTGCCTTAGATGAGTGGAGGAGTGAAGCTTATGAAAATGCTAGACTCTTTAAGGAAAAAGTAAAAAGATGGCATGATAGGAGGATTCTCAAAAGAGAGTTCCATTTTGGGGAGAAAGTTCTTTTGTATAGGTCTCGTCTCAGATTTTTTGCAGGGAAACTACTCTCAAAATGGGAAGGACCTTTTGTTATTGAGGAAGTATATCGTTCAGGAGCTATCAAAATATCTTCTCTAAAGGATGACACAACACAGGTGGTGAATGGTCAAAGACTAAAACATTATATTTCTGGGGATTCTTATAATGAATATGTTGATGTTATTCAAACGGTAACCCCAGAGGAATTTATTAGAAACCAAACACCAGAAACTGCAGAGTTCATCTTTGAATAGGTAAAAAAGGGTGAAAACAGAAGGTTCGTGAAATCTCGATCTTTTTTATATTTTTGGTGTTTTTAATACATAAGGAAAGTTATGAGATGGAATAGAGGAGGAACCGGATGCTGGGGTGGTCAAACCCACCCCAGGAGCAGGCCCCAGCTGCCCCGCGCCTGGAGGGGGTGTGCCTCCCTCGAGATCTGTCTCTGCCTCGTTTTCATGTCAGAACCTTCCTTATGCATTGAAACTTCATAATATATAACCCCCCGATCCCTCGAGGTTCGTGCATCGTGTTCTCATCATGTTTTCGTTTCGATCTATTTCTATCAGGAAATCTTCTCAAGTTTAGAGCACCATGGTCTCCGCCAACGACAAAGGCAAGAAGCCCGAGGAAGACGATCCTCACAAACCAAAGGAGGAGGAGACTTTGGTAGGTTATGAAGGAGACATGGAGGAGGACAAGCAACCGGACACCCGCGCTACCATCGCAAGCATTGGCGTGGTGAGAAAACCTATCAAGCTTAAGAGGACAGCACGGATATCTACAGGAGGGAAACCTCCACAACATATCCTCTCACCACGATCACCTCCTCCTCGTACCGCTCATTCTAACCATGCAGGGAAGGAACACTCTAAGAAGGAAGAGTGGAGAAATAATAACAAGGACTAGGATCCTCGGTGCGAATTGATCATGAGCTGCATTGAGCACAATTCGAAGTTGATTCGTACTTTGACCTTCGATAGTGAGGAGTTGAGGAAACTTATTGAGGAGCTTTTCAAGAGAACACCACCACCACCAAAGGAGTAATTCGTCATCAGGTTTGGCATCCCCTTGGCTTGTTCCAATCTTGGGGGGAGTGCCGCGGTATCACAACCATCATCTTTTATCTTTTACCTTTTTAGTGGATTCATATCTTTGGTAGAGAGGTTATTTCATAGTTTGGTTTGCATGTGGAAGTATCTCTACTTTAGTTGGTTATCTATGTATCCCTTGGTGTGAGTGCCTTTATTGGAATATTAATGAGAAGTTTCATCTTTTACTTTTTTGCACTTCTTATTTTAGTTTGCAATCTCTACTATATGATGGATCTTGTTGATCAGTATTGGCATCACTTTGGGATCATAAAGTGGATATAAATTGGTTTTGGCAAACCGAGTTCTGGTCAGTAGCAATACTTTTTGAGGTTTGAAAGAAAAAGAGAAAATCTTACAGGTATTTTGTATCATTTATTTTCTTTCTTGTTGGCTCATAAGCTTAGTATTATTTATTTAAGATGTTTTTGTGCCTTCAAGGAAGATTACATGTTTGGCTTTATTACTTGTATGTTTGATTCTTTCTTTCAACTCTCTTGCTTGCTACCTAGCCTTGCTAGCCAAAAACCTGTTTTGAGAAGGCATACTTCTCATGTTTCCAATCCCTTAAACCAAAACCTTTGCCATTTGTGTCCACCATATCTACCTAGTAGCTTTTGCTATTCCAAGCAAATTCTCAAGCTTCGTCTATATTTCGAATTAAAAAGTATTTTGTTATGTGAAAACTAGTTAGTAAATCTCTCACGAACTTGATGGCACACCTTATTTTCTTGCCCTAATAGACTTGAACCATTGTGTCATCAAAGTTGTATATGCTTGCATCTATACGTTGGAATTAGCAGAACTGTGCTGTCACGGTGAACGTTTTCAACATTGCACTTGTACTCTTTACACAGTTGATATCGTGCTCTTTTGTCTATGGATGTCAACAGTGTGAAATAAAGAGGGAACTTGTAAGTCCATGGAGTCTGTATTTTGTGTTATAGAAATGCCTAGGCCGCTAGCCTAAGCCATGCCTAATCATGGTGGAAACTTGCAGCTTCACCATAGTGAGCTATCTATGAAGCATCCTCAATAAAAATCTATGCATATAGTAAATAAAAAGATCACTGAGATGCTCATTGTCTGCTTGCCTTGTCATTTTGGTTATGGGAAAGCTCCTGTACCATGTGCAAGGGGTACCCCATTGGCGGTTCTCTATGATACGCATATACTTACAATGACAAGAACTTACCGGTGACTAAAGTTGAGTAGCATGAGGAGTGGCCCTCATATTCAAGGACATGAGATTGCGAACTTATATTTCGTCAAGCATATACTCCATATTTGTGCACTTTAACCTTAATCATCTCAAGATGCCTATGATAGGGGCAATGAGGGCTCAAAGCTAGTAAGTACCATAATCTTTTGGAAGCTCTTTATGACTTGTAATCCCTGCTAACCTCTATAAAGGGACCTTTATCCAAGTTACCAAGTTGACTCAGTAAACCTACTTCCTCTCTATCTCCAACAAGCATTTGAGTTGTTGTGTTTCAAGTATTCATATGGTGATTTATTCAATCATGTTCTTTATCTTCCTTGTTTGCACAAAACTCTTATCTATTGAGTATTACTTTGAAAGCCTTCATTGAAAAACCTTTTTGAGCAAAGAGTGCTCCTATTATAAAACTTCTACAAAAAGCTTTTTGTGAAACCATTTTCCAGTTGTCCTCTGACAAGTAACAAGAGTTTGCCAATTCCAATTATGATTTATCTTTATGCATCTCTATTGTGACTCCTGTACTTGTTAAAAGCTAAGTTATATAATGGTGAGTTGCTTGCTTATATGAGTTGTGTAATGGTAAGTGTGATGCTTCTTGTCCGTATTCTTTTATTGAAACTTCACTCCATAAACCTGTGGACATGTTTACTGAGCTAAGTTTTCGCTTGGGGACAAGCGAAGGTCTAAGCTTGGGGGAGTTGATACGTCCAATTTGCATCACCATTCTATATCATGATTTGCCTCTATTCATTGATACATGTATTATTATGAGGTATTACTTATGCCTTTCCCACTGTTTTTGCATGTTGGATGATTCTTGAAGGATGGATTGCCGGAGTCTGGATTCTGATGGAAAAATAGGTGTTTTGATGCAATTTCGTGAAGATCAGAAAAATACCAGAAAAATATGGGAAAATTATATTTTCCTGGAAGACTGAGGAAGCCAGAAGGGGAGGCGAAGAAGGGCCACAGGGGGCCCACACCCCCTAGGCGCGGGCCCACCTGGCCCCGTGCCTAGGGAAGGTGTGGCCCACCTGCTCGGCCTCCGACTCCGCCCTCTCGCCTATATCTTCCTCACGGAACCCTAATACCAAGGGGGCGATCATAGATAGATTTCCGTCGCATCTGCGGGACAGAAAACACTGAGAGAGAAAGATCTCTCCGGTAGACAGATTTCTGCCGGGGAAATTCCTTCCCGGAGAGGGGAGATCGTCGCCATCAACACCATCATCAAGCTAGGCTTCATCGGGATCATCATCATCCACACCATCATCTCTACCAGCACCATCATCACCACTCCGTCCCGCTGTAACAATTGTGTTTGATATTGCTTTAGTTCTTAGGGGAAACTTTCCCGGTGTTAATTACCATTGTAGTTGATGCTTGTGAGTTGAACCATTGGATTATTGTTTATGTTCAGATTGTTATTCATAACCATATCATCTTTGATCTTGATCCATATGATGTCCTGTGCGTCTAGTTCTTGAGGACATGGGAGAAGTCATGTTGTTATTACTGGATTTGTGTTGAGTTATTATTCAATAGTTTAGTATTTAAGTTGTGGTGCTATTCTTCTAGTGGTGTCATGTGAACGTCGACTACATGATATTTCACCATTTATGGTCCTAGGGTAATGCATTGTGTATTTGGCTACTAATTGTGGGGTTGCTGGAGTGACAGAAACCTGAACCCCTGTTAGGACACCATTGCATAAGGGAGCATAGGATCTCAGAGTTTAAGGTTGTGGTTAGGTTTATATCTTAATTACTTTCCCATAGTTGCGGATGCTTGTAGGGGGTTTAATCACAAGTTTGTATTAGTCCAAGTAAGGTCGGTACATTAGCACAGATTCACCCACACAACACTTACAACACCAAAGAAGAGTACTCAGCTATATGAAGCGAACGCACTTGACAGAATTCCCATGTGTCCTCGAGAACGTTTGGTTCTTATAATTATTCCCACCGGCTTGTCCTTTGCTAATAAAGGATTGGGCCACTTGCTGCGTTTGTTCTTTATTATTTGATCTTTGTTTTGTTGCCTTATCAAAAAACCACTAAAAATCTGTTTGCTAAGTATTTAACGAGATTTCCTACTCCATACCACAAGTTAACACCTTCTGCTCCTCGTTAGGATCGACACTCCTATTTATCGAAAGTACTGCGATACACCCCCTATACTTGTGGGTCGTCAGTTATTCACATCATGCAGCTTGATTCTCGATCAACTAACTCGCCTTTATAATCGCGATTCTGCATCAGCGTTTATGTAACCTAATTCGGTGATCCTCAACTCAGACTGTGCAACAACCTCAGGTCTAAGGATTATATTGATTGAGATATATAAATGACAACTTGTTCATTGTACCTCAATATGGGTCAATCCGACTCGCTAAACTCTTTAGCTGAATCTGTGCAAGTCGGAATAGCATCTCCATGCCCATGACAAGTGGAACCGAGTCATCAAGACGACTTTCACATTGGTATAAGTTATGTGTCCAGCACAACCTCAATGACCAAGGACATTTAGTACAAACAACATGAATGTATAGTTCCACAATGGAATCACATATTCAATGATACACATCAGATGTTTATACAAGGACAACTTAATATCTTTATGAATACAATGGGAAATATCATCATCCATGATTGCCTCTAGGGCATATTCCCAACACCTACATCTCCCACGCCCAAGGAAACTTACTCACACATGAGAGAAGAAAGTATCATCAATATAATTAAATAAAGGGAGTTCTTCTAGATATTACCGTGGCCTTCCTTACCTCCATACCTTCACAAGCACGGTGGCATAGTCGTACCGATCATCCTTCATCGGTCATTATTAGAGAAGTACTTAGCCAGAATAAAATTCATCAATTACCATACCCTATTTCCACAAGTGTTTCCACCACTCCCTTAAAGTTAATCGTTTATGATGTTTGGGGTCCAGCTCCTACTTCGGCTGGACATCATGAATATTATGTGAGCTTTATTGATGAATATAGAAAATTCACCTGGATCTATCTTCTCAAACGATGTTCTGATGTTTTTCAAGTTTTCAAAAATTTCCAACAACTTGTTGAACAATGCCTTCAAACGGAAAATTATAACAATGCAGACCGATTGGGGAGGTGAATATGAAAAATTAAACACCTTATTTCAAACCCAAGGGATTTCACATCATGTGTCATTCTCTCATGCCCATCAACAGAATGGTTCAGCAGAACATAAACATCGCCATATAGTTAAGGTTGGATAAGCACTATTAGCTCATGCTTCCATGCCCTTAAAATTTTGGGATGAAGCCTTTCTCACAGCCACCTATCTTATCAATATGCTTTCAAGCAAAGTCATTAAGTTTGATACTCCCATTAAACGTCTCCTAGATACCACACACACTATTCCTCCCTTCGTGTGTTTGGTGGTGCTTGTTGGCCTGGTGGTGCTGTGTTGATGAGCAGCACTTCGTCGGGAAACCCCAAGATCAAGGTGTGAAGAAGCACAACAACAAGCATTCCCTTAGTAAGAAACCAAGGTTATCGAACCGGTAGGAGGAAGGAAACGTCTCAAAGGTGTTGCAAGCAACGTAAAAACCTGCACAACACAAACTCAAGACTTTGCCCCAACGAACAGTGAGGTTGTCAATCTCACCGGTTGCTATAACAAAGGATTAACTGTATGGTGTGGAATGTGATGATGGTTTGCAGCAAGTAAACAGTAACAATGGAAGATGTATCAATGGTAAAGATTGGACCGGGGTCCATAGTTCACTAGACGTGTTCTTCTTAGATAAACAAACATGGCATGCTGGGTAAACAAATTACAGCAGGGCAATTGACAGGACTAAGCAAGGCATAACAATGCAATACTAGACACAAAGATACTATGAGATTCGATTGGGCAATACAACAATATACATAGACCGCGCAAACTGCATCTATGACTAGAAGTCCACCTTCAGGTTATCATCTGAACCCCCTCCAGTATTAAGTTGCAAGCAACAGACAACTGCTTTAAGAAAAGTGTGTAAGGTAAACATTCCACATGTTCCATGAACAAGAGACCGTTGTTTTCTCCCTAGTATCAACAACACATCTACAACCGAATAGATTTCTGTCACTTTCCTTGGAAACTAGAGGCATGAACCCACTATCGAGCATAAATACCCCCACTTGGAGTGACGAGCAACTACTTGGCCAAGATAGCTACCAACAATGGAGAGCATGCAAGATCATAAACAACACAGACATGATAGAATCAATAAGACAAAACCATTAATCAATCTGACGTAGTAATCTCAATATCCATCGGATCCCCGCAAACACAACATGCATGATTACAAATAGATCGGCGCGGACCATGGGAGGGGCTGCGCGTGCATGGCGGGCTGGACGACCGAGGGGGGTAGAGATGGTGGGGAAGCCATCGGCGTCGGGACGAATAGGAGCAGAGGAATAAAGGGCACGGCGGCGCTCTAGGCTATCCGAGCTTGGCCATGGCGGAGAGGGCTCGGGCGGGGCCGATGTGACAGACGCCGGAGGTCCGGGTTGGGGTCAGATCGAGGCAGGAGGTGTGGATTCGAGGGAGGTCATGAGGCATGTATCTCTGGCGTCGGTGGCTGCCTCACGGAGTTTGGCCGTGGTTGGGGTGGAGTCTTGGCGGTGATGGGTGGAGACGGAGTAGGCACCGAGCCACTACGGAGATAACGTCCCACTTTTTTTTAAGATTCTCCCATTTTTCTTTTTTCGGATATTTTGTTTATTGGGTTGATAGGTGGGCGCGATCCACATCAAAGAAATGTGCTCTTACCACTAGGGCCCACCCTGTAAATCTTGTTAATTTGTGTTCAATTTCCATTTAGTGTTATTTACAAAAAACAGACCAAAATCTGGTGGTTTTTTGTTTCGAAAACATAAAGTGGTATGATATGGTAAATTTAGGTAGTAAAGTGGTAGTTTAATGCTATAAACTCAAAAAATTTCGATGTTTCCTCTCAAAGAGTTTGGCTGTGGTTGGGGGTGGAGTGCGGTGGCGGTGATGGGTGGAGACGGAGTAGGGGCACCGAGCCACGGCTGGAGATAACGTCCCCACTTTTTTTTAAGATTCTCCCATTTTTTCTTTTTTCAGATATTTTGTTTATTGGGTTGATAGGTGGGCCGCAGTCCACATCGACAAATGTGCTCTTACCACTAGGGCCCACCTGTCAGAAATACTGTTAATTTGTGTTCAATTTCCATTTAGTGTTATTTACAAAAAACAGACCAAAATCTGGTGGTTTTTTGTTTCGAAAACATAAAGTGGTATGATATGGTAAATTTAGGTAGTAAAGTGGTAGTTTAATGCTATAAACTCAAAAAATTTCGATGTTTCCTCTCAAAGAGTGTATATTTCTCGTGATGTTATGTTAGAAAGGTCACAACTTGATTACACCAATTGGTCATAATATAGACGGCAGTAGTCCATAACCTTAATTTTAGGTAAATACGAACAATTTAAATGGTTGTTACCTCTAGTATATAATTTGCTGCCAGCTAACCAGTTTGACATAGGTGACATGTCGGCTGAGGGATTCGAGCCCCGAACCACCATCCTTCATTTCACATAGCCAACCACTGCACCAAGTGAACTTTCGGTGCAACATCCCCACACGGCTTATATAAGTGTTCAATCCCGTACACTTTTTTCGAGAATCTCGAGCCCGCACACTTGGGCTGCTCTTCTCGGGCTACTCCCTGTGTTGCGGCTGCTTGGACTGCATGGGCCGCTCGTGCGCTGGCCTTGGGGCAACGGACTAGGCTGGACCATCTGGCTGTAGGGTTCGGTCGGCTGGACGCCTCGAGTTTTTTTTTATTCTTTTCTAAATTCTTTCGTATCTTTTTATTTATAACTTCAAATTGACTCAAACAAAATCTAGTGAACTTGTAAAAATTTAGAGAATATTATAGAACATTTTTACTTTCTAGGAAAAATAAAAGGATATTATTCATATAAAACCTTAATAATTGTAAATAGAGAAATTATCGTTTTGACTTTTGCCTTTTTTTCAGGGGTGAACGAAAAGGTTTGAGATTTCTTGGTTGGTACATTATGCATGTAAGGTGGTCTAGTATTTTTGAAAAATAGGTATATACCATTTTGATTTATGAATTTAGTAGTTGCCTTGTTTTTGGCACTCGTAAAATGGAAAACGCCTTTTCTGTGCGACGAAAAGGGAAACTTGCTCCTGCAACATTGTTCGCCATATCAAGATGCATATGCATGCACAATATGGACACATTATAACAAACTATGCCGTGATTCAGGCCATAACATTGGTCGTTTGACTTGAAAGCCATGAAACCTCGAAGATGATAGGTCATTTCTAAGAAGGTTTTTTTGAGATGTTTGCAATATATCAAGTTGGGTATTTTTTCTTGCAACAATGTCATATACCATGATACCATGCAAAGGTTTTACCTTGTTTGGACCTTTTTTGAATTTTTTATACCCGTTTCAAACTATGATCAAAACGGCGGACATGAAGGTTCTTAGCTATGAGTTGAACCTTGTGAAAATCTCAATTGATCTCTGATAAAACATCATGTTGTCAGACTAAAAATGATTTTTTAAAAAAAACATGAGCATTAGATCATGTACCTGTAGTTTAAAATGTACGTACTTCCTATCGATTTGGCGTAAATTTGTCTTTTTCGCTAGGGATGGACGGAATGATTTGAGATTTACCCGTTGGGACATTGTCCATGTAAGTGGTCTAGTATTTTTGTTAAATATGGTGGTAGCATTTTGAATTAGCCATTTGGTCGTTTCTACACAAAATGCCCCATTTTTTGCACTTAGAAAATAGAAAATGCATTTTTGTGTGACAAAAAAGAAAACTTCCTCCTATAACATTGTTCGCCATCCCAAGGCACAGGCATGCACAATATGGGCACATTATGACAAAATATGCCGCGATTATTGGTTGTTTTATCCGAAAGCCATGAAACCTCGAACATGATAGGTCATTTCTGAGAAATTATTTTTTAAGATGTTTGCAATATACCAAGTTTGGTATTTTTATTGCAACAATGTCACATAACATGACCAAGAAAATGGAAACTGTCTTTTTTGTGCGACGAAAAGGAAAACGTTCTCCTGCAACATTGTTTGCCATCCCAAGATGCACATGCATGTACAATATGAGTACATTATCACAAACTATGCCGGAATTCTAGCCATAACATTGGTCATTTAGCCTGAAAGCCATGAAACCTCGGGCATGATAGGTCATTTCTGAGAAGGTTTTTTTTGAGTTATTTACAATATAGCATGTTTGGTATTTTTCCTTGTAAATATGTCACATAATATGACACCACGCAAAGGTTTTACATTGTTTGGACCGTTTTTGAGTTTTTTATACCAGTTTCAAACTATGGTTAAAACAGCGGGCATGAAGGTTCATAGATAGGGGATGATCCTTGCTAAAATTGCATTGGATCTCTAGAGAAATATAATATTGTGAATCTAAAAATGATTTTTTCATAAAATCATGAGCATTAGATCATGTACCTATAGTTCAAATCAGACCCACCTTCTACCAATTCGGCAGACATTTGTCTTTTTCACCAGGGTGGACGAAATGGTTTCAGATATCCTATTTGGTATATTGTCCATGTAACGTGGTATAGTATTTTTGAAAAATATGGTGGTAGTATTTTGAATGATCACTTTGGTGGTTGCTTCACAAAACGCCCCATTTTTGGCATTCGGAAAATGGAAAATTTTGTGCGACGAAAAGGAAAACTTTCTCCTGCAACATTTTTCGCCATCCCAAGATGCACATGTATGCACAATATGGGTACATTATCACAAACTATGTCATGATTTTGGCCATAACATTGGTCGTTTGGCCTGAAAGACATGAAACCTCGGACATGATAGGTCATTTCTGAGAAGGTTTTTTTGAGTTATTTACAATATACCATGTTTGGTACTTTTCCTTAGAAATATGTCACATAATATGACACCACATGAAGGTTTTACATTTTTGGACCGTTTTTGAATATTTATGCCCTTTTCAAACTATGGTCAAAACGACGGGCATGAAGGTTAATAGATAGGGGATGATCCTTGCTAAACTTGCATTGGATCTCTGAAGAAACATCATATTGTGAATCTAAAAATGATTTTTTCAAAAAATCATGAGCATTAGGTCATGTACCTATAGTTCAAATCGGACTCAGTTCGTACCGATTTGACAGACATTTGTCTTTTTCACCAGGGTGAACAAAATTGTTTCAGATATCCTACTTGGGACATTGTCCATGTTACGTGGTATAGTATTTTCTAAAAATATGGTGGTAGAATTTTGAATGAGCACTTTGGTGGTTGCTTCACAAAATGCCCCGTTTTTGGCATTTGGAAAATGGAAAATGTCATTTTTGTGCGACGAAAAGGAAAACTTTCTCCTGCAACATTGTTCGTCATCCATCGATAATTTATTAGCAAAAATTATGTAGGTACACTGCATGGATAATTTATCAGCATAAAATGCGTTCCCTTTCCATTTCACACTTGGCACCTTCCATTGTATCTTAATACTGATGCAACATGTGAATATCTTGTTACTCTTTATGGCCATGTTGTTCCTGAACTTGACTGATCATTGTTTCTTGCGGTTGTTGCTTAGTGTGTTGTTGAGTCGTTTGAAGATAATGTGGTTGCTTCGTGTTAGTGTGTGATTCAGTTTATTGCATCCAAAACAGAGTATGTTTCAAACTGTAAATGATCAATGTAACATAAGATTTTGAATCTATGCACCTTTTTTTGTAAATATGTAATTTTTTTCTTCAGTATTTGTTGACACCATGCTATGTGTTCTTCTAACTTGAGTTCAGGTCTGTATAGTCCTATTGTTCGGGATATATTTGTCTCATTTTCTTTGATTCTTGGACTTGAATCTCTTTTTAGTTTAACATGGGGTGGGCTTCTTGTTGAAGGAAATATGCCCTAGAGGAAATCATAGAGATGATTATATTTCATATGTATCGATGAGTTATTGTAATGTTCTTGAATATCCATATCAGGCAACTTGTATTGATTGGCAATTATATGAATTGTCTGTGAAACTCTTTACTTGTATGATTATTTAATAGTTGTCCCTAGTCGGAGTTCTTCTGAGGACACACGTGAATATTAGACTAGCACATCGATTGGTTGATGACTATATTTTGCAAGTCATAGACATGGAGATGTCAAACAAATGATGTGGACACATGTTATGAACATGGGGTTGGACTGACCCAACTTGAGACTGTCAATTAGACTTGCAGCTCTCTCTACACATCGTGTACGTTTTGTCCTTAGACCTAAGATTGTCACATGTACTTGAGATGTGGATCGACCTACTTTGGTGCTATCAACCACTACTCCGTAATTGGGTAGTCATAAAGGTAGCTTTCGGGTTTGTCCTGAAGCATGCTACAAGGCATGTTCAATCAATATGGGATTTGCCCCTCTCTACTTGAGAGAGATATCTCTGGGCCCCTCGAGTGATCGGATCTAGAAATGCATGGCCGTGCTACATATGGTTAAGAGTTAACCTAGTAAAGGGATTCCGAATCACAGTATCAAGAAAGGGAGGTCATCTTGGAGCTAGACCAAATATCATGAGGCAAAGGGAAAGACATGTACTAAACCTTGTGATGGTTCGTCCGATATGATCTTTGTATACGTTTAGGAGGTGGCACGTCTTGATAGAGGCCGCTACCAACTATTGACAGAATAAGTGTATTCGTGTCATGTCTATACATATATGAACCTATAGGGTCACACGCTTAAGGGGCTGGAAGCCTAATGAGTATTGGATCCGAATTAGACCAGGCTTAGACTACTAATGGGCTGCTAATGTAGAAGCCCACTAGGGATGCCTATATAAGAGATGGTGGGGCGAGCTGACCAGGGTTAGACCATTTCACCCAGCCGCCACTCCTCACGCCAGTGTTGCACGCGCGGACCTAGCAGTCCGGCGTCTGACGCTTTCACCCCGTACGTGTGGATACCTCGGAGGTGCTGCATCTGTGGAACTTGGACGAGCCGCACAAGGGGAGCTGCTCGTGGGACGAGGATAAGGAGGAGACGTAGAACGTCTACACTATCTCGACGCACTTCATCAAGTTCCGCAACTGCGCGTCTAGTGATAATCCCGTGATCTATGGCAACAGTAATCCTGATTTACGCGGTAGAAAATTTTGATTTGCGCTAGTGTAGCCTACCCGTATCCCTTCACCTGTTACATATGGTTATTTGTAGCAGTGATGCATTTTTTCCAGCCCTGCATGCGCTATAACTAATGCATTTTGTTAGTTTGAAATCTAGTTCCTTGATCTGATTGAAAGTCAAAAGGGACTGATGTTCTTTTAGTGAGCTTATTCGTCGTTGGGACTAGGTAATGCTAAATACTACATGGTCCATTTAAGCTACAACAGATGTGCACCCTTCTCTGTTATTGCTCTCTTAGGGGAGTTTATTGTTCCACACTGAATTTTAAGAGGTTTTACTATTTATGGAGTTATTCATGGTCTCTATGTTCCAAATATAATGCATCTAGTGTTAACCAAATGATCATTGCTTATTTGGCATAGAAGAAAATTGGATCTATGCATGTCATACAATCGTAGTCAAATTATAGAACTGTATGGTTATGCTCTTCATTTGGACAGTGTCGTGGTTCCTTATTCATTGCTTCCAGCAACACTAATGAAACACAACCATGCAATGCAGGTCACTACAATTCTCTAGCTCATTTGCTGCATCATGCTCTGACGGTGGTGTGGTAGTTATTTGTGAAGAATATTGGCGTCGTGGCCTACATCGAATGCAGCAGGTAGGATCAAGGACGGACTACGTGTATGAGAGTTTGTTGTTGGGTCAATTTAAGGTAGACACGTTGTATCGTTGATGTGTATGAGAGTTTGTTGTTGGGTCAATTTAAGGTAGACACGTTGTATCGTTGATGAATGTAAAGAGTGACCTGGTTATGCTATTTGGTCGTGCCAGAATGTCAAGGTTGTCTTTGACACCTCCATCAAGGTCTGGATGAACTAGGAGAAGCTCTGGATGCTCCATCAAGTAAGAATCCACTTCCTGTCACTCTGCTATGTATGGTCTGTGTGAACTATTCTTCATATGTGTTGTGAACTGTGAACGTTAGTACTATCGATTCAGCTTTGAAATTGTTTGCTCGATGATGTTGTCGTGTTGGCTAGTAAGCTGGTTATCGGTGCCTTAAAAGTTGTGTTCGTATAGTAGTAGTATCTTTGGAATCAAAAAAATTCAGGACTTGTTGGTGTTCAGTAAATTGCCAAACTTTAGGTTCACTAGTGTTTACAGTAGAAGCTTTTCTTATTTTCATTTGAAAAGTATATAACTCTATAATTTTCTTGGATCCTTGCAATTCTTTGTAGATGACAATGGAGACATCGTGCTTGCGTGCAGGAGTCTTCCATGCTGAAGGGCTTCAGAAGAAGTTGGAGCTGTAGCTACAGTTTGACATTTTGTTGTAGTTTTTATAGCTCGATACATAGTGTGCACTATTGTAATGTATTGTTATATTATACGTACCTGAAGTATTGTTACCTGATGTATACTATTATCTGAATGAATTATTTTTTTGTGAATACGAATCAAAATATTTGCATGCATTCTGTTGTCATGATGAAATTATTAGTTCTTAATTACTGTCCAAGCGTGGCAAATAAAAACTGATTAGCGGGAGCGGTGGTACAATATAAGTGACAAGTGGGACCTAGTTGCTTGATCAACCTGACAATTGGGATCCATTGGGACAAATCAAAATAAAAGCCTCAAATTTAAAATAAAATGTTTTTGTAAAAGGGCCATGACCCAAGCGGGCTTGGCCCATGTAGTTGATCAAATATAAAAAGCCCCATGTAGTTGACCAAATGTAATAGGGAATTTTTTTAATAGGGCGAGTTATTGGGCTCAGCCCATGGAAACCATTAAATGAGACTTGGCTGATTTTGATCTACGATGATTTAATTTATTCACAGATTTTTCACGTAGAATTCGCCACATAGGATTTGACGTGGACATGACAGATAGTCTGTAACCAAAACATTTGGTCATATAACCTATGACCATCTATATTAGTCATAGATGTCTATGACCAATGCATAAAAAATGTCTCTATTTTTCTTCAGTGACTCTCAGCTTTTGACCATCTGTTTTTGCTCACAAGAAGGTCACAAATGAAGAACAATGACCATCTAGTGACCAATATGGAGGGTCAAAAATTGCCAAATTTCTTGTAGTGTGCCGGAGCTCTTCTTATAAATCAAATTCTCCTTCTTCCTACCAATACACACACTCCAGGGGACAAACTTTGTGATAATTTCATGCCTAACACTACCACTGTAGATGTTTTTGTTCCTGTGCAGAACCAAGTAGCAGCAATGCCATGAGAAGATGCTGAAAATCGCGTCCAAAATGATGCTCATATAAACATGCCTGGTGTGCCGGCGGGAAACACGTCGGGCACGGCAATCGACGATGATTCTTCTAATTCGTCTACCACCTGGAGATCGGCAGATTCCCCACCTAGGTCCCCTGCATCCGCCTCGGGATCAGGAGCTGGAGGACACACGCTTGGGTCCCCTACATCCGCCTTAGGCTCAGGAGTTGGAGGCCGCACACATCCGTACCACTCCTCAAGCGGCGAAGCGTCTGTGGTGTCACACAATATGACGCCACGGTCGGCTCCTGCGGCGACAGACAAAAGCAGCCACAGCGGAACTTCTATGGCTTCGCCAGCTGCAACTGATCCTGATACTTCACTAGGAAGCTGTAACACCCTCAGAATCGGCCCTATGCAAGTTTTAGCGAAACTCGCCAAACCCGCATAGAAACGATTCAAAGGTGCCCACCAGGCACTTTCGTGCGGGTGGAAAACGAAGTAATAACATTACACAACAGTCCTCGATGGGACCCATGCGAGATATATATACAACACGACTCCATGAGTCAAGAATACGAATATAATTGTTGCTGTCAAAACCCACGGCGGCGGCGACGAAAGCAACACGGAGGCTCCCGGAGGCTAACTGGTGGGCCTGGTCCCTGACAACGGCGCAAAACTCCGCACACGTCTGGCTAATGCAAGGCGTGCCACTGACCTATACCGGTCGAAGGTGATGGATTGCTTCGATTTCTGCATGGCAAACAAGTATACGTAAAATTGAGCCGTGACCGGCTCCCGAGTTTCCACAGATCGGCTCCAGCCGATTATCCCATGGTTCTGCATTAGATCTACGATAACATGGGGTTTCGCTTCATCGTTACAAGTTAAATCGATCTACGACAGTTTAACGTTTTCACCACGTAATTGGAACATACTACACGTAATTGAGCCTGGTAGATACAAAAGATGATAGAAAACTAACCCTAGAGAAGGCCTAACAACCGACGTAAAGTCAATTCCCGGAACAACTCCTCTCGAACTGGCAAACCATATCCTTACGTACTACTGGATCGTTCAACTCGTTTGCAAGGCCTGACTACGTGGATATCAAACTAAACCTTGGAAGACAAGGCATAACTATAACATATCAAATCAACTGAATAAAGATCAAGCAAGATGCTGCCCTTACACCCGAAAAGGTGCAAAGGCAGCGAGATAACTAAAGGCAGCATAACTAAGCAATCATAACAAAAAAGGTACCGATGCTAGCCCAAATAAATCTATGATAACAGTATTACTCGCCATCAACAAGGCTTTAGTACGAGTAACACTAAATAACGCATAAGTAGATACTGCCTAGATCGCAAGATGCGATCTAGGCAGCATGACAATTACCCGAAAGAAACCCTAAAAACAAGGGGTGGCGATGCGCTGAGATTGTGTTTGTTGTGAACGTGATTGTCCTCCTTTCTTAATAACCTTAGGTACATATTTATAGTTCGGAGACTTGCTATCTTTGGAATAACCCTAACAACTCTATCTCTTACTTAAACCGAAACGGAACCTACTACAATATACAGATACACGGGCAATTTAGCCCAAATCCACGCACAAGGCCGATCCAGCAATACGTTGCATATATGTATCCTCCAAGCCCATCTTGATTACGGCCCATCTCCTCCTTTGGCCAAAATGTGGCGATAACACATGCCCCCCTGATTTTGGCAATAATAATTCCAAAACCACTCTGTTGATGTTTTTTCTTGCCCCTTCTTTTTTTTATCGGGTTACGCGTTGCAGAGCAGAATCGTCACGCCACCCCCTCATCATGATGCCCTGTCTTCTCAACTTCTCCGCAGTGCATGATTTGACAATTTTGGCACCACATTCTGGGAAACCGCTATGGCATTGAACCACCTCCCACTATTCCCCTTATTTAAATTCATCTGAGCAGTTTGCAGCCCCCATCTTCCTCCATTAGCCAAAAAACCCTCTTTCTTCGCCAAAAAACCCTCTTCCTCCGCCATGGCCTCCTCTTCTTCCTCCAAATCATCCGCCCTTTCCTCCCAATCTTCCAATACGATGAGCGACCGAGAGCCGATGCCGGAGCACCCGCCAATGGCGGCGTACGAGGCTCTCGCCCCACAATGGTGGGACGAGAGGGACTGGGACTTCGCCGCCTGGTCGGAGGACGACGAGTCCCTGACCGACGGCGAGGAGGGCCTCCAGTTCCTTGCCGACGGGGAACTGGAGGTGGAGCTCCGACGACGCCTGGTCCTGGGATGGCGTCGAATCCTCCGACGAGGAGGAGGAAGCGGAGGAGGACACCTCCTCCGACGAATACCCGCCGGTGAAGCGCTTCCGCGCCGGGTCCAGCGAGGACACCGAAGGCAGCGAGGACGAGGAGGCCCCGACAACTTCAAAGAAGGCGAAGACTACGCCGGCAGCAGTGTTGATGACAGCGAATACGACGACGGCGAAGACGGCGGCGACGACACCGGCCTCTAGATTAGGAACTAGTAGTAGTAGTACTAGTAGTAGATCTCCTTTTGAAAGCAATCGGCTCCATTGTAAACAATCGTCTTTTGAATCAACAAAGATTGCTTTTCCAATTCGATTTTGCCGATAGTCAAAATAGGTCAATGTTCCAGAAGCCGATAGTAATGTATCGGCTTTCACCATACTACGCTCATACAGTCAACCAAGTCAAAGCCCAAAGAGCCGATGGTAACACATCGGCTTTCCCCACAAACGTTGACAAGGTCAAATTTGGTCGCATACTTAAACAAATCTGAGCGGCCACTTTCCAGTTTCAAACAGTAACCTGCGACCTCTTCAAAAAAGGCCAACCCAAATCTCCAATTGCCTCACTAGATAGATCGAGCTTACAGCGATAAGAACCCTTGATCCCCAATTGCATAGATCCATCTCCGCCGGCAAACTAGATGGCGGAATCGTCCAACACCAACACAGCGGTCTCTGGTCTGAAGGTATGCCTACTCCTCGCAGTCTGAACACAGTGCTAGAATTAATGGCAAACACCTGAATTAATGCTTTATTCCACCATTAAATTTTTAGGTTTCAGACATTCTGCTGCCGCATCCTTCTCTCCCAAATTCTCTCTGTCTTGGCCCCCGTACAGAATCTAGTCCTGCCCTTCTAATCTCTTGCGAGGCAAACAAAATCCCCTTCGTAAGCCAAAACCTAGATTTGAACTCTTGGGCCAACTGCTTGCGAGCCTGGCCTAATCCTCCTGAACATTGGGTCTCTTGGTACAGCAGGGTAGCCAAAACTTACCAATCTCAATGGGAAACCACGGGAATAGCCGATGCCTTGTATTTTTCATTGTCTCCCCTTGAGAAACATGAAAATCTCCTAAAAACCATCGGCTATTTCTGGTCCGATGCTCTGAACTGCTTCATGTTCGGTCATGGCCCCATGACACCAACTCTGTTAGACGTGGTGATGATTCTTTGGTGCGGACGTTACATCACCCCTCGCTTTCAATCGACAAAGGTCCCCTACAAGCTTTCTTCCAAAGCAGATCGCACTGACGGGTGCCTATCTTCAGAGCCACATGAAAACTAAAGGCCCTGTCACAGAGAAAGAACACACGGCTTTCCTCAACTTCTGGCTGGAACATTTCATATTCTGTGGCCCTTCCCTTGCTCCAACCAAGAATTATCTCTCCTTGGCCTATGAACTTGCCAAAGGCACTCAACTTGGCATTGGCAAACTGTTCCTTGGAGAAGTCTATCGATATCCCCAGTTAATGTTTGTCAAACTATTCTCTGGTATAGCAGTCAAAACAGGAGGTCCTTGGTGGTTCATTCAGCTATGGGCTCAGCTGTATTTTCAAAATCATGTCCCAAACTTTCCCCTTTTGGCGAGTTGCACCTTTCCAGATGCCAAAGGGAAGCAGATCCGATGCACCAGCTACGGCCAAGCTTTGTATAGACTGCCAGGTAGTAAACTGATCCCTCAGGAAGCATCCAAGTGGTTCAGCATTTTCTTCCAAGGCCTGGACAATCCTATCTTCTTTCCTTACATGGAAGAATCGGAACATTTTGAAAATCCAATCTCCTTGAGCTAGACAACTTTCTTGATGACCAAAGACACTTTCGGCTATTTTCCACTGTGATCCGTCCCTGTTTCCTTCCAGTTGGCATGAGCACATCCAACAGAATAATCAAGCCTGGATATGAATTCTACCAGCCGGTCGTAGTGGCTCGGCAATTTGGCCTTGGACAAGTACCTCCCCATTTCTTTCTCCACCATCTTACAGAGAGTAGAGCTGACCTGCCCGATCCTCTCACCAGTCAAAGGTGTTATTCCTTCTTCGATGCTCTGACCATCCCAATTCCTAACAACCTCACCTTCGCTTCATCAACCGATGGTTTTGAGAACTGGTGGTCGATGTGGAAGACTCATGCCTTCAGGAGAGCTCTAGGACCGTTGTGAAGGGAATATGCCCGAGAGGCAATAATAAAGTGGTTATTATCGTATTCCTTGTTTATGATAAATGTTTATTTTACATGCTATAATTGTATTAATACGGAAACGTTAATACATGTGTGTTTAATAAACAAAAAGGAAGTTCCTAGTTATGCCTCTCTCATAAACTAGCTCGTTGATTAACAAGATGATCAAAGTTTCCTGATCATGGACATTGGATGTTGTTAATAACGGGATCACAACATTAGTGTAATGGTGTGATGAACATTCATCCGAAGTATAGCATTACAATCAAAGTCATTGAGTTTATATTGCTATAACAACTTACGAAGTGATCCTAATCCTTAGACCATGAGATCATGTCAATCACTAGCACCGGAAGAGTTTCTTGATAACATCAAACGTCACCGTAATGGGGTGATTATAAAGATGGATTCAGAACTAATAAAGTGTTATGTTGAGGCCCATGGATCGAGAGTGGAATTTGTTCATCCCGATGACGGATAGATATACTCTGGGCCCTCTCGGTGATATCACATTGGTTAGCTTGCAAGCAAGTGATTTGATCACTAGAATGTTATATCACGGGCGAAAAGAGTGCATGTCGATGTGAGATCAAACTAGGTATGGAGATACCGATGATCGAATCTCGGACATGTAATATATCGCGAAACAAAAGGATTAAGATACTAGCGTAAAGGTTCCGACGATCACAAGAAAGTCATCGTTGAATGTGTGGGAGTCGAGATGGGTCTCGGATCCGCTTCGATTATTGATTCGAGGGTCTCGATCATGTCCGCATTATTCACGCCGTAGGGTGACACACTTAAGAGACACCGACATCCAATTGGAGCAAAAGTTTCATGCGAAAAGAAAAGGAAAGCGCAGAATTTATTTCACTAGAACCAAAGCTGTTTCGGTTGAAATTGCTTGGCCAGTTGCATGTGAAATGGAATACTAGCAAGGGTTTTATGTGAATGTTTGTTAATTAAAGTAATTAACAAAATTCTGAATAAATAAATAAAGAGTTTTATTTAAATGAGAGCTTGCATTAAATTTGGTGGAAATTTAATGCATGTGAGTGGATTTTTGAGTGGAGGCTTTTTTAATGGGAGTGGAGGCTTTTCATTTTGAGTGGGAGCTCCACCCACATGAATGTGGAAGAGGTGGGGGCAGCCCCCATGGCTGGGCTCCATGCCCCTTGGGTGCCCCCCCTCCCTATAAAGGCCCTCTCTCCTCCTCTCACAACACACCTCCTCGTGAAGGATCTCTCTCCCCCTCTAGAATTTATCCCCCATGGTCTCGGACTAGCGAGATACATGTTCCCGGTGGCTATTCGGCAAGAAAGAGTTGTGCTTCCGCTGCATCGCTGGAGCGAGGAGGCGGAGGTTGCTCGGTGCCTCGAACGTGTGTGCGAGCACGGATGCGCTGCTGTTTTGCGGCGCTAGGACTTCCTATCGATCTTGAGATCGGCAAGAGATCGTCTACATCAACCACGAGTTTGGACTCGTTAAGCTTTGTCGGTCTTCAAGGGTATGTTCTCTACGGATATACATCCGCCCGTTGTTTGTATCTAGTAGATAGATCTTGGTACATAGTTGTTCCCATCGTAGGAAAATTTTGTTTTCTATGCTGCGAACCCTACAGTGGTATCAGAGCCAGATCTATGCGTAGATGCTTTGCACGGGTAGTACACATATGATTATGTGGGCGATGATGATAATTTTATTGCTTCTTAGTTGTACTTTGGATATTGGTGGCATAGTGGGATGAAGCGGCCCGGACAAACTTTACATGTCCTCGCACATGAGACCTGTTCCACGCTTGACATGCAACTAGTTTGCATAAGTGGCTAGCGGGTGTCTGTCTCTCCTACTATAGTCAATATCTAATTTGCAACGAGTTGTCAACAATTTGGTTATCCTCGTTGTGGTTCATGTTCAGAGGTAAGAACGGTTCTATCTTGAAAGCCCTAAGCCACGTAAAATTTGCAATGGATAAATTAGAGGCGTCTAGTTTAGATTGTTGCTTTGGGCTAGTGTTATGATATGGTGATGTTGTAAGTAGAAGTATGAGATGATACTCTTACAACATACATAACGTAAACTCCATAGACCTTGGATTTACACATAAAGGTATGATAGTGATCATACCACGGTGCACATGATAGAGATCATATGCAGAACCATATCATTCCACTAATAAACATGTGATGTTTGATAGCATCTTATATTGCTTGTTTGGCGTTTTATTAGCATAATAAGATGATCCCTCATTTAGATATCAAGATAAAATGTGTTCTTCCTTAAGTATGCACCGACAATGTTTCGTCGCTCAAGACATCACGTGATGATCGGGTGTACTTGAATCCACGAGCATATCTCGTGTAAGACAGTTACACGCCAATACTAAGGTTCTTACTTGGCGAGCCTAGCATGTATGCATGGCCTCGAACACGGACCGAAAGGTTAAGCATGAGTCATATGTTTTGATATGATGACCATATGGATGCTCGCTTTGAAGCTATACCGACTCACGTGATGATCGGACTTGGTGTAGTGGATTTGGTTCATGTAATCACCAAAAGACACGAGGGATGTCGCTTGAGTGGGAGTTCATTTCTAATTTGGATTAGTAGAACTCAATTTATCATAAATTAAATCAAAGTGAATTTGCATAATTTGTTGTAGTCATTGGCATTCGCTCACCACCATATGCATAGTTGTAATTGAGATAATAGAACTATAGAATTCGGATATATACTTTTAACTGGTATCGTATTGTGTTGAGTGTCAATCAAAGTTTAAAGTCCTATTGCAAACTTTTAGCAAACTCTATTTACTCCGTGAAATTTAATAATTGGTATTAAATCGAGAGTAACAATTCCAGTGTTAGTATCTTAAGTATCATGTTTGCCTCCACGATTCTTGATTGTTTTAAACATCAAGTTTATCTAGGAGCTGAAAGAATTGTTTCAGAAACCATCATGTGTGGCAGATATAACGATATCTGAAACAATGTTTTGGTTGCAATATGATAGAGTATAATATATGTTCTCATATTGGATGAGAATTTACAAAGATTGGAGATGCTGGACATCCTAATCATCCAAAAGGGTTTTGGAAAGTAATGTTATACTCACGATTCGCCTTTATAAGCTACAGTAGCTTGATCATGAAAGTCGTCATGATAAGGGTGAATAGAAGATGTATGTAAAGTGTTTACTACACTAAAAGATTACTAAAGAATGGATTTTGAAAGAATACCGATCATTTTGATGATGGTGATCTACTTCAAAGTGCAAGTCCAAAGGTATTATTATTTGAATATACACGCTTTGGACTATGTGTCATGTGTATGGCGCCACTGTTGATGTTGATAGTTTCTTTTAAAAAGGAAAAGTAAATGCTGAAAGAGAATCTATAAAATATATTTGGCAGAAAAGAAAAGATTGGAAATATCCAATTTAGGTATATATATGATATACATGTTATGGTTGTATTCTTTGCTTGTTAAACAATGTGGTTCTTGGGTATTGGATACCGAATTGGTTGGTATGAAATTTCATGCGGAATGACGCAATTCATGAACCACAATGTCCTAAGTAACTAGCAAGAGAATATGTGATGATGTTCATCGAAAACAAACAAACCGTTGTTTGTATTTCTCGTTGACATCAAAGCTTGACTTCAAGATTTGTTTTAATAATTGTTATTTGAATCAGGTATTATAAGAACAAAGGTTGTTCAAATAATTACCGTATTCCATATAAGATGGATGATTTACAAATCTAGTTGGAGAAATCACATCCATAAAACCTAATGCTAAAATGTCGCAAGACAAATGATTGAAAGATCACTTACGAAGTGACATCGCTATTTAAATTATATTGGAAAGAGAACATGAATAATCTCCATATTAATGGATTTTTGGAGTCTTTGATTTGATCAAGTGACGCTTGTGAGACTTTCCACGTGATAATTAAAACTTCGTTCAAAGGCCAAAGAAGAACGAATGACTAAAATATTGGAATTTATACATATCGATGTATGTATTCCATTATGTGTAGTCGTATATGGGTTTCAACTTCATATGCTTTCTCCGGAAATTTGAGTGAATGTTCACTTAATGAGAAAGAAGTATGAAATATTTGAAAATGTTTCAAAGATTTTCAAGATGAAGTGAAAAATCATTGTAACAAGAAAAATAAATGGTTTATGATTTTATCATAAGGGATTTATTTGAGTTACAAGTGTAACAAGAAAAATAAATGAATTATGATTTTATCATAAAAGGGATTTATTTGAGTTACAAGTTTAGCAAAACACCTAGATTTACATCTCCAAACACCATAGGAATATGGAGTGTTTGAGATTTGTAATGAAACCTTGTTTGACATGGTTGGATCAAAGGTGTTATTTATAAAACTGCCATTATGTTTTAAAAGATTAAAGCTTTAGAGACTACCGCTTACACCTGAAAAGAGCTCCATCTTGATCCGTGAAATGACACCATGGAAGTTATGGTTTGGGGTAAAACCCAAGTTATCATTTCTTAAATTTTGGTATGCTAAACATAAGTAAGATGTTTACAACAAGTCGGATGAGCATGTCTTTGTAGGTTATTTCGAATAACAATTGGTTATTCCTCCATAACACCAAGGACAAAAGGGTTTGTCGCTTGAAACGTGAAGTTTCTTGAAAAAGGAATTTTTTCGTAAAAGTTAAGTGGGAGGACAATAGAACTTTGATAAGGTTAACGAACCTTAAATATGCTGAGTTGCGCAGCGCCGGAAAATGTTCCGGAGGCAGCCATAATGCTCATAGCTTATGTGCCTCAAAGGTTGTGGTCACAGAGATCTAAGTTCCTATTGAACCAAGTAGGTCGGTTAAACAATCAAATACTAAGATTTGAGAGTAAATCATTATTGTTTGACAATGATGAACCGACTATATGCAAAGAAGCGATGATGGGCCCTGACTCCGTCAAATGGCTTGAAGCCATAAAATCCGTGATAGTTCCATACACGAGAAATCAAGTTTTGAACTTGGAAGACCCTCCTAAAGGTGTAAAACCTATCACCGTATTTGGATCTATAAAGAAATGCATGGATGTTTCACATCTATGAAATAGTCGACATGTCGTAAAATATTTACGACAATGTTCAATGAGTTGACTATGACAAGATTTGATCTTTCATAGCGATATTTAGTCTGGACGGATTAAAGTAGCAACCACTACATATAATTTGGTATATGGTAGATGAATAAACAAAACAAAGTTCTTCTAATAGAATGGTTACCTAGGGCGTGTACATGACACCACGATCCAAAGGGTTTTGTTAATTCAAAGGATGCTAAAAGGGCATGCAAACTTCAATGGTTGAAGTAAGCATCGCGAGTTGGAATCTTCACCATGATGAAAACGAGTTTTCATCGAGACGATGAAGATGCTTGCATTTGCAAGAAATTAAGTGGGAGCGCTAAGACATATTTCTAATACATTATGTGGAGGACATCTTGTTGATTAGAAATGATGTATATTTTATTGACAATGGTTAAGAATTTCATTTCGATGAAAGACTTAGGCAAAACCCGAATATTCAGCATGAATGTCTATAGTGGATAGACGGTGACGCTAATATGGTTATGCCAAACGTACATATATGAGATATTGAAAGAGTTCAATATAGAAATGACAAGAAACAGTTCTTGTCACATGGAAAGGAATTGAATCAAGATCCAAGTGTATCGACACTTGATAAGTGAAACAAGATTCAAGTGTTTTGACACTTGATGAGTGAAATCACAAGAATGTTTTGATCAATCATACCATGATATGTACACATCCAGATATGTCCTATGCTCTAAGTGTTATGAGCATATACCAGAATGAATCATAAAATGATCATTGGACTATAGTAAGGATATTCTTATGATCTTTTGCAAGAACTAAGAATATATTTGTGTAGAGGTCACAAACAATTACAAATAGTTCATTGTAAAGCGTTACATTGATACTAGTTTTGTCACAAGATACAAATTAAGTTTATCTCAATTTAAACTATGGGTGGCACAATGTAATGGAAAGGAGATTCCATGATGGATTTGGAAGAGTTCCAAAGTTAAGACATTGTGACGAATACTACAACAAAAGGCTAAGTATATGACTGCTATAGTAGCGACAAGGAGGAATTTGTGTCAAGTAGTTTGTTATCAAACTAAGGTGTGGTTATAGCGGGCTAACACTAAAGATATATTGTATGACAATAGTATCAACGTGTTTTAACCCCAAGGAACTAAAGGTCTCACCGAAAGACCAAATTAATACAATGCCATCTCATTGGAGAATGAGTGATGCGTGAAGACGCAAAGACATGCAAATACACACGGACCTGAAGCGTCAGCTCCGTAGATTATGTTAACCACTTGCAATTGTGTATATGGAACACCAGAAAGCCATAGGTGTTCAATACACAAAGTTTTCAAACTAGATTATTGTCTCTAGTGCAAGTGGGAGATCAAGGAATATGCCCGAGAGGCAATAATAAAGTGGTTATTATCGTATTCCTTGTTTATGATAAATGTTTATTTTACATGCTATAATTGTATTAATACGGAAACGTTAATACATGTGTGTTTAATAAACAAAAAGGAAGTTCCTAGTTATGCCTCTCTCATAAACTAGCTCGTTGATTAACAAGATGATCAAAGTTTCCTGATCATGGACATTGGATGTTGTTAATAACGGGATCACAACATTAGTGTAATGGTGTGATGAACATTCATCCAAAGTATAGCATTACGATCAAAGTCATTGAGTTTATATTGCTATAACAACTTACGAAGTGATCCTAATCCTTAGACCATGAGATCATGTCAATCACTAACATGGAAGAGTTTCTTGATAACATCAAACGTCACCGTAACAGGGTGATTATAAAGATGGATTCAGAACTAATAAAGTGTTATGTTGAGGCCCATGGATCGAGTGGAATTTGTTCATCCGATGACGGATAGATATACTCTGGGCCCTCTCGGTGATATCACATTGGTTAGCTTGCAAGCAAGTGATTTGATCACTAGAATGTTATATCACGGAACGAGAAAGAGTGCATGTCAAGAATTGAGATCAAACTAGGTATGGAGATACCGATGATCGAATCTCGGACATGTAATATATCGCTAAACAAAGGATTAAGATACTAGCGTAAAGGTTCCGACGATCACAAGAAAGTCATCGTTGAATGTGTGGGAGTTAGTATGGGTCTCAGATCCCGCTTCGATTATTGATTCGAGAGGGTCTCGATCATGTCCGCATTATTCACGAACCGTAGGGTGACACACTTAAGAGACACCGACATCCAATTGGAGCAAAAGTTTCATGCGAAAAGAAAAGGAAAGCGCGAATTTATTTCACTAGACACCTGCTTTTGGTTGAAATTGCTGAAACTGGTTCTGCATGTGAAATGGAATACTAGCAAGGGGTTTTATGTGAATGTTTGTTAATTAAAGTAATTAACAAAATTCTGAATAAATAAATAAAAGAGTTTTATTTAAATGAGAGCTTGCATTAAATTTGGTGGAAATTTAATGCATGTGAGTGGATTTTTGAGTGGAGGCTTTTTAATGGGAGTGGAGGCTTTTCATTTTGAGTGGGAGCTCCACCCACATGAATGTGGAAGAGGTGGGGGCAGCCCCCATGGCTGGGCTCCATACCCCTTGGGTGCCCCCCCTCTCCCCTATAAAAGGCCCCCCTCTCCTCCTCTCACAACACACCTCCTCGTGAAGGATCTCTCTCCCCCTCTAGAATTTATTCCCCATGGTATCGGACTAGCGAGATACATGTTCCTGGTGGCTATTCGGCAAGAAAGAGTTGTGCTTCCGCTGCATCGCTGGAGCGAGGAGGCGGAGGTTGCTCGGTGCCTCGAACGTGTGTGCGAGCACGGATCTTTGCTGTTTTTGGCGCTAGGACTTCCTATCGATCTTGAGATCGGCAAGAGATCGTCTACATCAACCACGAGTTTGGACTCGTTAAGCTTTGTCGGTCTTCAAGGGTATGTTCTCTACGGATATACATCCGCCCGTTGTTTGTATCTAGTAGATAGATCTTGGTACATAGTTGTTCCCATCGTAGGAAAATTTTTGTTTTCTATGCTGCGAACCCTACACGTTGCTGGAACATCTCGATGCTGAATATGATATCCCCGTAGAACAGGTACCACTACTTGTAAATTTTCTTGATGCAGCTCACAAATGATTCTTCTAATAACCCACTCTCTCTCTTTGCAGCAACAAGATGTTCCTGAACCTACGCACAGTGATGGCTCCCCCTTCAAATTCTTCCCACCATCTCCTGTGGTCCTTTTCTGCAAAAACTCGCCACCTTTGAAGAAGGTCATGATGCAGAACCAGCCGATATCACCACAATCGGCTTCCAAGAGCCAAGCAACTTCTAGGTCAGTCGCCTCTCGAGTTCCAACTAAAACAAGAACGGTGGTGAGGAAGGTAGCTGCCAGGAAGACTTTGAGGCGCCGGAGCCCTTCTCCAGAAAGCTCGCGTGTACGCTGATCCATGTCTTGGTTGATCTCTTTCATCCTTGCAAACATGGTCGTGCTTACTAGCTCTCCTTTTTCTTACAGGCTTCCGTCGAAGACACCTCCAGCGAGGACACATAATCCGATCGAGGAGAATCGGTCCCATCAGACTCTAAGAGGACCATCACACCGAGCCAGCCAGATTTGCCACCATCGGCTCCCAGGAAAAGGCCGGTTCCTGAACCTACTGCCCCCCCGAGCATCAGTCGAGGCGGGGCCAGCGGTGAGCCCCAAGAGGGCTCGCAAGGGACTACAAATTTCTCGGTCGAGCCAGGAGGTTTCGAAAGTCATCACCCTCCATGCTCTCACCAATTGTTTTTCTGTCTGCCGATTCATCACTATTTACATCGGCTAAGCACCTTCCATGTAGACGACTGACACTTCTAGTGGGAAAGCCGGGGCAGTGCCGATGCCTCTCGCAAGGCTGGATCTATTAATCCCTGAAGGCGTAGATGACACGGTTACCACTTTGGCCAAGCCGCCAGCAACAACACACAAGTCGATTGTCTCGTCATCTGCTATCCCCTTGATCTTAGGAGAGGTACGTTCGCTACGTTCGGCTCATCCTTCCATGTTGGACGCATACTGACGCCATTTCGGCATGCCAGGGTTGTGATATCTCAGGTCTGCTGACGTTCGACCCTGAATCCATCGAACCGACTCCCTCTGTCACCAACGATGAACCACGAGCAAGGGCTGTTCTACCTCAATTCCAGCGTCTCAAAGCCTTGCTGTCCTCCCCGATCGAGAAGTTGATCGAGGATTCTGAAGAGGTGAAGAGCGTTCTTGCCGAAATCAAGGACCAACTCCCAGTAACATTGCAGGTGAAGCTTTGGCCAGTTGTAACTCTGTCTTTCTACGGGTCAAGGGTGAAGTTGTCTCGTGAGAGGATTAATCTGCGCCGCGCCCAACTCCCGCTGAAGGCCAATATTGCAGACAAATGTCAGCAGCTCAACGAGAAAAAGGCGTTTCTGGATGCCAAAACTGACACCTCTCACAATCTGCCGAAGCTTTCATCCTTAAAAAAGGAATTGGGAGATCTTGAAGAGAAGGTCCGGGCGACTAAACAGCTCATTCGTGACAAGGAAGCATTCATCGCCCGCTCCCAAGACGAAGCAGAAGGCCTCAAGGCTCAACTGAAGACTGATCTGGCGGAAATACGTGCCCTGAACAAACAGCTAGTGACGGGCAAGGACGAATATGACGAAGCCGAGGTCGCCGAGGTGGATCGTGTCCGTACTGACGCCCTCCACGCCTTCGAGGCATTCCTTCAGTAGCTCATTCATGTAAACTGACACCTGCTCGTAACAGTGTGAACCTCTAGAGTCGATGGCTGTGCATCGGCTATATTTAATTTTTTATTGGCCGATTTCATGTATCGGCCCCCCATATTTTACTGTCCATCATCCCACATGCTTGGGAAATATTTATTGAGATGCTGACCGTTGACAGCTACTGGGAATTTCACGCCGTCCAGCTCCTCAAGCATGTACGCGTTCCCCCTTAACACTTGATCGACCCTGTATGGCCCGTGCCAATTTGGAGACCATTTACCATATGCTGCATCCTTAGTCCCTAATGGCAATACAACTTCCCACACCAGATCGCCAACGTGGAACTCCTTTGGTCTCACCTTCTTATTATATGCACGAGCTACCTTGGCCTTGTTCTCTTTGATTTTCTCAAGAGACCACAGCCTGAGCTCAGTTAAATCCTCAACACTGTCACTCATCAGGGTCGCATATTCTTGATTGTTAGATCGTTCAAAAGTGACACGTCTCGATCCACCGTAATTTCCCGTGGCAATCGGCTTCTTGTCCATAGACTAGATGGTATGGCGAGGTTTTTATCGCTCCATGACATGACATGCGATAAGCCCATAAAGCTTCTGACAAAACCTCATGCCACCGCCTAGGGTGCTCATCGACTTTCCTCTTGATCAGCTTGATAAGGCTCTGGTTGGATGCTTCAGCTTGCCCATTCGCTTGAGCATAGTATGGAGATGATCGGATCAGCTTAATTCCCGTGTCCTCACAGAATTTTCTAAACTCATGAGAAATGAAGACCGAACCTCCATCGGTCGTGATAGTTTGGGGAATCCCGAATCTATGAATGACATGTTCTTTCACAAAATTGATAACATCCTTCGAGTTCACTGACTTCATAGGGACGGCTTCCACCCATTTAGTGAAATAATCCGTAATGGCCAAAATCCACATGTGGCCTTTGCTTGATGGAGGATTGATCTTGCCGATCATATCAATGCCCCAACCTCGGAATGGCCAAGGCTTGATGATGGGGTTCATTGCTGACGCGGGTACCATCTGAATTTTTCCAAATTTCTGACATGCTTGACACCCTTTGTAGTATTTAAAACAGTCCTCAAGCATGGTGGGCCAATAAAACCCGATCGCGATCAACCATTTCATCTTGTGAGCCGATTGGTGAGTTCCAGCGCCGTGTACCTCGTGTAGGAGCCGATTGGCCTCGGTTGGTCCCAGACATTTGAGCAAGAACCCTTCCGAGTCCTCAGAGAACATGTCGTCCCCAATAAGCACATACTTCATGGCCTTGTACCTTATCCGCTTAGGTGCCCCAGCGAATCTTTCAAGTAATTGAAGATATCGGCTCTCCGATCGTCCGCCTCGAGGCTGTACATGAACATCGCCTCCCTCACGTCCTTGTAGCTCAAGACATTGTGCGAGATCATTTGCCTCGGTATTCTGCGATCGGATCGATTAAAGTTTACGTCGAACTGTGCCATCATCTCACGGCATTGCAACCATAATGGGAAGAGCGACTCGCTCTCACACTTGTATTCCTCCGTGAGTTGGGAAATCACCAATTTGGAGTCTCCAAAAATTTCCACTGCTTCTGCTCCAGCTTCGATGAGAAACTCCATTCCCTTGCGTATCGCCTCATACTCGGCGACGTTGTTGGTGCGAGGGGTAGCTAGCCTGATGGAGAAGGAATATGTTGCCCCCCGGGGCGACACGAGTAGAATGCCGATGCCGCAACCATCATCACAAACCGATCCATCGAAAAAATAGCCCACGCTCGTATAGACAGCGCTGCTATATCAGTGTTGATTCTTTCAGCAATAAGATCGGCCAAGGCCTGACCCTTAACCGCTTTCGCGGGTTGATACCGGATGTCAAATTCCGATAATGCAAACATCCATTTGCCGAGTCGGCCTTTCAACATAGGAGCCGACAGCATATGCTTTATGACATCTGATTTGCATATAATGATAATCTCTGCTGAGAGCAGGATGTGGCGCTTGGTGCGGTGAAAAAGCAGCGAGGCACAACTTATCGATCTCGGGATACCTTGTCTCGCATCCAGATCCTTCCGCTGATGTAAAACACAACTCGCTCGACCATCATAAACTTGCACCACCACCGAGGCGATGGGCGTGTCGACTCGACAAGTAAATGTAGAACGGCCTATCCGGCTGGGGCGGAACCAACACTGGCGACTTCGTTAGATATTCTTTGATCTCGTCGAAGGCTCGTTGTTGTTCTGTCCCCCAGCGGAACTCCTCATCAGATTTAATTTTCACCAGTCCCATGAACGGCTCTATTCTTCCTGACAGATTGGAGATGAATCTTTGACGAAGTTGATCTTGCCGATGAGAGACTGCAGTTCTTTCTTCGTGGTAGGTGGATTCATTGTTCGCACTGCCTCCTGACTTTTCAGGCCGATCTCAATTATGCGTTCATGGACCAAGAAACCCAAGAACTGACCGGACGTCACCCTGAAGGCACACTTCTTTGGATTCATCCGTAGCCCGAATTTCCTTGTTCGGTCCAGGACGCGTTGCAGATCGTCCAAGTGTCCTTGTACTGAAGCAGATTTGACCACCACGTCATCGATATAAATTTCCACCAGCTTGCCGATCAGATCATGGAAAATGTAATTCATGGCTCTTTGGTATGTGGCGCCGGAATTCTTCAGTCCAAACGTCATGACTACATATTCAAACAACCCCACCGAACACAGGACTCAATGCGGTCTTGTGTATATCTTCCTGAGCCATAAAAATTTGTAACCGCATTGCCATCCATGAAGCTCAAGATCTTATGACCAAAGGCTGCGTTGATTAATGTCTCTGCATCGGGCATTGGATACTCATCCTTTGGAGTAGCTCTATTGAGATCCCGAAAATCTATGGCAACACGCCAATGCCATCCTTTTTCTCTGAGTGCGATACTAGAAATCCACTCAAATACACACGGCCTGATTAACCTAGTCATCAACATTTTCTCGATCTCTTTCTTGACTTCTTCCAATTTCGCCTTCATCCGTCGTGCTCCTCTGGAATGGCGAAATCCTTTTAAGCGGAGTCGATGCTCAATGATGCTCTGTCTAACCCGGGCATTTCAGATAGTCCCAGCGGCGATCGATATTCTTTCAACAAAGCTATCATCGGACCCGTAGATTCGGATCTAACTTCTGGCGATAAATGTTGGTCGTGGCTTATCCCGGGACCGATGTCAATCTCCTCTAGCTCATCAGCGGATGTAAACCCATATCCTAGCTTTCCGTCACCTGCTAAATCGATGCTAAACACGGGGCAAACAGTTGGTGAGGATAACAAAGATAATTTGGGCCGATTGCCGGAATTGGCCCCCTTTTCGATTGCATTAGTCAAGGAAGGTTTACAACTTATTTGTGCTCTACAATGGCAGGGAATCTCCCTACTACGCATCATGACCGTTTGTCGAAGCTATCGCTTTTATTTTTATGGCCGATCGCAGGATCGCCATACCACGCATCGATCGTGGACTTTGCTACTCTGTCGCGGTGGATAAGACCAGCCTCACCCCGTTTTTGTAGCTTCAATGCGCTCACACGTCTAGACCGATTCCGCAGATCGGCTCTTGGTCGCCGCTTCCCGCACGCTCATGCCAGCTATGGAGATCTCGATCGAATCATCGCATGAATGACCTCCACTTCATCTCCATCCCATCATTAGGCACTTTGGTGCATCGTGGATGGAATGCAGCGATTAGCGTGAATCAATCTCTCCCAAAGAAGACAGCGTAGGTGCTTTTGCCGTCCACGACGAAGAATGACGAGGATGGTTTTTTCTGCCCACGGTCGATCCACGCTCAAGACGCCTTTATGCTTCAAGTTTGGCCATTGAAGTCGCTTAACGTGACGTTGGTTTTGATCAGATCTGCAGTGGAGCGCCCCAAACGCCGTAGCATGGAGTATGGCATTATATTGACTGCTGCTCCGGTGTCAACCAACATCTTGCTGACAGGCTGCCTATTGATGTAACCTCGCAGTGCGTGGCTTTCGATGTTTGTAGCCCTTCTCACGTGGCTTTTCAAAGATAACCGGGGTCAGCCAAACCGTACATCGGGCAGCTCTTGGCTCTTGAGCGCAAAACTCTGACGGAAGTATGAACACCATGTTTGTGCCAGCCGATGTCTTCGCATCGGCTTTTACTGGTTTGGGGCGCCACTCTTTCCTTTTCGGACGATCCTCCGTTTCCAAGGTCTGCCGAATTTTCACGGCCAGATCGGGCCGTGCTTTCCTTAAAGCGTGGAGGTACTGCGCTTCGGCTTCCTCCAAGTTACGCAGTCGCTGAACTCTACGCTTTTGGGTGTGTCTGAGTCCATCGGGGCACCACCTTGGCCGGTGATATCTGTCTTCTTCTTTTTCACCCATTGGCTCCTCGAGGTCTTGTGCTCGAGGAGGGAGAGGCCCTAGACGCTTGAACACTGAAACTGCACATGTGTCATCCTTCTGCTGTCCACATTCCGGGAAGTTGTCGATCGTAGGCAATCGGCTCATTCCCGCATCCCAGCAATACTTGAAGAAAGGACAATCCCAATGTTTATCCACGTCTTCCTTTTCCTTTGACTTTCCCCTAGCGAGGTGCTCATATCCTTCATCATCTCGATCGTGCCGGCGACGTCGGTTATACTGACGCTCATACTTGTTAAGGAGATGCGTGGAGTGTGGCTTCTGATATCGCACGCTTCTCACTTGCTCCTCGGTTAAATACCGTCATCATCATAACGGCGGTCGCGGACCAGCCTCCTCTTTCTTTGCCCCGAGAGCGACCGCTTCCTCCTTATATGTGCCATGGTGGTACACAGGTCCCGCCATATTAACATCGAACGAGAAATCCAACCGACGCCGTGGAGTGGCTGTGTTCTACCATGTTGACGCCGGAAATGGGTTTGTGTCTACTTTCATGGCGAATTGCCCAAGGATCGACGACCATTCTATCGCCGCTTGGATCCGCGACGTAGCTCTTGCAATCATTGGTGGTGTGGGTGAACGAGTGATGCCACTTGCGATGGTCTCCTGTTCATCTCTTGAGCCGTAGGGATTTTATGGCCTTCGGTAACTTCACCGCTTTTCTTTCAAAGAAGAATTGAATATCTGCCAGCTTTGCTCACATCAAGTCGAACCTTTTGCAGGCCCTTGCTGTTTTACCCATTTGCAGACACAGATCCGCCGAGCCCATTCAGCCACGGCCACCTCCTGGTCTTGTATAGGATCCTCTTCTTCCGTATCGACCAGGCCTATCGGACGTTTGAACTTGTCTTGGTACAACTCAGGGTGGCGCTGTTCATACATTGTCAGTTTCTGGGCCATGTGCGCCAATGAATTATATTCTACTTGGAAGGCTAGATCCTTGATAGGTGCTGAGAGACCCAACACTGCCAGCTCGACTGCTTCTTTCTCAGTTAAACGAGCCAAATAACATCGGTTCTTGACAGTCCTGAAACGCTGAATGTACTCGGCTACCGTTTCTCCCCGCTTTTGCCGCACCTGCGCCAGATCTGCAATGCCAGCCTCGGTAGCTTCTGAATGATACTGAATGTGGAACTGCTCTTCCAGTTGCTTCCAGGTCTGGATCGAATCAGGTGGCAGCGAGGTGTACCACCCAAAAGCTGGTCCTCGAGATTGCGCAAAGAACCTTACGCCAGAATCGATCCGATGCTGAAATCATGCCTAACTGTGCCAGGTATCGGCTCACATGCTCGATCGAGCTCGACCCTTCTGATCCGCTAAACCTTGAGAACTCAGGGAGCCGATATGTGGGTGGCAGCGGAATCAGATCAAACTCGTTGGGATACGGCTTGGAATAGCCGATTGTCCTTATCTTCGGCACGAAGCCGAACTGGTCTCTCAAGATGGTACGGATTTGCTCCACCGTTTGAGCTGCAGGGGCTAAATTCTCATGACTCGTCCCGGTGGCATACTTGGCTAGCCACGCCTGTTTATCAGCGTCCATGCCAGACATCCCGCCCGAAATACGCCTCAAGCCCCTCGCCCAAAGAACTCCTGCCCGTAAATCCCTGCGGTTGCTATCTGGTTCGTGCGCGTCAGGCTATTGCAGTCCGGCACGTAGGTGCACACATATCCATGTGGGATTTCTTTAGGTGGTTCAGACAGGAACTGGCCATCGCCTGGGTCACCTCCGACCTTGTAGACGACGTACGCCGGTGCCCCTGGTGGCTCCGGAGCTGCAAGTGTGAATGGCACCGTGGCCTGGTCCGAGCGGTCTTTCTCCCGTGAGTCCCTAGAGTAGGCCCCGACGGAGAGTACGATGTTTCATGATCTCTCGAACTACGCGAACCGCGACGCCGAAAGCGTTCACTAGGCTCTCGTAATGGCGGTGAAGAGAATGAGCCACCATGTAGTTGACTTCTGTCGCAGAGCTCGTGCGCGCTCCTCAAGGAAATGCATGATCCACCTCATCAAGGGCACCTTGAGCGAGAACCCTTTCCACCTGATGCCATGCTTACGGGTCCTCTCAAAAGAGCCGATGAGATCGGCTTCGAAGAGAGCTTTGATATCATCATACTTCGCCTTGTGCTCCTCAGGCAGATCGTCGTACGTGACCGGTCTGTCCCCCATCGCAGCGTAGGATGTTGATGCAGATGTTGTTGAAGGTCCCACCGGGCGTGCCAGAATGTGTTGCCTGTCAAAACCCACCGGCGAGCAGCGACGAGCAACACGAAGAGCCGGGAGGCTCCTGTAATCGCTGGTGGGCTCGGTCCTCGCAACGGCTCAAAACTCCAAGACACGCCCCGCTAATGCAGGCGTACACCGACCTATACCTGGTCGAAGGTGATGGATTGCTTCCATCAGTTTCCTGCATGGCAAACAAGTATCGTAAAATTCGAGCCGTGACTGCTCCCAGTTTCACGTGAATCGGCTCCGAGCCGATTATCCCATGGTTCTGCATTAGATCTACGATAACATGGGGTTTCGCTTCATCGTTACAAGTTAAATCGATCTACGACCGTTTCCCGTTTTCACCACGTAATTGGCACATCCTACACGTAATTGAGCCTGGTAGATACAAAAGATGATAGAAAACTAACCCTAGAGAAGGCCTAACAACCGACGTAAAGTCAATTCCTAACAACTCCTCTCGAACGGCAAACCATATCCTTACGTACTCATGGATCGTTCAACTCGCTTGCAAGGCCCGACTACGGATATCAAACTAAACCTTGGCAGACAAGGCATAACTATAACAGATCAAATCAACTGAATAAAGATCAAGCAAGATGCTGCCCTTACACCCGAAAAGGTGCAAAGGCAGCGAGATAACTAAAGGCAGCATAACTAAGCAATCATAACAAAAAAGGTATCGATGCTAGCCCAAATAAATCTATGATAACAGTATTACTCGCCATCAACAAGGCTTCAGTACGAGTAACACTAAATAACGCATAAGTAGATACTGCCTAGATTGCAAGATGCGATCTAGGCAGCATGACACTTACCCGAAAGAAACCCTAGAAACAAGGGGTGGCGATGCGCCGAGATTGTGTTTGTTGTGAACGTGATTGTCCTCCTTTCTCAATAACCTTAGGTACATATTTATAGTCCGGAGACTTGTTATCTTTGGAATAACCCTAACAATTCGACACCACTAACAATGGATCTCGCCCTCGAGATCCGCCTCATGGTACCGGAAGGAAGGTCGGCGATCTGCATCTTCTCGCTTCATGTAGATCCTCGCGACACCACTAACAATAGATCGTCGTCCGTGATTGTCGAGAGAACACTCCGAGAACAAAAGGTCGAAGGTAGAGGTATCCCCAAATAAAGCCACCTCTAGCTCCGATGGGAAGAGGGAACCGATGCATTCTCATCCACTTCAATGTACAAAAGAGAATAGAAGGGGTAGTCGGCATGGGGGCCAATCCATCACACACCCAAACTATTACTCTGCACAATCAGTAGAAGAGCGTGCAACCATTCTCGGAATCAGACTGAAGATCTCGACAAGCGAGGTTCGGAACAAAGGGGTGATGCAGACTCTGCATCGGATCTGGCGTAGATGATGTCGTCGCGTCGGAAAACACCGGAAGGCACAAACAAGGAACAAAGAATGGTACCACAGCAGACGGATTCCTCAAGCAGCATGAACACCGGATGGTAGAACACCGTTATCAAAGAAGGAAGCGAAACCCTGAAGGTACGACGGAAACCCAACCACGAGAATTCCTGGACTCGAAGAAAGAGATGAGAGCGGATTCAAAACGCGTAGAGATAAGAGGAGAATAGCAGAGGGGTAAGGAGTAAAAATCAGACCTAACCAGAACTATCGAACCGATTTTCAAAGATAGTTTGGTCACTCTACTTCGGCCGTTAGCTAGGTTATCCTACAGGCTGGACTTGTGGGGTATCGCAACTGCTGAGCTCTGATACCACTCTGTAACACCCTCAGAATCGTCCCTATGCAAGTTTTAGCGAAACTCGACAAACCCGCATAGAAACGATTCAAAGGTGCCCACCAGGCACTTTCGTGCGGGTGGAAAACGAAGTAATAACATTACACAACAGTCCTCGATGGGACCCACAGAACAGATATATATACAACACAACTCTATCTCTTACTTAAACCGAAACGGAACCTACTACAATATACAGATACACGGGCAATTTAGCCCAAATCCACGCACAAGGCCGATCCAGCAATACGTTGCATATATGTATCCTCCAAGCCCATCTTGATTACGGCCCATCTCCTCCTTTGGCCAAAATGTGGCGATAACAATAATATACATCGATCCAAATCACCTTGAAAATGGCAGAGCGTCCGACTACGGACAAGATGCAAATGGGGCTAAGAGCCCTGAAGAATAACCAATGGCGTCCATAACCCTGCCCAGGCCAAGCCGGAAGGGTAACCCTGCTAACGACGTCGATGTCAAACCTGCTTAAACAAAAGGGGTGCCGACAAAGGGCAAAGGAAAAAGAGGAGCGTCAGTACTGAGGCCAGTACACGGCGAGACTAGAATTCGGCGGTCCTCGCCTACCAAGGTATGGTGGACTGAGAGGCAGCGCAGCATGCACTAAACAACCTATAGAGACTCGATACAACTGGCGGTTATCAGAGAGGGATAAGAATGACCTATCCGGATCCAACCTGAAGTTAACACTAAACAAACCCATCCTGATGTTTCCCCCTCGAGACCAATCGAGGAAGTCAACCGAGGAACTCACGCAGTTGGCAGTTTTACTTATTCAGTTATCGTTGCAGCAATTACTAGTCAGGTTTAGATATTCATCCTGATAAAGTAAGTAGTGGGCACTTTTAGTTAAGCATTCCGTTATAGTTACGGCACTTACTAGTCAGATACAAATAGCATGAGATAACCCAAAAACCCAGCAGTTGTTGGTACTTTTATTCAGCCATTCCGTTGTAGTTGCAATACTTACTAGTCAGGTACAATGGTCGCAAGCGACAACTCAAACAAGCAATTGTTGGCAGGTTTATTTAGCCATTCCATTATAGTGAAGCTGATTACTAGTCATTATAAAGTCAAATTTATAGTACTACTTTAGTTATAGTTGTCTATGATCGAGATACTGTGCTCCAAGTCGTCCATAACCGCGGACACGGCTTTCAGAAAGTTTTACCCGGCCGGGGTGCACCAATAGCAACACACGCTCGATCAACCTCGGAAAAACCAAATCAAAACCCAACGAGGCCTTCACGACAAAGCAATCAAAGGATTCAGAATTATTTCAGGGGGCCACCCCATTAAGCTACCCGCAACGAAGTTAGCTGACTCCGAGACGGACTCAAGGTTTGGGTATACGGCTGTGAACGACTGGGAACCCAAAACAGGGCTTGTCGACACCGCGGAATCGTGTCCCGATCCTAAATAGTACAGGTGCTATCTGTCGCACAATTTAAATAAAGCAGTAAAGCATGGCATAAGTACAGGATAGTAAATAAAACCTCAAACTAGTTTGTGGCCCCAAGAAATAAGACTGAATCAAGCTCTGGCTCAGGGGGGTCCCATATACCTCCCGGATGTGGATAGCGCGATAATTCAAGGAACAGGTATCAAGCACTCGGGGTCCTATGGGACACAAGTGGGCGTTCGGAAACCAAAAATTATCTATCACCCACCGATGCCTCTGCTTACTTCAATTTTAGTTGTTAAACAGGAATTAAAGTGAACGATAAGTAAAACTAGGATCATCTCCAACAACAACATGCGGCAATACATCAACAACTGTGGCACTGGACGACATGCAACAGCACTTGAGCAAGCGACTACGACGCGCAAGTCCAACTATCTACCAAACAACAGGTATTAGGATGTGTCCAAGGCAATATGAGGCTGCAGGGAATATCCAGGGAACGAAGCTAGAGCATCGCAACACAGATAGCAATAGATCAACAGGAGGGAATAAATACTACAAAGTAAGATAGGTAGAAAGGGGGAGATGCTCGCCTGAAAACATTGCCGAAGGTTCAACCGGAGATCGGGGCGAAGCTCACATCAACTCAACGGCCTTATCCGCGAAGAAGCAAAACACTAGAATAAACACCGGATGCAATATTTAATACTACGGAAAAAGATCGGGCATGATGCATGCATGATGTATGACATGGCAAAGGTGCGATGCAATTAGGTCATATTAAGTGGAACCGGGGTCCCGACAATTAATTAAATGGTTCAAGTTGTTTAGAACCCCCTCAATTTAAATGTTGTTTAACAAGGCAAGATATGACAACGGTTCGATGCACAAATTTAAATGAGACCAATATACGGCTAGATTTGCCCGCATATGGGCCCCATATATAATTATTAGGTGAATCGGCATAAGGCCCCCAAACCACATAACAAATATGCATGCATGATCAATTAATATGCGACAAGTTGTATTATATTATAAAATAGGGTTTTCGGGAAGGGGGTTCACACATTAGGGTTCGACGATCTTGGTTCCGGGGGTTCGAGGTCGGTCTGAGGGTCCGGATCTGGGGTTCGGGGTTCGACGGAAACGTTCTCGGATATCGGAGGTAGGTCTTGTCGCATCCGTGGTCTTCGGCCCGTGTAGACGGTCATGGCGTTCAAGGAGAGAACTTGGCGTTCCGGGACGAAGGGCTTGGTTCGGTGTCGGGGGCAGACCGGACTCGCCCTGGTCGGTGTCGTTCTTGTCGTCGTGAAGGTCTTGTCGGTCCGCGTACCGAGAAGTAGTACTTGTCTCATCTGGGGTGAAGTACTTGGCATGCTGCGTCGGCGACCTTGGCGTCTTCGGGTTCGGGTCTTCGGGGTTCATGAGGCGAACTTGGCGTTTCTGACCGGTCTTCGGGGCCGCGTAGTATACCTTGTGGTTCCACATCGAAGGCCTTGGGGGTTCCGCGGCGAAGGTCTTGGTGTCCGCGAGGGAGATCTTGCTGGTCCATGACGAAGATCTTGGAACAGGGCGCCATTTGGGTTCGGTGTCGATGAACTTGCTGTCCACGAAGGAGAACTTGAGGGTCAAGCGTAATCGCCTTCGGTTTCCATGTCGTCGACCTCTCTTGGTTCTCCGGCTTCAGACTCCGACAGCCACTCGAACAAAGTCAGGGTAGTCGAGACGCGACTTCATCTTATCCCTCTGGCCCATCTCAAGGACTCAACAATCCCTCCAACACCACCAAAAGAACAGCCACACACAGAGACGTCATGAGGCGGTGCTGGGGACGACGTGCGGTCGAGCTCGAGCTAGGGATGGGCGCCGGGTAGGACGAGCTCCCTGGCGGAGGTTGGGAACGGAGATCCCCGGCGACGGCGGTGGCGGTCGAAGGCCAGGTGACGGCGGTGGACGCGCGTGCTGGCAGCGGGGGTCTCGGGGAGGTGCAGCGGCGAGGGAGGGGGTTCTCGAGGAGGAGCGAGGGGCGAGGGGGAAGCGGATGAGGCGGCGGCCGCAGGCTACACGCGGGAGGCGAGCAGAGACGCTGCGGCGCAGCTGCGGCCCAGGCGAGATCGAGGCGGGGCTCCGGTTGGCCGAGGAGGAGAAAGCGAGGCGGCCGGCGGCGCTCGGGCTGGCCGGAGCGGACGGGCCGGAGGCGGGCAGGGGTGGCCCTGCGACGGCCGGAGGAGGCGGAGGACGGTTGGCGGCGGAGAGGAGCCCGAGGGGCGGTCCAGCGAGGGGCGGTGGGAGGAGGAGCCGAGGCGGTCGTCGTGGTCCCCAAGCGGAGGCTCCCGGCGAGGCACAGCTGGGAGGACGGCGGTCGCCGAGGGCGGCTTGCAGAGGGGGGAGGAGAGGCGGCTCGGCGGAGCGCCGCGGCTACCGGAGCAGAGGCGGGGAGGAGGGTTCGCGTTGGAGGCGGTGCAGACGATGGCGAGAGGGACGGCGCGGGAGGCCGGAGAGAGGGAGGGAGAGGTGGAGAGGAGAGGGAGCACGCCGGCGAGGGGGAGGCGCACGCGGTGGTGGAGGGGAACGCGGTCGGGGAGAGGGTGGGAGGAAGAGGACTGGGTGGGGCACGGGCAAGTGGTGGGCCGGGACGGGATCCCGAGGGAGGCTGTCGGTGTGGGGGTTGTGTGGGGCCGGGGGGGGGCGTGCGTGGTGGCTGTGTGCTGTGTGGCCTGCGTGTGTGGGTGTGTGTGGTGTTGTGTGTGGGAGTGGGGGAAAGGAGAGAGAGAGAGGTGAGGGAGTGGGCAGAGGTGGCATAAGGGGATTGGTTGGGAGGGAGAGGCAGGGTGACGTGGCGGCCTGGGATAGGTGGGGGTGAGGTGGCCAGAGGGTTGGGTAGACTAGGATGGGTAGCTGTAGGATTTTAGGTGGACCGTTTGGAACTGGGGTGGTCGTTCGGGTCTATCCGGCCCGTTCGACTGCCCCACTAGAAATAATTGAATATTTTAATTATTTAAAACACGGCTTCTGCGAACCGATAGCAGACAAAACAAATTAATCCGGTGTCCCGGGGTTTACTTTGAAATAGACGGAGGGCTAGTTTCAGAAAACCATAGACTTTTGCAAATAGTTTTAGGCAAAATAATATGCATGATGATGACGATGCTCAAATGCAATGTGGCATGATGACATGAGAATGCGGGCATGACGATGCAACGCACAAAATCAACGCGATTTTCTAGTAGTGGTTTTGCGGGATGCCACAGAAGCACCTCTGGATCCTCTACATCACGTGCGATGACAACACCTCCTGTGCTACCATCAGGGCCCATCACTCGTCGACAAGACAACATTGTTTAGCCCAAACAATATAAAGATGGTACGGTACGATGGTGTATGTCTTGTTCTACAGGTGAACAGGAAAATCATCATGATGTTTTAGGTGATCCTAGGTGGAAATCGGCAATGGATGAGGAGTATCATTCCCTTATGAAGAATCAAACATGGCATTTGGTTCCTCCCAAACAAGGTACAAATATAATTGATGGGTCTGTTGATAGGTACAAGGCTCGGTTGGTAGCAAAAGGTTTTAAACAACGCTATGGCATTGACTATGAGGACACATTCAGTCTTGTTGTTAAAGCTGCTACCATTAGACTTTTTCTCTCACTTGTTGTATCCGGTGGTTAGAGTCTTCGACAGTTAGATGCAAAGAATGTGTTTTTGCATGGCATTCTGGAAGAGGAGGTCTATATGCAACAACCACCAAGATATGATAACAAAAGCTTCTCCAATTTTTTATGCAAATTGGACAAGGCACTATATGGCTTGAAGCAAGCACCTCGAGCATAGTATTCTTGTCTCAGTTCTAAATTGCTTAACCTCGGTTTTGTTATGTCCAAATCTGATACTTCACTATTTATCTACAACAAAGTATTAGTCTCCATTTATATGCTCATTTATGTTGATGATATCATAGTGGCTAGCTCCTCTCAAGCTGCTACTACTGCTCTGCTAAAAGATCTTAGTGAAGATTTTACTCTCAAATATCTGGGTGACTTGAGTTTCTTCTTGGGCATAGAGGTTAAGAAAGTTGATAATGGCATTATGCTCACTCTGGCCAAGTATGCCGCTGATCTTCTCAATCGTGTTGGCATGAAGGATTGTAAGTCATTCCCCACGCCTCTCTCCTCCTTAGAACAAATCTCAGTGCAAGGGGGAGAAGCACTAGGTCGTGATGATAGCACAAGGTATAGGAGTATTGTTGGGTCTTTGCAATATTTGACTCTTACAAGGCCTAATATTTCCTTTTCGGTCAATAAAGTATGTTAGTATTTGCATGCTCCTACTACAATTTATTGGACAGCTACTAAAAGAATTCTGCGGTATGTTCAGAATACCATGAGTGTTGGGTTGACCTTTAGTAAATCAAGGTCTAAATTATTGAGTGCATTTTCAAATGTTGATTGGGCAGTAAGTCTAGAAGATAGATGCTCAACAAGTGGATTTGAACTTTTCTTCGGTCCTAATCTGATTTCTTGGAGTACAAAGAAATATACCACAGTATCACTTTCAAGTACTTAATCAGAGTACAAAGCCTTTGCTAATGCCATTGCTGAAGTTATATGGACTTAATCACTTCTTGAAGAACTTGGTGTGAAACTACATCGAGTTGCAACTTTATGGTGTGACAATTTAGGAGCTACCTATCTTTCTACTAAACCTATTTTTCATGCTAGAGATAAGAATATAGAAATTGATTTTCATTTTTTTAGAGAAAGAGTAGCCGACAAGAAACTTGAGATCGGGTTTATTTCCTCTAAGGACCAAGTTTCAAATGGCTTCACGAAAGAACTACCTACCAGACCATTTGAGAATTTCAAGCATAATCTTAACTTAACAAAGTTGTGATTAAGAGAGGGTATTAGATATAATATGATATGTAAACCGAATATGGTAAAGATAAACCAATTCGGTATTTATCTGTTCTAGAGTTTTACTAGGACTTGAGTTGTACTCAACTTATTGTACAAGACATCACCGAGGTAAATAAAGCAATGCGACTCAACGTGTATGTCGAGTAGGAACGCTTCTTACAACACTCATGCAAGCTAACTCACCCATCTAAATTTGTAGCCCTGTGCTAACACCGGAATCTTTGTCGTCTTCCGCATCACCAATGTCTCCTCCAATTCCTCATGGAACCTGGCCAAGACGTGCAACACCAAACATTGAGCATATCCAGTGGAGATGGTAGCATATCCAGAGGAGGGTCCTGGTGGCATTTTCATCGACGAAAAGAAGGCGGTGCTTCCACGTGAGGTGATAGTCCAAGGAGGACGACGGCATGTAGCTCGTCTATGAAGCTAAGTCAGCCGAGTAGAAGAGCAGGCCCACGCATAAATGCTCCTAATTATATTTTATAAAGTCGAATGACATTTAGCTAAACTAAAAACCTAACCTACTCTAAGCCTCGTCGTCGTTATTCACATTGGTGCATCTCCTTATTACTCTTATTTTGATCCTCCCATGGTGGCTTACCGTGGATGTAGTGCGTCGTTGGAACCTATCGAGCGAGAGGCCTTTTTTGGCCCCCACAGCCGCCTGGTTCCTCCTTGCCTCCACCGCCGTGTGTGCCTAGTGTGTCAACTCTAGGGCGATGTAAAATCCCAACATTTAGGAACCAACAAAGGGTAGAAATAGGAATCTAAGCATTTGCATGCATTCATCTGCAAAAATTAAGGTAATTTTTTTGCCAAACAAGAACCTAAGGAGATCAAAGTTTCTTTCACGATCTAGAGGTAGGTTTAGCTCTTTATAGTGATTGCTATAAATTTTGACATGATCTTTAGGAATTCAATGAATTTTGCGGAAACAATTTGAATTTAAATTTGCAATTTAAATCATTTGGAAAATATTTGAAAATTATAAGTAATTAATATTAAATTAGTTTCCAAAATGATTTAGTAGTATTGTTTGAATATATGATATGTATTAAACAATAATGAGAATTGAAAATAATACAACAAAATAATTTAAATGAGAAAGGATTTCTTATTTCTTTTCCTTATTCCATTACAACAATACAAATAAAAATATATGTGTTAAACAAGAATATTACAGGAACAAGTTACAATAAAATGTAAACTTTACTAAATAAAAGAATGTTATTACAAAGACTCTTTACAAAAGAATAAATAAAAGATTACACTTAGGATTAAAACCTAAACTATATATCTACTCCTAAACTAAATCTTGATCTTCAAAGTCTGTGTACCTGCAAAACGAAATGAAAATAAAAGAGAAACATAGATAGTATCTTGTTAGTTTTACTCTCGGTAGGGAATAGTGAAGTGAACTGTTCAATTTTACATCATTGAGTAAATAAAAGGGGCAAGTTTCACCAATGTGTAATATCTATTCTTTCACGTTAAACAAACTTCAGAAAAACATCATAAGCCAAGGTAAAGGGGCAAGTTTCATCATATCAGTATATAGTAAAAGGTTAAACAGTGAAGAAGATTCACTTGATCTAATCCAAAGGAAGGAGAACAATGAAGCATCACATTCACCTAAATGCGTGATGTATGTTGTTGACTAGCAGAAGGACAAGAGAAGCATTATTATTACACTCACACACCAGATAGTAGCTCTGCACAACACTCCCACATCACAGTCCCAACTCTAGCTCTCAAGAACATAGCCAAACCATAGCACTTACTGCTAGATCAACCAAACCATCTACATAGAAACCCAACCAGATCATCCACATGATAGAGACCAAATGGAGGGGGTGGTCTAGGAGGATAGCAAGGCCTAGCAGGAGTTCATAGGAGCCAGGAGGAGCAGGACAAGTCCCTAAAAGTGCAGGTCAAGGTCCAGGGAGTGATCACAGTTACAGAAGCAAGCCAGCAAGAATAACCATCACAGCAACATCATCAACATCTGTTTGGTGAGTTTTACACAAGATCATTACTCTATTGGTCTTATCTATCCCATCAGAACATGATTTGTTCTATACATATTCTTCTCAGAAAAACACCCAAGTGAGGTGTATATCCATCCTAGAAGAAGGTTAAAAAGCCAATAATAAATCTTTACAAACCATAACCAAGATCTCAGCCTTTGCATCATTAATCTTGGATGGGACTCTCTAGTGTTATAACTAGATACAAAGGATATCCTTGCATAACCATTATTGGGCACATTCTATGGATAGTAGCACCTCAGTCATGATTACATCTTATAACTTTATCTTATATAGTAAGAATCAACCATACCATACTTACAAAGCCTATCCAAACATTTTCCTAAATACTATAGGAATCATACATATGAACTATCCATCATAGCATATTTGAAAGGGAAGGCAGCATGTAAAAACATTTGTTTCTACCCAGTAAAGTTTCAGACCAACATCATAGACTAAGAGATCTATCAAGTATAGCTTTGTAGCAGATAGAAATTCTTAAAATCTTACAAGTTAAGCCAATCCAAAGTAGAGTTCATGAAATGCCTAGCAAAAGACAGGAATTGTGTACCAACCAATAGATAGTGTCACAATAACCATGCTTGATAAGCAATCCATATATATACATGCTACATAGTGTGGCATCCCGCAAAACCACTACTAGAAAATCGCGTTGAATTTGTGCATCGCATCGTCATCATCATGCATTGTTTGCCAAAACTATGTTTGCAAAGCCCGTTTTATTTTTCTAAAACGCCCCATCTTTATTCAAACGCCAAACCCCGGGGCTCCGGAGTATTTTGTTTTGTCGCTATCGGTTGGCAGATGGTCCAATTAACACAAATAAAACTTATAATTATTTTTAGTAGGGGCAGTCGGACGGGCCAATCCGACCCGAACAACCACCCCCAGAACATAAAACGGTCCACCTACAACTGCCCCTCTAAATCCTAAACTCACCAACTATCCTACCCACCCCTATCTCCACCTCACCCCGGCCTATCTAGTCGCGACACATCAGCTTCGCCAAATCCCCAACCACTCATCTGTCGCCACCTCATCCTGCCCACTCCCTCTCTCCTCCCTCTCTCCCTTTCTCTCTCTCCTCACAGCCACCACTCAACACATCCACCCAAACGCACACGCTACACACACCAGACACAAACCCGCACCCCCACACCCTGCCTGCGGGCCCGCCACCCAGGCCGCCCCCACGCGCCAGTCATCCTCCACCCAATCCACCCCTCACCTGCCACGGGCCCCACCACTCACCTTCCCCGCATGCGACCTCCCCCAGCTCCTCCTTCCCGCACGCTCGCGGTCGGCCCTCCCATCTCCCTCTCCCCGCTCTGCCGGCTCCCGCCGTCGCCCCCGCGAGCTCCCTCCCAGCTCGCCGGCGTCGCCTCGCCCACCTCGCGCCCCGCCCACCTCGAGCGGGCGCCACCTCGAGCTCGCCACATCGCCTCCACAGACCTCCTCTCGCCGGCCAAGTGCCACGCCTTCCCGACCCGAGCACGCCTGCCGCTGCCGGCCTTGCTCGCACCTCCCTCGCGAGCCTCATCTCGCCGAGCCGCCACCCGCCGCCACGTACTGCAGGCCCGCCTCACTCGCCGGACGCGAGAGCGCCGCCACCGCTCGACCCGCCGTCCTGCGTCTGCCGCCGCTGCCGCCCAACCACCACCTTCCGCCCGTCCTCCCCGACGCTCTCGCCGCTGCCGTCTTCCGGCGATAGCCGCCGAGCTGCCGCCCGTCCGTCATCCTCCAGCCCTGCGCCGCCGCTGGCCGCCTGGCTCCATCCGCGAGCTCATGCTGCCGCTGCCCTCCATCTCCGCCTGGGCCTCCTTCCTCGCCGCCGACCTCGCCTCCTGCGTGCCTCCTCTGGATCATCCCGGGGCAGCACATGTTGCGGTCCGTCCCTATGAAAGTCGTTACCCAGCTTGTTGTAGTCTGTGGTTGCTCGTGTCTTTGGTACCGTGCAAGTTGGATGTTTGGGTACTACGATCGCCGCGCCTATCTCGTGTGTGGGTTGCAAGCTTGGGCACCTTCCTCCTCCATGTTGATCTCAAGAATGCGCATGGCATTAACCGAGTACCTCCAAGTCGACCTGGGTTCGCCACCAACACCCGAAAACTCCAACAAGAACGCCACCTGGAAAACCGAACCCCCTCGGTTTGTCAAGATCTTCGTCCTGGACCCTGAAGACCGATCCCGGCGCCCGAAGCCGAGAACCCCGACAAGAACCACGACACGGTTGCTCCGAGTTCTCCATCGAGGAAACCAAGGTCGTCGCCAAGGAACCCCAGAACGACAAGTACCTCACCCCGGACGCCAAGTCCGACCCGACCCGTGAACCCGACAAGATCTGCGCAACGGCAAGAACGGCACCGACCCGGAAGGACCCGATGCGTTCCGACACCGAGACCCCGAATGCGACAAGTGCTTCGACCCGGACGAGACGACCGACAACATGACCCGAAGACCCCGGATGCGCCAAGACCTAACCCTGAGCCCGAGAACGGAACCGTCGAACCCTGGACCCCGAACCCCGGAACCCCCAAGTTCGCCGAACCCTAATGTGTGACCCCTTTTCCTCGGACCCTATTTTATAACATCATAACAACTTGTCGCATATTAATTGGTCATGCATGCATACATTCATGTGGTTTGGGGGCCTTATGCCGATTCACCTAATAATTAAATATGGGGCCCATATGCGGGCAAATCTAGCCTTATATTGGCCTCATTTAAATTTGTGTAGCGAACCGATGCTATCTTCTGCCATGCTAAAACAACATTTAAATTGCTGGGGTTCTAAACAACTTGAACCATCTAATTAATTGTCGGGACCCCGGTTCCACTTAATATTGACCTAATTGCAACGCACCTTTGCCATGTCATCCATCATGCATGCATCATGCCGATCTTCTGCCGTGTATTAAATATTGCATCCGGTGTTTCTTCTAGTGATTTGGTTCTTCGCGGATAAGGCCGATGAGTTGATGTGAGCTTCGCCCCGATCTTCGGGGAAAACCTTCGACAATGTTTTCAAAGTAGCATCTCCCTTTCTACCTATCTTACTTTTATAGTATTTATTCCCTCCTTGATCTATTGCTATCCGTGTTGCGATGCTTTAGTTTCCGACTGATATCCCTTGCAGCCTTATATTGCCTTGGCCACACCCTATTACCTGTTGTTTGGTAGATAGTTGGACTTGCGCGTCGTAGTTGCTTGCTCAAGTGCTGATGTGTGTCGTCATATGCCACAGTTGCTGATGTATTGCCGCATGTTGATGTTGGAGATGATCCTAGTTATACTTATGGTTCACTTTACTTTCTGTTTAACAACTAAAATTGAATAAGCAGAGGCATCGGTGGGTGATAGATAATATTTGGTTTCCGAACGCCCACTTGTGTCCCGTAAGACCCCGAGTACTTGATACATGTTCCTTGATTTTGCGCTATCCACATCCGGAGGTATATGGGACCCCCGAGCGAGCTTGATTCATTCTTATTTCTTGGGGCCACAAACTAGTTTGAGGTTTTATTTACGATCCTGTACTTATGCCATGTTTTACCGCTTTATTTACGATTGTGCGAGGTAACGCACTGTCTTGCTTAGGATCGGACCACGATTCCGCTGGTGTCGACAAGCCCCGCTTGGGGTTCCCGATCGCTCACAGCCGTCTAGCCAAACCTTGAGGCCGTCTCGAGCTTGCTTACTGCTATGGATTCTACTCTAAGGGTGGCCTGAAATATTTCTGAATCCTGTGATTGTTCAATGTGAAAGCCTCGTTGGGTTTTGATTTGGTTTTTCCGAGGTTGATCGAGCGTGTGTTGCTATTGGTGCACCCCGCCGGGTAAAACTTTCTCAAAGCCGTGTCATGGATATGGACGACTTGGAGCACAAGATCTCGATCATAGACAAGCATAACTAAAGTTTATCGCTATAAATTTGACTTATAATGACTAGTAATCAGCTTCACTATAATGGAATGGCTAATTAATACTGCCCACAATTGCTTGTTTGGTTGTCGCCAGACAATTGTATCTGACTAGTAAGTATTGCAACTACAACGAAATGGCTGAATAAAAGTACCAACAACTGCTGGGTTTTGGGTTTATCTCATGCTATCTGAATCTGATTAGTAAGTACTGCCACTATAACGGAATGGTCAAATAAAAGTGCCCACTGCTTACTTTATCAGGACGATTATCTAAATCTGACTAGTAAAGTGCCACAACTATAACTGAATAAGTAAAACTGCCAACTGTGTGAGTTCCTCGGTTGACTTCCTCGTTTGGATCTCGAGGGGGAAACACCAGGATGGGTTTGTTTGGTGTTAGCCTCAGGTTGGACCCGAATAGGTCATTCTCACCCCTCTCTGATATCCGCCAGTTGTATCGAGTCTCTATAGGTTGTTTAGTGCATGCTGCCGCTGCCGCTTCAGTCCACCATACCTATGTAGGCGAGGACCGCCGAATTCTAGCCTCGCTGCATCGCCTCAAGATCTTGACGCTCCTTCTTTTCCTTTGCCCTTTGTCGGCACCCCTTTTTGTTTAAGCAGGTTTGAGATCGACGTCGTTAGCAGGGTTACCCTTCCGGCTTGGCCTGGGCAGGGTTATGGACGCCATTGGTTATTCTTCAGGGCTCTTAGCCCCATTTGCATCTTGTCCGTAGTCGGACGCTCGATCATTTCAAGGTGATTTGGATCTTTGTATATTATATCTGTATTCTTGACTCTTTGAGTCGCTGTTATATATATCTGTTCTGTGGGTCCCATCGAGGACTGTTGTGTAATGTTATTACTTCGTTTTCCACCCGCACGAAAGTGCCTGGTGGGCACCTTTGAATCGCTTCTATGCGGGTTTGGTGAATTTTGCCCAAACTTGCATAGGTCCGATTCTGAGGGTGTTACAGAGTGGTATCAGAGCTCAGCAGTTGCGATACCCCACAAGTCCAGCCTGTAGGATAACCTAGCTAACGGCCGAAGTAGAGTGTCAAAAACTATTTTTGAAAATCGGTTGGATAGTTCTGATTAGGTCTGATTTTACTCCTTACCCTTTGCTATCCCTCTCTTATCTCTACGTGTTTTGAATCCGCTCTCTTCTCTCTCTTCGAGTCCAGGATTTCTCGGGGTTGGGTTTCCGTCGAACCTTTAGGGTTTCGCTTCCTCCTTTGATAACGGTGTTCTACCATCCGGTGTTCAAGCTGCCTGAGGAATCCGTCTACTGTGGTACCATTCTTCGTTCCTTGTTTTTGTTTTCCGGTGTTTTCCGACGCGACGACATCATCTACGTCAGATCCGATGCAAAGTCTGCATCACTCCGTTGTTCCGAACCTCGCTTGTCGAGATCTTCAGTCTGATTCCGAGAGTTGGTTGCATAATCCGCCTATTTGTGTGCAGAGTAATGGTTCGAGTGCGGGATGGAGTAGCTACCATACCACTACTCTTATCATTCGCTCTTGTACATCGAATCAGTGGATCCAGCGATTTTACTCCGTTCACCGAAGTTAGAGGTGGCTTTGTTTGTTGATACCTCTACCTTCGACCTTTTGTCCCCGGAGTGTTCCTCGACGATCACGGACAACGAACTCTTGTTAGTGGTGTCGCGAGGATCTACACGAAGCGAGAAGACGCAGATCGCCGACCCTTCCTTCCGGTACCATGAGGCGGATCTCGAGGGCGAGATCCATTGTTAGTGGTGTCGAATTGTGGCATCCCGCAAAACCACTACTAGAAAATCGCGTTGAATTTGTGCATCGCATCGTCATCATCATGCATTGTTTGCCAAAACTATGTTTGCAAAGCCCGTTTTATTTTTCTAAAACGCCCCATCTTTATTCAAACGCCAAACCCCGGGGCTCCGGAGTATTTTGTTTTGTCGCTATCGGTTGGCAGATGGTCCAATTAACACAAATAAAACTTATAATTATTTTTAGTAGGGCTGGACGGGCCAATCCGACCAACAACCACCCCCAGAACATAAAACGGTCCACCTACAACTGCCCCTCTAAATCCTAAACTCACCAACTATCCTACCCACCCCTATCTCCACCTCACCCCGGCCTATCTAGTCGCGACACATCAGCTTCGCCAAATCCCCAACCACTCATCTGTCGCCACCTCATCCTGCCCACTCCCTCTCTCCTCCCTCTCTCCCTTTCTCTCTCTCCTCACAGCCACCACTCAACACATCCACCCAAACGCACACGCTACACACACCAGACACAAACCCGCACCACACCCTGCTCAAGGGCCGCCACCAGGCCGCCCCCACGCGCCAGTCATCCTCCACCCAATCCACCCCTCACCTGCCACGGGCCCCACCACTCACCTTCCCCGCATGCGACCTCCCCCAGCTCCTCCTTCCCTTGACGCCATGGTCGGCCTCCCATCTCCTCTCCCGCTCTGCTGGCCGCCATGAAGCTCCCTCCCACCTCAGCCGCCTCACCAAGGCCGAGCTCTGCTCCGCCCACCTCATCTCGGCGCGCCACCGAAGCTCGCCACATCGCCTCCGCACCTCCTTCGCCGGCTGCCACGCCTTCCCGACCCGAGCACGCCCCGCCACTGCTCCCGGCGCCTGGCTGCCCTCCCCTCGCGAGCCTCATCTCGCGGAGCCGCCACCCGCCACGCACTGCAGGCCTCCCACTCGCCGGACGCGAGCGGCCGCCACTGCGTTCGACCCGCCGGTCCTGCCGTCTGCCGCCGTCGCCCAACCACCACCGTCGCCCTGCCTCCCGACGCTCTCGCCCCGCTGCCGTCTTCCGCTGGCGACAACGCCACGAGCTGCCGCCCGTCCGTCATCCTCCAGCCCACGCCCGCCGCCGTCGCCCGCCTGGCTCCATCCGCGAGCTCATGCTGCGCTGCCCTCCATCTCCGCCTCTGGGCCTCCTTCCTCGCCGCCACTCGTGCCTCCTGCGTGCCTCCTCTGGATCATCCCCGGGCAGCACATGTTGCGGTCCGTCCCTATGAACATCGTTACCCAGCTTGTTGTAGTCTATGTGGTTGCTCGTGTCTTTGGTACTGTGCAAGTTGGATGTTTGGGTACTACGATCGCGGCCTATCTCGTGTGGGTTGCAAGCTTGGGCACCTTCCTCCTCCCATGTTGATCTGAAGAATGCGCATGGCATTAACCGAGTACCTCCAAGTCGACCTGGGTTCGCCACCAACACCCGAAAACTCCAACAAGAACGCCACCTGGAAAACCGAACCCCCTCGGTTTGTCAAGATCTTCGTCCTGGACCCTGAAGACCGATCCCGGCGCCCGAAGCCGAGAACCCCGACAAGAACCACGACACGGTTGCTCCGAGTTCTCCATCGAGGAAACCAAGGTCGTCGCCAAGGAACCCCAGAACGACAAGTACCTCACCCCGGACGCCAAGTCCGACCCGACCCGTGAACCCGACAAGATCTGCGCAACGGCAAGAACGGCACCGACCCGGAAGGACCCGATGCGTTCCGACACCGAGACCCCGAATGCGACAAGTGCTTCGACCCGGACGAGACGACCGACAACATGACCCGAAGACCCCGGATGCGCCAAGACCTAACCCTGAGCCCGAGAACGGAACCGTCGAACCCTGGACCCCGAACCCCGGAACCCCCAAGTTCGCCGAACCCTAATGTGTGACCCCTTTTCCTCGGACCCTATTTTATAACATCATAACAACTTGTCGCATATTAATTGGTCATGCATGCATACATTCATGTGGTTTGGGGGCCTTATGCCGATTCACCTAATAATTAAATATGGGGCCCATATGCGGGCAAATCTAGCCTTATATTGGCCTCATTTAAATTTGTGTAGCGAACCGATGCTATCTTCTGCCATGCTAAAACAACATTTAAATTGCTGGGGTTCTAAACAACTTGAACCATCTAATTAATTGTCGGGACCCCGGTTCCACTTAATATTGACCTAATTGCAACGCACCTTTGCCATGTCATCCATCATGCATGCATCATGCCGATCTTCTGCCGTGTATTAAATATTGCATCCGGTGTTTCTTCTAGTGATTTGGTTCTTCGCGGATAAGGCCGATGAGTTGATGTGAGCTTCGCCCCGATCTTCGGGGAAAACCTTCGACAATGTTTTCAGGCGAGCATCTCCCCCTTTCTACCTATCTTACTTTTATAGTATTTATTCCCTCCTGTTGATCTATTGCTATCTGTGTTGCGATGCTTTAGTTTCCGTACCTGTGATATCCCTTGCAGCCTTATATTGCCTTGGCCACACCCTATTACCTGTTGTTTGGTAGATAGTTGGACTTGCGTCGTAGTTGCTTGCTCAAGTGATGTGTGTCGTCATATGCCACGAGCTTGATGTATTGCCGCATGTTGATGTTGGAGATGATCCTAGTTATACTTATGGTTCACTTTACTTTCGCTTAACAACTAAAATTGAATAAGCAGAGGCATCGGTGGGTGATAGATAATATTTGGTTTAACGCCCACTTGTGTCCCGTAAGACCCCGAGTACTTGATACATGTTCCTTGATTTTGCTGCTATCCACATCCGGAGGTATATGGGACCCCCAGCCGAGCTTGATTCATTCTTATTTCTTGGGGCCACAAACTAGTTTGAGGTTTTATTTACGATCCTGTACTTATGCCATGTTTTACCGCTTTATTTACGATTGTGCGAGGTAACGCATAATCGCATCGTTAGGATCGGACCACGATTCGCTGTGTCGACAAGCCCGCTTGGGGTTCCCAATGTTCACACCGTCTAGCCAAACCTTGAGGCCGTCTCGAGCTTGCTTACTCGCTATGGATTCTACTCTAAGGGTGGCCCCTGAAATATTTCTGAATCCTGTGATTGTTCGACGTGAAAGCCTCGTTGGGTTTTGATTTGGTTTTCCGAGGTTGATCGAGCGTGTGTTGCTATTGGTGCACCCCGCCGGGTAAAACTTTCAAAGCCGTGTCCATGGATATGGACGACTTGGAGCATGATCTCGATCATAGACAAGCATAACTAAAGTTTACTGCTATAAATTTGACTTATAATGACTAGTAATCAGCTTCACTATAATGGAATGGCTAATTAATACGCCCACAATTGCTTGTTTGGTTGTCGCCAGACAATTGTATCGACTAGTAAGTATTGCAACTACAACGAAATGGCTGAATAAAAGTACCAACAACTGCTGGGTTTTGGGTTTATCTCATGCTATCTGAATCTGATTAGTAAGTACTGCCACTATAACGGAATGGGCAAATAAAAGTGCCCACTGCTTACTTTATCGTGATTATCTAAATCGACTAGTAAAGTGCCACAACTATAATCGAATAAGTAAAGCGCCAATCGTGTGAGTTCCTCGGTTGACTTCCTCGTTTGGATCTCGAGGGGGAAACACCAGGATGGGTTTGTTTGGTGTTAGCCTCAGGTTGGACCCGAATAGGTCATTCTCACCCCTCTCTGATATCCGCCAGTTGTATCGAGTCTCTATAGGTTGTTTAGTGCATGCTGCCGCTGCCGCTTGACCATACCTATGTAGGCGAGGACCGCAATTCTAGCCTCGCCGTGCATCGCCTCGATCGACGCTCCTTCTTTTTCCTTTGCCCTTTGTCGGCACCTTTTTGTTTAAGCAGTTTGAGATCGACGTCGTTAGTGGTTACCCTTCCGCTTGGCTCGGGCAGGGTTATGGACGCCATTGGTTATTCTTCAGGGCTCTTAGCCCCATTTGCATCTTGTCCGTAGTCGGACGCTCGATCATTTCAAGGTGATTTGGATCTTTGTATATTATATCTGTATTCTTGACTCTTTGAGTCGCTGTTATATATATATCTGTTCTGTGGGTCCCATCGAGGACTGTTGTGTAATGTTATTACTTCGTTTTCCACCCGCACGAAAGTGCCTGGTGGGCACCTTTGAATCGCTTCTATGCGGGTTTGGTGAATTTTGCCCAAACTTGCATAGGTCCGATTCTGAGGGTGTTACACATAGACAGATCCTCTCAAACACAGACTTAATAATTTTCCTAAAAAAATTAGGAATCATTTCTGACATCTATATATTCTATCATCAGAAATTATCAAAAAGCAATTGGATTAGATAACCAACTCCAATTCTGCCATATCAAAGCATATCAACACAAGATAGTAAGTAAAAGTTCAGTTAATAGCCTACTAACAGGAACCACTACCAACACCAAAATCACAACATAGCAGTGAACCCTACACAACTAGAATTAGTAGGTAACCACCTCAAATCAACATTATATCAGGGGATGAACCCTAGTGTAGTGGATATACATAATTAGGGTTCATACGTTGCAAGCACATAGACGCCATCGAGGCAAGACAGAGAACAAGGGGGAAAATGAAGAACTCACCCGTGGTCCTCGCTGAAATTTATTAGAGGAAGCAGAACGACCGACGAGCGTGAACACGATGGCACAGGGAGCACCCGAAGGCGCTACGACCTGTTCCAGGCAAAAAACATGGAGGCCATGACAACACGAGCGGCACTGGTGGCACCACATTTCCACCAGAGCAACACCACAAGGACGGCGATGCATCGAATCACCGACAACCACCGAACCCTAGGTTTTGGGGTGGAGGCGGCGTGGTCGAGAGAGATCCCTAGCACCAAATCGCGCTGGACCAATCGATGGAGCATAATCGAATGACTCGTCTCACATCACGGCATCGGCCGTAGAGGCCAGAGGCGGCCAAAATTGCAGGGCGACGGCGGCGATACCACATCGCCATGGCGGGGAGCGAAAGAGAAAAACGTGAGCACACGTGAGAGAGGGAGAGGGGTACTGGGCCGGTAGGGGCCCATACCGAGCTAGCCAAAAGGTTTGACCAGCCCAGATGGGTCAGGTCAAGGCTGGGCCAGCCCAATGGGCTAGGTCTAGGTTTTGAAATAAAGAGTTAAAAACAATCTATTTAAAAGACCAAATACCGATAAAAGGTAAATAATCTCTAAGAAATTGAATAAAAATCCTAAAAATACAAATAATATATCCATGAGTGAATAGAAGCTATTCAATAAAATTAATAATTCTATTTTTAATAGAATAAATTTAGGTTAATTTTTTTACAATATATGTTCCTTATGGAATTCTGTAAAAATAAATAAAATACCTATAAATAAATAAAATTCACTTTTACAATTCTAAATAAGTATAGTATTTTAGAAAATAGTAAATTGTTATTTAAATTAGTAAAATGAAATCTCCTAAATTAAAACACTTATTGTAAAATTGAATTTTAAGAAAATAATAATAGGAGTTAAAATTAAATAAAAATTAGTTTAAGCTCTTTTATTAATGTATAGTACCACAAAAATATTAAATGTAATATTGACAAGATTTTACGAATTATCCATTAAGAACTTTCTTTTATTAATAAAGGGATTTAATAATTTAATAAGGTGGGTAAAAGACACAAAGAATATAAATAAAAAATGATGCATTGCATTACTATGCATCTTCATTATTGCTTTTTTAAATATTGTCCTTACTAGGGAATAATGGTGTTTTGTAGAAATAGAAGCTCAAGGTCGAGTGCAAGCATCTCACGTCACTAACTTGCAGTAACAAGGAAAGCTCATCACTTGCTCATGTCCTTTGATGTGTTTTATCAAAGTAATTGCAAATTATGTGTTATCATCTATGTTCTAAAGCGAAGAAATAAAATATTATCTCCTCAAACAAATAAAATGTTGTTATCATCATAAGTGATGATAACTATAAGATTGGCAATGGAACTTAGCATGCATTAATTGGTAATTCATAGAGGATATACAGCATATGGGTGGGAACCCTCAACATCCCACAGTAGTTCTGGCATCTAAATGGTCTATACTAACCATTGCTATAATTCGATATGTCGGCATGGCGTTGATGATTCTCGGCGTGGGACTTCGTTGGTAACCCCAAGCGCAGGGTGTGTGAAGAGCAAGCAGCAAGTTTTCCCTCAGTTGAGACCGAGGTTATCGAACCAGAAGGAGGAAGGAAACGTCACACAGGTGTTGCAAACAACGTGGAGACCTGCACAACACAAACTCAAGACTTTGCCCCCAACAAATCAGTGAGGTTGTCAAGCTCACCAGTTTGCTGCAACAAAGGATTAAACGTATGGTGTGGAAGGTAATGGTTTGCAGCAAGTAAACAAGTAACAGTGGAAGATGTATCAATGGTAAATATTGGACCGGGGTCCATAGTTCACTAGAGGTGCTCTCCTTAGATAAACAACATGGCATGAAGGGTAAACAAATTACAGCGGGGCAATTGACATGAACTGAGCAAGGCATAACAATGCAATTACTAGCCAGAAAGATCCTATGAGGTTGATTGGGAAATACAACAATATACATAGATCGTTATCCAACTGCATCTATGACTAGAAGTCCACCTTCACTTTATAATCCGAACCGCCTAAAGTATTAAGTTGCAAGCAACAGACAACTGCTTTAAGCAAAGTGTGTAAGGTAAATAGTCCACATGTTCCATGAACAAGAGACCATTGTTTTCTCCCTAGTAGCAACAAAGACATCTACAAATCAAGAGATTGCCCTTCCCTTGGAAACTAGAGGCATGAACCCACTATCGAGTATAAATACTCCCTCTTGGAGTCACTAGCAACTACTTGGCCAAGATAACCACTAGCAACGGAGAGCATGCAAGATCACAAACAACACAGACATGATAGAATCATAAAGATAAAACCATTAATCAAACCAACATAATAATCTCAATATCCATCGGATCCCCACAAACACAACATGCATGATGACAAATAGATTAGATCTTGGTCATGAATGGAGCTCACAAGATCTATACACGAAAGCACAAAGGAGGAGATACAACCATCTAGCTACTACATGGACCCATAGTCCAAGGTGGAACTACTCACAAATCATACCGGAGAGAAGGCCTCCGGGATGATATCCCCTCCGGCAGGGTGCCGAGAAGAACTTCAGATCCCCCCAATCTAGGGATGATGGTGGCAGCGGCTATAGACGGTTTCATGGATTTCTGATCGGGTACTCAGGGTTTCTGCATTGGGGGCTTCTTATAGGTGAAGGGGCGAGACCGGGAGGCAGCCGGGGTCACCAAACCCTAGCCAGGCGCGGGCCCACCTGTGTCCGTGCCTGGGGGGGAGGGGGGTTGCCCCCCCTGGCTGGCGTTCCGGGATCCCCTCTTGACATCTTGTTCCCCACGGAAAGTTATTGACTTTGTCCTTCGTCCCGTCCAATTCCGAGAATATTTCTTTACTAACTTTTCTGAAACCAAAAACAGCAGAAAACAGGCATCTGACACTGTTGCAACTTCTTAATAGGTTAGTACTAGAAAACATGTAAATATCACCTCAAAGTGTGGTCAAGTAAAGCAAAATAGATACTAAACAAGCATGGAGCATCAAAAATTATAGAGACGTTTCCAACGTATCAACATCCCCAAGATTAACTCCTGCTTGTCCTCGAGTAGGTAAGTGATAAAAGAATAATTTTTGAGGTGACATGCACCCTCACAATAAAGATCCAACCATTTGCAAGCATTGAAAGCTGGGATCAAAGAACTCTAAACATGTGCATGAAATATGGAGTTCTAACAATAGGACATAGTAACTATGCATGCAACATGGCAAGCTACAAACAAAGATCATGAATAATATGTATTGAAATACGTTTGTTTGTTTGTTTCACATGCAGAAAACATAGCATAGTGGTAATTAGCTTGTCCCTCATAGAGTAGCAATAAAATGCATAGGACACCTGCAAAGTTCACAAGGGTGACTAGAAACAAATAGCACAAGAGCAAGTAATAACACAATATGCTTCAATTAATAAGCTTTGGAACACTGCACACAGAATGACAACTATGCTCTCTTAATGGTGCATAAAGGTAGAAGGTGGAGACTCAATAGTGGTGGAAGAAAGGCCTTTTGTAAAGGAAGCGGGGATTACAAGTTTGAAAACGATCTTGCAAAAATTATGGTACTAGTTAGCTTTCAGCCCTCATTGCCCCTATCATAAGCATCTTGAAGTGGTTAAGCTTAAAGTGGCAAAGCTGGAGTATATGCTTGATGAAGTATAAGTTGGTAATCTCATGCCCCTTGAATACGAAGGCTACACCTCATGCATACTCAAATTTGGGTCCAGGTAAGTTCTTGTCACTGTAAGTATTTGCATATCATTGAGAACCGCCAACGGGGTATCCCTTGCACATGGTACAGGAGCTTTCCCATAACCAAAATGACAAGGCAAGCAGACAATGAGCATCTCAGCAATTCTTCTTATGTACCATGGGAATATGGTGCTTTTTCTCTCTTTCCTCTTTTCTCAACGTGTCTCTTTTTTATAAGAAGAATGCATCACAGATATCACTCTGGTGATGCTGCAAGTTTCCACCATGATTAGGCATGGATTTGGCTAGCGGCCCAGGCGTTTCTCTAACACAGGATACAAACTCCATGGACTTACAAGTTCCCTCTTTATTTCACACCGGTGACATCCATAGACAAAAGAACATGATATCAACTGAGTACAACAAGGTACAAGTGCAATGTTGAAAACGTTCCCCGTGATAGCACGGTTCTGCTAATTCCAACTTATAAGTGCAAGCATATACAACAAAATTGTCACAATGCTTCAAGTTTATTAGGGGCAAAGAATAAAGTGTGCCATCTAGTTCGTGAGGGCTTTAATCACCAAGTTTTCACATAAGAAAATAGTTTTTAATTGGAAGATAGATGAAAACAAGAATATTCTTTGGAATGGTGTAACACGCCATGCATAGGAGTTTATAGTGGACACTTTGGAATAACTTGGTTTCTTGGGAGTTGGAAGCATGAGTAGAACTTACTCATATAAGTGGAGGCTATCAAAAGACTGGGAGCAACCAACTAAGAGAGAAATAATGGCCATAATTATGCAATGCAATAAAACAAACTAATTAAAGCAAAGAGTGGTACTACAAGTCAAGGACTAAATGATCATAGAGGCTAATGGTGACTTGTCATAGTCATAACATGGTGTGAGCATGTGCCAAGTCAACCCAAGCAAAATATCAAAGGAGAATACCACAATACTATGTTTTTGCATGCTAAAACAACGCATAATTTCTTCAAGGCACACTAAGCAATCCCAATTGTTTGGAACAAGACATGCTACATCAATAATCATCAAGCATAATGCTTAAAAAACATCTAGCATGTCATGCTAAAGTCTAAGTCACAGTCAATGCAAGCTCCTCTTGCACTTCAAGCAAGAACTTACTACTCCTTTCCAAACACCAAGCAAACTTATTTGCAAAACAACACAGCGAGAGCGGGGTTCCAAACTACTAAAGCAAACTAAGCAAAGCAAACGAAAATTAAGACGCTCCAAGAACAACACAACTGTGCATGAAACAATGAAAACGAAGTGTCTAGACAGACCTGAGCTTTTTATTGATGAAGAAGGGGATGCCTTGGGCATCCCCAAGCTTTGACGCTTGTACCTCTTGGATATTTCTTGGGGTGACACCATGGTGGCATCCCCAAGCTTGAGATTTTGTCCATTCTTCATCTCATTGCAACATTCTCTCTCTACACCTGAAATTTTTCCTTCATACAAAACTTCACACAATATTCATTAGCAACATTAGCTTATTCAAAAGATATTAGACCACTGGAAAAGCTTTGGAACAACAAGGATTTTCACTAAAAACACAAGCTACTGTAGTAACCCTTTCAAATAAAGTCAATTTACCTGAAGAGAGCTCAAAAAGGAATCAATAAGAAGCAAAAGCAAATAATGGCAGAAATATGTCAAAACACACCAACAGGTAGAAACAAATTTTTCGAACATCTTTTGTTGCTCAAATCAAAAAGTGTTGAACTAACGAAAGTTAGCCAACATACTGGGGGATTTATTCATAAATGTTTAGCTCAATCCGAGTTACAGATCCTCCTCACTAATTTTTTTGGTGGTGGACAGAAATCTGTTTCGGACAGCAACTCCCCAAATCTTACTTCCCTCTCATTAGAGGTCATTCTTGGCACAGAAAGCAAACAAAAATGATAAGAAGAAGTCATTACAGTAGTAAACACTTCCAAGACTAAAGGAAACTCTTGGGTTATCTCCCAACAAGTACTTTTCTTTAACGCCTTTAAGTTAGGCACAATAGCTTGAGAAGATGCTCACATAAGAATTATGAATTGAAGTCAAAGAGAGCATCAAGAAGAAAATTCAAAACACGTTTAAGTCTAACCCACTTCCTATGCATAGGAATTTTGTATGCAAATAAATTCACAAAGAACAAAGTGACAAGCATAGGAAGATAAATCAAGAGTAGCTTCAAAACTTTTAGCACATAGAGAGGTGTTTCAGTACCATGAAAACTTCTACAACCATACTTTCCTCTCTGATAATAATTTTTAGTATCATCATGAATAAACTCAACAATATAGCTATCACATAAAGCATTCATTTCATGATCTTCCAACACAAAATTTCTATCAAGCTCAAAAATAGTGGGATTAAAACCTTCACAGGTTTTACCCAAAGTAGATATTTCAAAAGGATCCACATGAACATAACATTCATCCTCCTTTGGTAAGAATGGGGGACAATCAAATAATGTAAGGGATAAAGAGTTACTCTCATTAGAAGGTAAGCATGGGTAGATCCATTCTTCCTCATTTTGTTCATCACTCTCTTCCTCTTTTTCATCTAATGAGCTTCCAGTTTCAACAATTTCTTCTTACATAGGCTCCTGCAGGGCATTAGTCTCTTCCATTCGTGGGAAGCATCTATTAAAATATTCAAGAATATATCCATTTGCTTCCTTGTAATTATCAAAGCAAAATTTAAGTATCTCATAAACCTCACATTTATAAGGTGCATCATCAGTATTTTCAAGCAAACTAGAAAGTTCAAATGCACCCTTGAAAGCAATAAATTCTTCAATTTGTTCCACATCATAAAAGTCATAATTTCCTTTAACATAAGAAGATATGGTAACATTATCATTATACTCACATTGAAAAGGCAGGTGTTTATACCTCCTACAGCAACAAGATTTATCAAAGCAATAAGTAACATTATAAGTAGAGCACACATCTCTAGAAATAGTATTCAACTTATCAATTTGTTCCCATAAGTTTTTCCCTTTTTGTGAAAAACGGTGTTCCTTCTAATAATACTTTTGTTCTTTCGTGAACCCACCTTGCCAATAAGAACTAGTTTCAAAAAACCATCCATTGATAGAAAGCATGGCCAAGCAAGGCAACAACAGACCAACAACTAGAGTAGGAACTATTTTTTTTGTGTTTTTGAATAAAGCACGCAAACCAAGCTAGACTAATTTTTTTGGGTCTTTTGAAAAGAGGAAAACAAAACCAAGCAAAAGAAACAAAGCAAACTAAAAACAAAGTAAAGAGAAAGGAAGTGAAGGACTCCCCTAGTGAAGACGTCCTTAGCCTCCCCGGCAACTGCGCCAGAAAGTCTTGATGATGCTCAACGTGGCACTTCGTTGGTAACCCCAAGCGCAGGGTGTGTGAAGAGCAAGCAGCAAGTTTTCCCTCAGTTGAGACCGAGGTTATAGAACCAGAAGGAGGAAGGAAACATCACACAGGTGTTGCAAACAACGTGGAGACCTGCACAACACAAACTCAAGACTTTGCCCCAACGAATCAGTGAGGTTGTCAAGCTCACCGGTTTACTGTAACAAAGTATTAAACGTATGGTGTGAAAGGTAATGGTTTGCAGCAAGTAAACAAGTGACAGTGGAATATGTATCAATGGTAAAGATTGGAACGGGGTCCATAGTTCACTAGAGGTACTCTCCTTAGATAAACAACATGGCATGAAGGGTAAACAAATTACAACGGGGCAATTGACAGGAACTAAGCAAGGCATAACAATGCAATTACTAGCCAAAAAGATCCTATCAGTTTGATTGGGAAATACAACAATATACATAGACCATCATCCAACTGCATCTATGACTAGAAGTCCACCTTCAGGTTATCATCCGAACCCCCTCCATTACTAAGTTGCAAGCAACAGACAACTGCTTTAAGCAAAGTGTGTAAGGTAAACAGTCCACATGTTCCATGAACAAGAGATCGTTGTTTTCTCCCTAGTAGCAACAGCACATCTACAACCAAAGAGATTTCTGTCCCTTCCCTTGGAAACTAGAGGCATGAACCCACTATCGAGTATAAATACTCCCTCTTGGAGTCACTAGCAACTACTTGGCCAAGATAACCACTAGCAACGGAGAGCATGCAAGATCACAAACAACACATACATGATAGAATCATAAAGATAAAACCATTAATCAAACCAACATAATAATCTCAATATCCATCGGATCCCCGAAAACACAACATGCATGATTACAAATAGATTAGATCTTGATCATGAATGGAGCTCACAAGATCTATACATGAAAGCACAAAGGAGGAGATACAACCATCTAGCTACTACATGGACCCATAGTCCAAGGTGGAACTACTCACGAATCATACCAGAGAGAAGGCCTCCGGGATGATCTCCCCTTCGGCAGGGTGCCGAGAAGAACTTCAGATCCCCCAGATCTAGGGACGATGGTGGCGGCGGCTACAGACGGTTTCGTGGATTTTTGATCGGGTACTCAAGGTTTCTGCATCGGGGGATTCTTATAGGCGAAGGGGCGAGACCGGGAGGCGGCCAGGGTCACCAAACCCTAGCCAGGCACGGGCCCACCTATGTCCGCGCCTGGGGGGAGGGGGGGTTTGGCCCCCCTGGCTGGCCTTCAGGGATCCCCTCTGGATATCTTGTTCCCCACGGAAAGTTATTGACTTTGTACTTCGTCCCGTCCAATTCCGAGAATATTTCTTTACTAACTTTTCTAAAACCAAAAACAGCAGAAAACAGGCATCTGGCACTATTGCAACTTGTTAATAGGTTAGTACCAGAAAACATGTAAAAAGTACCTCAAAGTGTGGACAAGTAAAGCAAAATAGATACTAAACAAGCATGGAGCATCAAAAATTATAGGTACGTTTCCAACCTATTAGGCGTACACCAAGGAGACATGCGGGGTCGCGAAGAAGGGCGGTGATTGGCTTGGATCATCTACTGGGCCACACATCATGGAATTGAGGACAGGGAAGTATGCACGGTTGTGCAACAAGGATTTGATCTCTCATGGGTAGAGCAACGCACCTCTGCAGAGTGTAAGAACTCTAACTTGTTACTCCCTGTTCTCGGAAGGAACTTCGAACGCGGCAGGAAAGGAACTCCATGAAGTTCTTGTTAACCTGTGTAGGCTGATGGGCATAGTTTTCGATATTAAAATCAACCTTTGAAGAAATGTTTACAAAAAATGCATAGTGCCAAGGAATGATAGTCCGAGGTGGTAGATGGAGCATCAAACTTTCCACCTTGCATATAATGAACTTGATGGGTAACGCTGTTACTCACTCTTTCCTTTGATCCCCTGTTTAGACTCTGAGGAGCTAGAAGACACTCCAATGTATGCCACTAAAGGACAAGAGGATGTCTACTATGAGGAACCAGATCTGTCCGGAGGAGTGGAAGGTGTGTACTACAAAATACATTATGGAGTGGAGGGAAATGAGTCCAAGTAGTTTACTTGATTAGTTAGTAAACCAAATGAGCCGAGCAACATAAACTTTATATAATAAGTTGTTGAGCTCATTTCTGGTTATAAGTTTGAAACTTTGATCTTCTGCTGAAACTATTTAAGTTCGGTTTGTAAGTTTGAATCACTTGAAGTACTGAACTTCTGGTATTGTAATAATAATAATAATGTGTGTATGTTTGTAGTACGGACCTGCAATATTTCTGTTGTACCACTCTGAGGGATGTGATGTTTGAGGAACGGTGTTCTATGAATATTATGTCAATGACTATAGTGTACTACACATGCAGTGGTATGCTGGGTCACCACAGCTGGTATCAGAGAAATTTCTTTGACCTTAGGTTGGAAATCTAGTAAAGGGTATTACATGTAGGAATCTATTATCAACGATAAAGAGTTCTCTAAAGAGTATAATGGATATTCAAATGAGAATATTCTGTTGTATATTTAGTGCGATAATTCTTTGTTATGATGCAATATTATAATTGATTACTAATCAAAGTATTTTGTATACATTGAAAATGGCACCAAATTTTCCAAAACAAACTTTGGTAAGGAAGGAAGAGACTCTCGATGATTATCAGGGGACTTTAACTAAACAACTTCGAAAACTTTTAGGGGTCTTTGGTTGTACAACTACTATTCTAGTTAGTACCTTGACCTACTATGATGGGTATATGTTAGCCAAATACCATGTTAGTATCCATCTACATGAAAATATTGGTCTATATCACGATTTATCCATGGGTGAAGGTAGAAGTCACTTAGCAGCATATCATGTTGCTATTGTGGAGGCGATGGCCAATATTAGTGAGCAAAAATCCCAAGAATTAGCACGAAGCACATTTGCCGTGATTCCTTATGATTCTATAGACCTACTATGATTCTAAATTAGCTTCCATGTTTATAGATCAATATCGACTAATGGTTGGGTATTTGTATAAGACACGTCAAGTCATAGTGGAGGATAAGAATGATATGTTGGAGGATTTAACTGATCCCAACGGAGGGAGAAGTTAGCATCTCAGTTGGAGAATGAAGCAGTAAGTAGGGCTCACCCGATTTTTAAGGATATTCCCATCAATCCAGTATCTTTCACACCATATCCTTATTATCCTAGACCAGAACCTACCTATGATCCTACTCTAGATATGAGGAATCCAGTACCACATGCTTCTGAGGAAGCAACTGATTCAGAACTTCCTATTGAGAATTATGATGGATGGAGAATGGGGTCACCTGTTGGATCTCAAAGAACTCAAATGTCAATGGATGGTTCTGACCGAGATGTCGGACAATCTAGCTAGATGGGTGAGAGATTCAATGCTAATAATAGCAGTAGGAATGACATGTTAGGAGGAACTTAGGATGAGGAGGAAGATCCTGAAGAAATGGTGTTTGAGTCATCAATATATTATCAAAACCCAGAGAATGTACATTACCTAGTGTTGAATAAAAACTATCATAACCAGTAGAGCACCTAGGGAGTGACATAATCTAAGAATTATGTCGATTACTCCAGGGAAGGTTCTCGGGAAATGCAGGGGAGTGATAGTGTTGAATGGGTTTTTGAAGACTTTTCAGCTGATCTGGATGGAGTCAATGCACTCAGCCTGAGTGATAACTCAAGTCCTTACTCTTCAAATATAGAGTACATCCCATCTGGAAGGCCAGTTGTTCCACAAACTGTGCGTTGGACTTCACGCCGACACGGTTGGGTTCCAGGCATGTATAATGAGTATCGTGGCTACTGAGAATCTAGTTTACCCAAGTAGAGGAGTAAAAGGTATTGCGTATTGTAGTGTTTGAGAGACTGTTGTATTTAAATAAGTGGGGTAGCATCCACATGAGTCTGTAGTACCTATATGGTACAGGCTTGTAATGATGTTGTACCAACTATGTTGTTTGTAATGTATAATATGTGAAATTCATATTTGGTTCTTATTTGGATTTTGTTTTCCATTGTATGACTAGATATGTGCATTAAGTTGATCTCAGAACACATATGCATGATGTAATTATGAGAATTCACTTTGTGTTGCAGGACTAGGGGCCATGGAATCAGGTGTAGAGACCGAGTCTGAACAGCAGCGCATGGAGCGCGAGGCAAAGGAGAAGGAACAATACCACCACCAATGAGGCTGTTAATGGAGCATAATTTCATGGAGTATATGTAGATGATGCAAGAATCTCAAAACAAGTTCATGGAGGAGTTATTGGGACGAGCCAGAGATCATAGAGAACCTGAAGCTCGTGGAGTGAGTCATTCTGACTTTCAGAATGCAAGGCCTTTACCTTTTGCATCAGCTGATGAACCAATGGATGTAGAGGATTGGTTGGAAGATACAGAAAGAAAGCTGAAGACTGTCGGTTTCAATGATGAGGAAAGATGAGGTATGCAACCCATCTTTTGACCGGACCTGCAGCATCATGCTGGGAGAATCAGTTAGCAATGCAACTTCTAAGAAGGGAGTATAACTGGGAGGAGTTCAAGCAGAGATTCCGTTAATATCATGTTCTAGAAGTGTAATGGAGTTGAAGCTCAGGGAGTTTGAGGAACTTCAGCAAGGATATACCAGTGTCATGAAGTACATCCGGGAGTTCAATCAATTATCTCGTTATGCTGAGGAAGAGGTGAACATTGAGGAGAAAACAAAGAAGCGTTTTCTATGCGGATTAAATCCATTCGTGAAGATGCAGTTGAGGCTTGCCAATAAGAAGACTTTTTAGCAATTACTTGATGCAACCATAACTTTTTGAAGATGATTACAAGAATGCTAAAGAGGACCGAATGAAGAGGGTAAAGAAGGAAACAAAGAGGATTCGGGCAAGTAAGCCTAAAACCAATTTGGAATTCAAACCTAGAATTAGACCTTATAACAATAACAAGAGCAACAACAATAATGGTGGTCAATTCAATCCTTGAAGGAACATCATATGCAACAATTGTGGAATTCCAGGGCATACAGTAAGGGAATGTAAGAAACCCATAGTTATTTGTTATGGATGTGGTCAAAAGGGACACATCAAGCCGGATTGTCCAAACAAACCACCAGGTGGATGGCCCACGAAACGTGGAGGACAAGCAAGTGGAGGCAGCGGACAACCTAAAAGAGGAGGAAATTTTGTCAAGAACAATAATGGCAAGAGGACCAGGCCTACTGGGAAGTTGAACTGTGCAACCTTGGAGGAGGTGGAAAACTCCGAGCACGTAGTGATAGGTACGCTCAACATTCTTACCAATCCCGGAAAAGTTTTTATTTGATACGGGTGCAACTACTTCCTTCATATCCGAGCAATCTTGTGATCAATTTGGGATTAGAAAGGCACCGTTAGCAAACACAATGACCGTAATAATGGATAGGGGAACAGTAGTGGTATGCCACATTAAGCAAGATCAAGTGATCTCGATCTGTGGTTGTACATATTTTGTGGACCTATATGTGATTCCGTTGAAGGGAATTACAGTAGTGTTGGGTAGGGACTGGCTGATGGAACATGGAGCCCAGATAAATTTTGAGGACAAAACAGTTTCAATTAAATCTCCCAGTGGAGGAACAATAGTATATCAGGCTGACAAACACAACCATATCATGGTAGATCTTCAATTAAACTCAATGAAGGAGGTTAAGTTGACACATATTCTAGTGGTAAATGAGTTTCAAGATGTTTTTCCAGTAGAATTACTAGGAATGCCACCGGATCGGGAAATCAAATTCACGATTGACCTGATACCTGTTACAGCACCAATAGTCCAAGAACCATACAAAATGAATCCTAAAGAGCTAAAATAGAAAATTGATGAGTTAGCTAGTACATGATTTATCTAGGAAAGTATATCCCCGTGGGGAACTCTAGTGATTTTTGTGGATAAGAGAGATGTGACAACGAATGTGTGGAGATTACAAAAATCTAAACAACCTCGCCATCAAGAACAAGTACACATTGTCAAGAATTCAAGATCTATTTGCTCAAGTCAAAGGAGCTGGAGTATTTTCCAAGATTGATTTAAGATCAGGATACTATCAGATAAAAATCAAACCTAAAGATGTTCCAAAAAAAGCATTTGTGTCAAGATATGGTCATCATGAGTATCTCGTTGTACCTTTTGGATTGACCAATGGACCAGCAATATTCATGAATTTGATGAAAAAATCTTTATGCCATATGTGGAAAAGTTTGTCATAGTATTCATTGTTGATATTTTGATTTATTCGAAAGATAAATAGGAGCATGTAGATCATTTAAGGATAGCATTGCAAATCTTAAGAAAACATAAGCTATATGCTAAGTTCAGCAACCGTGAATTTTGGTTGGACAACGTAGAATTTCTTGGTTATGTGATTAGTAAAGATGGAATCGCAGTAAATCCATCCAAAGTTCAATCAGTGTTGGAATGGAATGCACCAACTAATGTGAATAAAATCAGAGGTTTCTTAGGCATGGCAGGCTATTATCAGCGATTCATTGAATGTTTTTCCAAGATAATTGGACCAATGACCAAATTTCTAAGAAAGAATACACCAGTCATATGGGATGAAAAGTGCGAAGCAAGTTTTCAAGAGTAGAAAACCAGGTTAACCACAACACCAGTTTTAGCAGTACCTGAAACAGTAAAGGATTACAAAGTATATTCTGATGCATCCAAGGAAGGATTAGGATGTGTGTTAATGCAAGATCGTAAGGTAATTGCTTCTGGATCTAGACAACTGAAACCACATGAAGTTAATTATCCAAATCATGATTTGGAATTAGCAGTAGTAGTCTTTGCTTTAAAAGGGTGGAGACAATTTCTCTATGGAGCAAGGTGCGAGTTATACACGGATCATAAAAGTCTCAAATATTTCTTCGCACAAAAGGAATTGAATATGAGACAGAAGCGTTGGCTTGAGTTAATCAAGGATTATGATCTAACAATCAACTATACTCCGAGAAAAGCAAATGTGGTAGTAGATGCTTTAAGTCAGAAGAGCACAAATACTCAACCCCTTAATATAGATCTACCGAAGGAATTTCAAATGGATTTGGAAAGATTGGAAATAAAATTTATAAATACAGAAGTTCTTGGAGGATTAGCTACCATGAGAGTAGTTGAAGAACGGAGTAGTGATCTTCGGAATGAGATTTTTAGACATCAAGATGAAGATCCTTTCATTGCTGAAGTGCTTAGATGAATTTCTCAAGGACAAACATCAGCTTTTCACCTAGGGGATTATGGATCTTTATGGTTTCAAAATCATCTTTGTGTACCAGATGTACCAGAGATTCGAGAAGTGATACTCCGAGAAGCACATGAGACACCATACTCTATATATCTAGGAAGTACAAAGATGTACATGGATATTAAGGAATTGTTTTGGTGGAATAACATGAAAAGGGACATTGCAAAATATGTGTCTGAATGCCATACTTGTCAAAGGGTAAAAGCAGAACATCAAAGTCCATCAGGACCATTACAACCTTTGGAGATTCCATAATGGAAGTGGGAAGAAATTAGTATGGATTTTATCACAGGATTACCCATGACACCGAAGCGGAAGGATATGATATGGGTGATTTCTAGATAGATTCACAAAAAGTGCACATTTTATTCTTGTAAACCAGAAGGACAATGCAGAGAAATTAGTTGAAATATATGTCAAAGAGATAGTGAGTAAGCATGGAGTACCCAAGAAGATTGTATCAGATAGAGGATCTGTGTTTATTTTAGCATTTTTGAAACAACTACGTGAGGCACTTGGTTCAAAATGTTATTTTAGCACAACCAATCATACAGAGACTGGAGGTTAGACAGAAAGAACTAATCAAGTCTTAGAAGATATGTTGAGAGCTTGTGCATTAGATTTTGGAGGTTCGTGGGAAGATCATCTACCTTTGGCAGAATTTTCCTACAACAATAGCTATCAAAGTAGTCTGAAGGCAGCACCATATCAAGTACTTTATGGGAGAAAGTGTAGATCACCAATATGTTGGTATGAACCTGTTAGTAAAAAAGAATTTGCACCAGACTATATCAAGGAGAAGCAAAATAGCATCGATATTATTAAATATCGATTGAAGATAGCTCAAAGTCGACAAAAGGGTTATGCTGATCAAAGTCGAAGATCATGGCATCCAGAAGTGGGAGATATGGTATATCTCAAAGTAAGTGTAATGAAGGGAGTCAAAATATTCGAAGTTAAAGGAAAATTAAGTCCAAGATATATCAGACCATTCAAGATACTGAGTCAAAATGGAACCATAGCTTATGCTTTAGAGTTACCAAAAAGACTAGCTTAAGTTCACAATTTTTTCCATGTATCAAAACTTTGGAAATTTCTTAAAGTTCTAGATGATGCAATTACACATCAAGAGATTGAATAACAAGAAGATTGGACCTATGTCGAGAAACCCTGCAAAATTCTAGAAGAGAACTAGAAAAGGTTAAGAAACAGGGCAATCAATTACTACAAAGTACAATGGGAACATGACCTTGAGCGAGAAGCAACTTGGGAGAAAGAAGAAGATCTAAGAGAACCTTATCCAGAACTATTTAGGTACACAACAAAAAACTTCAGGACGAAGTTTAATTTAAGGAGGGAAGTATGTAACATCCCAGCATTTAGGAACCCAACGAAGGGTAGAAATAAGAATCTAAGCATTTGCATGCATTCATCTATAAAAACCAGGGTAAATTTTTCGCCAAACAAAACCCTAAGGAGATCAGAGTTTCTTTCTCTATCTAGAGGTAGGTTTAGCTCTTTATAGTGATTGCTATAAATTTTGACATGATCTTTAGGAATTTAATGAATTTTGGGGAAACAATTTTAATTTTAATTTGAAATTTAAATCATTTGGAAAAGATTTGAAAATTAGAAGTAAATAGTTTTAAATTATTTTCCAAAATGATTTAATAGTATTGTTTGAATATATGATATGTATTAAACAATAATGAGAATTGAAAATAATATAAAAAAATAATTTATATGAGAAAGTATTTCTTATTTCTTTTCCTTGTTCCATTACAACAATACAAATGAAAATATATATGTTAAACAAGAATATTAGCAAGTTACAATAAAATGGAAACTTTATTAAATAAAAGAATGTTATTACAAAGATTCTTTACAAAACAATAAATAAAAGATTACACTTAAGATTAAAACCTAAATTATCTATCTATTAAACTAAATCTTGATCTTCAAAGTCTCTCTACCTGCAAAAAAAATTGAAAACAAAAGAGAAACATAGATAGTATCTTGTTAGTTTTACTCTCACTAGGGAACAGTGAAGTGCATTGTTCATTTTTACATAATTGAGTAAATAAAAGGGGCAAGTTTCACCAATGTGTAATATCTATTCATTCATGTCAAACAAACTTCAGAACAACATCATAAGCCAAGGTAAAGGGGCAATTTTCACCATATCAGTAGATAGTAAAAGGTTAAACAGTGAAGAGGATTCACTCGATCTGATCCAAAGGAAGGAGAATAGTGGAGCGCAAATTCACCTAAATGCATGTTGTGTGCTGTCGACCAGCAAAAGGAGAAGAGAAGCATTAGTATTACACTCAGCACACATCACAGCACCTTTGCACAACACTCCCACATCATAGTCCCAACTCTAGATCTCAAGAACATAGCCAAAACCATAGCAGTTCCTGCTAAATCAACCAAACCATCTACCTAGAAACCCAACCAGATCATCCACAGGATGGTGACCTAATGGAGGGGTGGTCTAGGAGGATAGCAATGCCAAACAACAGTTCACAGGAGACAGGATGAGCAAGACAAGTACCGGGAAGTGTAGGAAAAGGTCCATGGAGTGATAGAGTTCCAGAAGCAAGCCAACAAGAACAACCATCACAACAACATCATCTGTTTGGTGAGTTTTACACAAGATCATTACTCTATTGATCTTATCTATCCCATCAGAACATGATTTGTTCTATACATATTCTTCTCAGAAAAACACCCAAGTGAGGTGTATATCCATCCTAGAAGAAGGTTAAAAAGCCAATAATAAATCTTTACAAACCATAACCAAGATCTCAGCCTTTGCATCATTGATCTTGGATGGGAATCTCTAGTGTTATAACTAGTACAAAGGAAATCCTTGAATAACCATTACCGGACACATTCTATGTATAGTAGCACCTCAGTCATGATTACATCTTATAACTTTATCTTATACAGTAAGAATCAACCATACCATTCTTACAAAGCCTATCCAATAATTTTCCTAAACACAATGGGAATCATACTTATGAACTATCCATCATAGTATATTTGAAAGGGAAGGCAACAGGTAAAAACATTTGTTTCTACCCACTAAAGTCTCAGATTATAGCTGATAGAAATTCTTCAAAGCTTACAAGTTAAGACAATCCAAAGTAGAGTTCATGAAAATCCTAGCAAAAGACATGAATTGTGTACCAGAGCACCAGAGCAACACTACAAGGACGGCGGAGCACCGAATCACCAGCAACCACTGAACCCTAGGTTTCTGGGGGAGGCGGAGTGGTCAGGAGAGAGCACTAGCACCAAATCGCGCTGGACCAATCGACGGAGCATCGTCGAATGACTTGTCTCGCGTCACAGCGGCGGTCGGAGAGGCCAGAGGCGGCCGGAATCGTAGGGCGACGGCGGGGGCACCACATCGCCATGACGGGGAGCGAGAGAGAAAAACGCGAGCACGCATGAGAGAGTGAGATGGGTACTGGGCCGGTAGGGGCTCGTACCTAGCGAGCCAAAGGGTTTGACCCAGCCTAGATGGGCCGGCTCAAGGCTGGGCCAGCCCAATGGGCTAGGTCCAGGTTTTAAAATAAAGAATTAAAAACAATCTATTTAAAAGACCAAAATACCCATAAAAGGTAAATAATCTCTAAGAAATTGAATAAAAATCCTAAAAATACAAATAATATATCCATGAGTGCATAAAAATATAAGCTATTCAATAAAATTAAGAAGTCTATTTTTAATAGAATAAATTTATGTTAATTGTTTTTATAATATATGTTCCTTATGGAATTCTATAAAAATAAATAAAATATCTAAAATAAATAAAATTCACTTTTACAATTCTAAATAACTATAGTATTTTAGAAAAATACTAAATTGTCGTACAACGTGTTGGGTACAACAAGGGGTAGCGCTCGCACGCGACCGTGGTGATCTTGACCGAAGTGGTTGGAAGGCAACGAGGCATCGTTGCACATCGGTGGTGGAGAAGGCGAGGATAAACCGGTGTGTATTGAAGAGAGAGAGGGGTCGAGGCCTATTTAGCGCCGGAGCAAGAGGGGGGCTCTACGCAATGGTGAAGTGGTCGGTCAAGCGCATTACGCCGCTAAAGAGCCGTTGCAAATTTGAGGTGAAGCGCCCACCTGGAAAAACGGAGAAGCATTTATTTTAAAGCTGACCGGCTGCTGATGAGGATGACCCTGATGTTGTGTCGCTACTAGGGCTGGCTCACCGGGCACGCCGAGAAGGCGTTGTGCCATGGGAAAACCCTATATCCCGCTCAATGCGGGACACATTTCGTCATGTTCACGGGCGGAGGGGAACTAGGCTACGACCCATTTAGCGTGGTAGTGGTTTTTCGAGCTGTCTTCCCGGAGGTTTTTCCAGGCGATTTTTTTTGGATATTTTGCTATTTTCGGTTCATTCTTTTGATCATTTATTTCTATTTTTTTCAAATTTGAACAGTGTCAAAACCTAACTAATTTCCAAATTTGACCATTTTCAAATTTTGAGCAAATTTGAAAGATGAATATTTTCAAAAACTATATATTTTCCATATTTAAATATTCTAAATTTGAATGATTTTCAAATTTTAGCATTTTAAAAAATCTGAACTTTTCTCAAATACATTTCATACAAATATTAATATATGATTTTTTCCCCTAAAACTTAAAAGGAACATAGAAACAAAAAAAACTTGTATATGTTTTTTGGGTCGAGGTGGTGCGGCCCATTTAAGAAGTGCTCCGGTCGTTCTCCTCTCGGTCCCGCTAGAGCAGGTATAGGGACCAGAGGCGAAACTAAAATGTGGGACGCCTTAATTAGGTTCCTTTTCTATATATGAATGTGTGAAATGATGCCAATAAAGATTTAGTGTACCCAATTGAAAAAAATAAAAAAATACCTTAAAATCTTCTCCTTATATTACTATATGGAAAGTCTCTAGTGATGTACTAATCGGTATCGATCTTTTCCAATAAGTTCTTCATACATAGAGTTGCCAAACTATTTAATCTCTCTTGGGACATTGAAGATTTCTACTAATTCTTTGCTAATTTTAGGTTTGATGAAAAGCTGCTTCCGGCTGATACAGCCTTCAGATAAATAGTAAATTAAGATCGAATATATATATATATATATATATATATATATATATATATATATATATATAGAAACCCTATTCAACACCCAGGGTGCAGAAAAGTTATTTTGCACCCAACGTATCTTTACGCTGTTAGACTAAAAAATTATGTTGTGTATACGAATAATTATGTTCATATAATCACCACAACAACAAAATTTGACACAAAAATAATTTTTTTTAGTCATTATAGTGTAAAAAACACCAAAAATATGTCTTTTACGTCGAATTTTTTTACAGCATGTAAACAAAAAAAATTATGTCATTTTTAAATTTTATTATGTTCTTCTCGACTTACGAAGTAATACAAAATTTACGTAACGTAAAAATAATATACGGTTCTAAAGATAGAGTGGGTGTAGAATAACTATTCTACACCCTGGGTGTCAAATAGCGCCACCCTATATATATATATATATATATATATATATATATATAGAGAGAGAGAGAGAGAAATAGAGAAAAAATATACCGGAGAAGCTAGAAAAATATATTTTTCGAAAAAAAAATACTATACGGGGAGAAATAGAGAATAGCAAGATTCATCGATCAACCATACCTAGTTCATTTGGTCTCGGATCCACTTGCCGGCGGCCGCCTCGGGCGATAAGATTGGATGAATTAGCGGCGAAGTTGATGAGTCGACTGGCGAGACAGAGAGCCCAAGCGAAGCGTTTCCGATGATCCTTGATCAGACAAGGACAGGTTTGTCCATATTGTAGGCGCAGCTTCTTCTTTGTGTCATGGCTGATGGAAATAGAGGGCAGCTAAGCTAGGACGACAGGGTCAACTTCTTCGATGCGCGCGGTGCTTAGAATCACAGCTTCCGTATTACTTTCTCAGCCTCACTGTTGCTAGTAGACAGTACACCTGCCACACTATATGTATGCATTGCATTTCTTCCAACCCATGAGACAATAGTACAAAAACGTACCACATACAGCAGCGCAGCTAGCTAGCAAAACAATCGCGTGTGCGTGGCGTGAACGTGATGGAGCAGCTGCAGCAACAAGATCCTCCGTCCATCAACCAGACCGCCGCACTGGAGGCTCTCTCCCCATGGCTGAACAACCCGCGGCAAACCGTCGCCCGCGTGGAGATTCTGACGGCGGCGGTCATCGGGCTGCTCCTCCTGCAGCTCATGCTGGGGTCCTTGAGGCGGCAGTCCGCCAGGTTCCACGTCCAGGCGGGTACCTGGGTGGCCTACACCGTGTCGTTCCCACTCATCGCCTACACGCTGGGCATGATGCAGTCCTCCCCCGTCAAGAACGTCCTGTACCCGATCTGGGCCGCCTGCCTGCTGCTGGCCGCTGGGTGCACCAACGCCCTCAAGGCCTACGACCTCGACGACAACATGAAATGGAAGCGGAGGGTCTTCAATCTGATGCAGTACTCGGTCTACGCCTCGGTCATCTGCTGGCTACTTGTTCCTTACAAGCCTACCCTCAAGAACTACATCTTTGGCGGCCCCATAGACGACATAGCAAAAAAACCCTACATCGCAATCGCCAATGCTTCACAAAGCGTCAATCTCTTGTGTTGGACTGCTATGCTCACGGCGGATCTTGGTCCGTATTTGATGGCTGTGAGATGCTATCTCTACGGACAGCATGACAAGATCATCAAGGACCTCGAGTCATTGACCACCCAACAAGGGTATGATCCTGCCACCATGAAAGGCTACAAATACCCGCTTCGTGTTCGTGGAAGCTTGGAAGACGACGATTATGATGCGACCACCATCGACGAGATCTGGCAGTGCCAGGTATGTATGTACTCTAATTAATATGCTCATCAACTTAATTATTAGGCAATGCTAGCTGCTAATGGATCGTATTATATTTATCTCATCAATACCTCTTGTGGGTCCCTCCGGAAATTCATAGAACGTATAGTGAAGGAATTCACGTAGCAAAAAGAAAAGTAATTAGACTCATAGAGCTCAATCAACTTCTTAACCATTGGATATAACGTGGAGACTATTATTGCTGGTTAGTTGCATCATGGTTGCCCCTGGATTTTTCAGTTGCACATTGCTTATTTCCACTGATCTTTTTAATTGTGAGTTGATGGTTTTGTAGTTGCATTGCATCATGTTAGCAACTGAATTTTTGTAATTGCACTCCATCTACAATTGTTTTTTTTTTTCAAATATAAGTGGCTCCATTCAAATGAAAATTAAGCTAGTTTTCCATGAATGAGCATTAGGAGAACCGTTATCATATTGCTAGAATATTATATAGATAGATGGCTCCACTTTAAATTATCGATATTTTGATTTTCAACATTTGATGACATATATATTTTCTCCAAACATCAGGGCATGCCCTTAAGTTCAGGACTAAAGGACGTGTGTCTGGCCTTCGCCTTGTATGAACTGCTGAAACGGCGTTATCATGGGATGTCCTGCATGCCCAACACCGAGGAAGATCTTCGTAAGTCTCATGAGTTCGTCTTAGAGGGATTGCTACGGACAGAGGATGGCTTTGATAGAGCTTTCCGGATTGTTGAGGTGGAGCTGGGATTCTTCCATGACCATCTGTTCACAAAATATGGTTCTATTTTTAAATCTCATACACTGTGGCAGTTTGCGTTCGGCGTGAGGGTTATTCTCTTGATCAGAATTGGAGTTTTTGTCATGCAAAATACACTGTCAATCAAGACATTCAACGCCATCATCGAAGTGCACACAGAAAAGGTCGACAACGGCATCACCCTATTGATTCTGGGCACAGTTTTACTGATAGAACTACTCCAAGTTGTACTTTATTTAGCATCAGATTGGTTCAAGGTGTGGATTGCTTGTCAGTATGTCAAATCCGAGGGATCTCCTCGAGTTTGGAAAATCGCCGAATGCTTTAGCAGTTTTACTATATTCAAGCATTACTGGAAGCATAGGATTGGCCGACGCTCGATAATTGCTGACAGCAATGCTGGTATAGCCGGTGACAGCCATGCAAATATGTTGAGAACAGTGAAGCAAGCTATTGTTAGATCCCTGAAATCATGCCAGGGTCGGCTAACCAACGGAGAAGGGTCATTAATGCGGAATCATGTGCTTGAAAATTTCAGCTGGGCATTGCGCGGCCAATCTCAGGCAGAGATCATGTTAACATGGAGCATCGCAACTGATTACTGTAAAATTTCTCCGACTAATGCACACCCCATGGATGAGAGCAGGCGCCACGAGCAAATCGCAGTCAACATATCAAGATACTGCGTGCACTTGATGTATTCTAAGCCTGAACTGCTTCCCGGATACTTCGGAGATACAACATTTGCCATACGCGACGTGATGATGAACCAAGCCTCCGCAGTTAGGACTTCCCGCGGCGCTCAAAAGAAGTACCAGGCTATGAACGATTTAGAAGGCCTAGAGGAAGACCATCATGCCATCTTCATGAGAGGCGTGAAGCTTGGAAAGCAGCTGGAGGAGATACCGGACAGTGCTATTCGCTGGAAGGTAATGGCAGATTTCTGGGCAGAGAAAATTCTCTACAATGCACCATCAGATAATGTCAAAGAGCATATGGAACGTCTTGCAAAAGGCGGGGAGTTTCTGACGCACATCTGGGCTCTCCTCACTCATGCTGGCATTGTCAAGATTAATAGGGATACATAATTAAGGGGATCATGCTCAGCCAACCATCATAACAAGATGTGCGACTTCAAGCTGTAGGCTTTCTACTACCGGGATGGCGAGATCGTCTTCTGTTTTATGGTAGAAAAAATGTAACGTCTCTTGTTGTTGCCTTCGATTTCAGTATAAATTTCTGGTGTAATCTATAATAATAATAGTTATCTTCTACTTCTTTCGTCCTAAAAATGATATCACAAATTGTTCTAGTATTTATACAGGTAGCTTTTGTATACCTATCCGTATTGGGATAGGACTGTTTTGAACGTGGTGTACACTTTTTTATATATAATGAGAAGCATGCACCTAGGAGAGAGGATTTCTCCAATGTAAGTCGGGGTTCGGTGGTTAGCGTACGGCTAGCATGACTCCAAGATTCGTGTTGGCTATTTTGCACTTTGCCTTTCCGAAAATTTACAAATTGAGCCCGCAGACCACCCATTATGTCCCAGTTGATCCATCTAGACTCGATCACCCCCCTCCCCCTCATTCTCTCGCCTTGGCCTAACCCTAACAATCTCCCTCTCCCTCTCCCTCTCCCTTGTCCGCCGCCTCCCACCTCTCTGCAACCTCTCTCTCCCATCATGGCCGCAAAGCCACCTCCCTTCTCCTCCTCCCTCGTCTGCCGCCTCCCTCACTAGTGGAAACGAGACCTTTGGTTGAGGTCGGAAATGGGCTTTAACACCGGTTCTCCTACGAACCGGTGTTAAAGGGGGCGCCCGTACCAGCGTGGTCCAGAAAGCAAAAAGGAGCACCCCCTTTAACACCGATTCGAGCCACGAACCAGTATTAAAGGCCCTGCACCAGTGGCCTGCGCAGCCTCCCCCTTTAACACCGGTTCGTGGCATGAACCGGTGTTAAAGGGGGTGCGCCTATATAACACACCGCAGCCCACACCCCTCTCTTTCATTTTTTTCACTCTCTCATTTTGGAACATAACAAGAGGGTGAGAGGTGTGCACGACAAGGAAAATGCCTGTTTGTGGCGCACATGAAATGGCCATCCGTGGCGCACTGCTAGTGGAGGCTAGAGGTGCGCCACTAGCCTCGCGCAGCGGCTATCTCCTAGCCGTGGCGCACTGCCTGGTGCGCCACGGTTGTGTCGAGATAGGCGTAGCGCACCTGCTAGTGCGCCACAGCTATGTGGGCAGGTGCGCTACGCGTTGGATCTTGTGTGGCACACATTGCAGTGCGCCACTAAGCTGCGCATGTGCGCTTTAGATGTAGTGCGCCACAAAAGCTAGGTCATGTGCGCCACAGGTGTTTTTTTTTGTTTTTTTAATTTCAGAGCCATATGATATACAATACAGATTATATACAATATTATAGGCAGATATACACACACAGATACAAGATATACAGTTATATATATATATAAATACACAATTTGCAAAACAAGATTGAAACAAATACATATAGATAAGTCTCATACATGAATACATAGTATAAGTTATATTGTTTCGATCATGTTACAAAGTAGTTAGTGACATGCGAATACATGTGTCTCGAACAAGTTAGAGCTCGAAAGCTCGCCTAAACATCTAAACTAGCTAGATACAAACGCGGGATAAACAACCAAAGACGATAAGCATGATCACCACGACGAAGGTGTAGGTCTTTATCCGGTTCCTCGTCCTAACTCCTGCTAGATAGCGCGTGTATCTAGCTTCCGCCTCTGCCATAGTGTTGTACCCTTTGTAGCTATTATCGCTGAAACGGTGCACCTGTCTCCGGCAGTCTTCCCAATCATCGTAGACTCAAGGAACCCGTCCCTTGTACACGACGTACCATGTCATCTACATGTTGACAATAATAATTAAACGGTGATTGAAAAAAAACATGTATAATTAAAGTCGCATATGAAAATACACTTATAGGAAGTACTCCTAAATCAAAAAGACCAAACTCAAAAAGCATGCCTCATATATAACTAGGTTGTTCGACACAGGAATATGCTACGATGGAACTGTCCGCCAAGTAGGATGCACAACACCTGGGCCTGTGCATAGCACAAGGCGTATAATCCCATCGCAGCACATTCACATATATAGTGTGCCACGACATTTCAATCATCGACATTCTCGAAAAAGACCAAAGTAACTCAAAAATCATGCCTCATATATAACTAGGTTGTTGGACACAGGAATATGCTACGATGGAACTGTATGCCAAGTAGGATGCACAACACCTGGACTTGTGCATAGCACAAGGCGTACAATCCCATCGCAGCATATTCACATATATAGTATGCCACGACATTTCAATCATCGGCATTCTCAAAAAAGACCAAAGTAACTCAAAACTCATGCCTCATATATAGCTAGGTCGTTGGAGACAGGAATATGCTACGACGGAACAGTTAGCCAAGTAGGATGCATAACACCTGAACTTGTGCATATCACAAGGTTAACTATTCCGTCATAGCACATTCACATATATAGGGTGCCACGACATTTCAGTCATTGGCATTATTCTCGAAAAAGACCAAAGTAACTCGAAAAGAATGCCTCATATATATATACATAGGTCGTTGGACACACAGGAATATGCTACGATGGAACTATGAGCCAAGTAGGATGCACAAGACCCGGACTTGTGCATATCACAAGGCTCACAATCCCGTCGTAGCACATTCACATATATAGTGTGCCACAACATTTCAATCATTGGCATTATTCTCGAAAAAGACCAAAGTAACTCAAAACTCATGCCTCATATATAGCTAGGTCGTTGGACACAGGAATATGCTACGACGGAACCTTGAGCCAAGTAGGATGCACAACACCTGGACTTGTGCATATCACAAAGCTCACAATCCCGTCGTAGCACATTCATATATATATTGTGCCACGACACTTCAATCATCGGCATTATTCTCGAAAAAAGACTAATAAAGTAAGGAAAAAAGAAGTACCAAAGTGAGCAAAGGACCAAAGAGTAAGCAAAAAAACCAAGCATTAATTGATATATAATAATAATAAGCAAAAGAAGTAAGCGATGATTCATAAACCTAATAAGGTAAGTAGTAGCATGTACACTTTTCCACACACACACAAAGGTCATCTATAGTTTGAAACTACAACTAGGCCAACATCAAGCCTTCTAGCTCGGCTTAATGAATGGGAGGACGCCTTGTCTCGTCATGAACTTCCTATAGTCACCCTGCATCTCTAGGCGATCATCTATGTCACGGTTATTCGGGATATTTCCTCCATAGAAGATCCCACCCGAAGTCATGACATCACGAAAGATGATTGCCCCAAACTGCTGCTGGATGCGATATATCTCTTGTCTAATATCTGAATTAGTGATCTTGGCCTTTGCTTAGGCCCACTGTTTGAGATGATCTGGCAGCGTAGAATTCTGCTGTTCTAGTAGGAACGCCCTCATGTGATGGAGTGCGTAGTAGGCTTCCTTCTTAATGCTTTTCGGCTGCTTCACGCAGGAGAACTCTGTTACGTTGTTGAAGACGTGCCTACCGAACTTGACCTTCGTACACACGAAGGTGGTGCCTTCCGTCGAGGCATAGCCAGTGAGAGCATCATCTAGAACTTCCTTCATCTTATCGTAGTTTTTGTTCTTTTCTAGACTCCCCGAGTCAAAATACGTGGCGGGGGAATGCTTCGGCGATAAGGAGATGAGCGTGCAGTGTTCATATCTGCGCAAAAAATTCAAATGGAATGAGTTGGAAAAATAATGATGATAATCTAATAAAGCCAATCGATTGTGGCGAGTGAATAACGACTTACTCGGGAAAGTAAGGCACGAGAATGTATTCCTTTGTCTTGTTCGTCACGAAGATTCTTTTTAGGTACGAGGCCACGATACGTCGTTCAGCGGGGGAACCCAAGAAGCCGTCATGCATGTAGTAGGGGTCCACTATAACGATGCCCAGTGTGTTCTCTCTAATGATCTGCATGGCCAGGCTGAGAGAAAACAGGCGGACCATGGTATAGTGCAGCGGGTATAGGTGGAACATATTGAAGATGTCGTCGAACCGCAGGAAGAACAGATCCGCAGGGGTATTATCGACAAAGCCCAAGCCTGGTGGCACCTTAACCACGAATACCGGGTGCGAGGGATCTTTCTCCGCCAGAAGGCGTCTCTCTATTGTCAGCACGCCCTCATGCACACTCTGCAGTTCCGAACTGGCGAGCCTCCGCAAATTATTAGGTAGCATGGGCTCACCCGCCACATGAATCCTCCACATAATACCATCGGGTCTTGGTGGCCCGTCCTGAAACCTGATCGGATTCGCAGTTGACGCCACCGGCTGGCTCGAGCTGCTAGATTTTCTTTTCCTACCCTTTTTTTTCCTTTTGGAGAGCTGGCAGGCACCGCAATATGAGCATCGGCCACCCTATGTAGTGTTTCAGGGCTTAGAATAAAGGGTCGGTTGGTTGTATCAGCTGGCTCCGTAAAGGCGCAAGCTGGAGGTGTCTCATGAGAACCAAACAGACGCTTGGTGATAGTGGGTTTCTCTGTGGGGCCACTGAAGGGAATATGCCCTGAGAGGCAATAATAAAGTGTTTATTATGTGTATTCCAAGTATATGATAGATGTTTATTTTGCATGCTATAATTGTATTAATACGGAAACGTTAATACATGTGTGTTTAATAAACAAACAGAAAGTTCCTAGTTATGCCTCTCTCATAAACTAGCTCGTTGATTAACAAGATGATCAAGGTTTCCTGATCATGGACATTGGATGTTGTTAATAACGGGATCACAACATTAGTGTAATGGTGTGATGAACATTCATCCGAAGTATAGCATTACGATCAAAGTCATTGAGTTTATATTGCTATAACAACTTACGAAGTGATACTAATCCTTAGACCATGAGATCATGTCAATCACTAACACCGGAAGAGTTTCTTGATAACATCAAACGTCACACCGTAACAAGATGATTATAAAGATAGATTCAGAACTAATAAAGTGTTATGTTGAGGCTCATGGATCGAGAGTGAAATTTGTTCATCCCGATGACGGATAGATATACTCTGGGCCCTCTCGGTGATATCACATTGATTAGCTTGCAAGCAAGTGATTTGATCACTAGAATGTTATATCACAGGAACGAGAAAAGAGTGCATGTCGATAGAGATCAAACTAGGTATGGAGATACCGATGATCGAATCTCGGACATGTAATATATCGTGAAACAAAGGGATTAAGATACTAGCGTAAAGGTTCCGCGATCACAAGAAAGTCATCGTTGAATGTGTGGGAGTCAAGATGGGTCTCGGATCCCGCTTCGATTATTGATCCGAGAGGGTCTCGATCATGTCCGCATTATTCACGAACCGTAGGGTGACACACTTAAGAGACACCGACATCCAATTGGAGTAAATTTTTCATGCCGAAGAATGAATAAGCGCAGGAATTTATTTCACTAGATACCAAAACAGGTTTTCGGTGAAATTGCATAAAGTGGTTATGCATGTGAAATAGAATTCTAGCAAGGGTTATTTGTGAATGTTTTCATTAAAGTAATTGAAAAATTCTGAATAAAATAAAGAGTTTTATTTAATGAGAGTTTGCATTAAATTTGGTGGAAATTTAATGGGAATTTGAGTGGACTTTTGAGTGGAGGGAATTTAAAGGAGATTTGTGAGTGGAGTGTCCACCCACATGAAGAGGGGGAGGGCAGGGGCAGCCCCATGCTGCCACCCCTTGGAGTCCCCCTCCTCCTATAAAAGGAGCCCGCCTCACTTGTCTCACACACCTCCTCGTGAAGGATCTCTCTCCCCCTCTAGAATTTATCCCCCATGGTCTCGGACTAGCGAGATACATGTTCTCGGTGGGTATTCGGCAAGAAAGAGTTGTGCTTCCGCTGCATCTCTGGAGCGAGGAGGCGGAGGTTGCTCGGTGCCTCGAACGTGTGTGCGAGCACGGATGCGCTGCTGATTTGAGGCGCTAAGATTTCCTCTCGATCCTGAGATCGGCAAGAGATCGTCTATATCAGCCACGAGTTGAACTCGTTAAGCTTTGTCGGTCTTCAAGGGTATGTTCTCTGGATATACATCCGCCCGTTGTTTGTATCTAGTAGATAGATCTTGGTATATAGTTCACATCATAGGAAAATTTTTGTTTTCTATGCTGCGAACCCTACAAAGGGTATCGAGCCGGATCTATGCGTAGATACTTTACACGGGTAGTACACATATGAGTATGTGGGCGATGATGATCATGTTGTTGCTCCTTTGTTGTAATTTTGGATATTGGTGGCATAGTGGGATGAAACGGCCCGGACAAACTTTACATGTCCTCGCACATGAGACCTGTTCCACGCTTGACATGCAACTAGTTTGCATAAGTGGCTAGCGGGTGTCTGTCTCTCCTACTATAGTCAATATCTATTTTGCAAACGAGTTGTCAACAATTTGATTATGGTCGTTGTGGTTCATGTTCGTAGGTAAGAACGGTTCTATCTCGAAAGCCCTAAGCCACGTAAAACTTGCAATGGATAAATTAGAGGCGTCTAGTTTAGATTGTTGCTGGGCTAGTGTTATGATATGGTAGTGTTGTAAGTAGAAGTATGAGATGATACTCTTACAACACACATAGCGTGTAAAATCCATAGACCTTGGATTTACACATATAGGTATGATAGTGATCATACCACGATGCACATGATAGAGATCATCTGCGGGAACCATATAATTTCACTAATAAACATATGATGTTTGATAGCATCTTATATTGCTTGTTTAGCGCTTTGTTAGCATAATAAGATGATCCCTCATTTAAATATCAAGATAAGAATGTGTTCTTCCTTTAGTATGCACCGATTATGTTTTCGTCGCTCCAAGACATCACGTGATATGATCGGGTGTTCTTGGATCCACGACCATATTTCGGGTGTAAAACAGTTACACACGCGAATACTAAGGTTCTAACTTGGCGAGCCTAGCATGTACAGACATGGCCTCGGAACACGGACCGAAAGGTTAAGCATGAGTCATATAGTTGATATGATGCCCATTTTATGCTCGCCTTTGAAGCTATACCGACTCACGTGATGATCGGACTTGGTGTAGTGGATTTGGTTCATGTAATCACCAAAAAGGCACGAGGGATGTCGTTTTTGAGTGGGAGTTCATTCATAATATGGATTAGTTGAACTCAATCTAAAATACACTTAGTCTAAACTTTACAAATTCTGTTGTAGATGGCACCACCTGCTTTTAATTTCAATGTGTTCATGGAGAAAGAGAAACTAGCAACGAACGGTAGCAACTTTACCGAATGGGCCATGAATTTGAGGATTCTCCTCTATGCTGCACAAAAGCAATATGTGCTAGAAGCGTCGTTAGGCCCCCCACCTTTTGATGATGCCCCTGACGAGGAGAAGAATGTCTATCAGACTCGTCAGGAGGACCACAACTTAGTTCATTGCGGCATATTGTATGGGCTAGAGCCGGAACTTCGAAAGCGTTTCGAAAACGGCAATGCATTTGATACAATGGGTGAGTTGACAATGATTTTCGACACACATGCTGTTGTAGAGAGCTACAACGCTTCAGAAAAGTTCTTTAGCTACATGATGGAAGAGCACAACTCCGTTAGTGAGCATGTACTCAAGATGTCGGGTTACGCCGATAAGCTTGTGTCCTTGGGAATATCGATTCCCATTGACTTAGGCATCCATCGTGTTCTGCAGTCTCTGCCACCTAGCTATAAGAGCTTCGTGATGAACTATAATATGCAAGGCATGAAGAAGTCTCTCCCCGAGCTTCTGTCAATGCTTAAAAGCTGAAGTGGAGATCAAAAGGAACATCAAGTGTTGATGATCAATAGGAACACGGTTTCAAGAAAGACAAGAAGGGAAAAGCGGAAGGAGTAAGGGCGGAAAGCTGCTTCCGCGCCTAAAAGAAACCCGAGTTGGACCTAAGTCGATTCCGAGTGCTACTATTGTAAGGGGGATCGCTGGGCGCAAGCCGCCCCAAGTATTTGGAAGACAAGAAGGCGGCAAGGCAAACAAAGGTATATATGATATACATGTTATTGATGTGTACTTGACTAGTGCTCGCAGTAGCACCTGGGTATTTGATACCGGTTCAGTTGCTAATATTTGTAACTCGAATCGGTCATGGAACAAGCGACCGCTAGCAAGGGTGAGGTCAAGATGGGTGTCGAGAATGGATCAAGCGTTTATGTGATCACCGTCGACGCTGCCTCTCCACTTCGTCGGGATTAGTTATAAACTTGAATAAATGTTATCCGTGCCTGACCGAGCATGAACATTGTATGGATCGTGTTTGATGCGGCGGTTATTCATTTAAATCCGAGAACAATGGTTGTTCCATTTATATGAATGAAATATTTTATGGTCATGCCGATGATGAATGGTTTATTTCTATTAGATCTCGATGATAATATTACACATATTCATAATGTTGATGCTAAAAGGATTAAACTTAATGATGATATATTCATATATATGTGGCAATGCCGTCTAGGTCATATTGGAGTTAAACGATAAAGAAGCTCCATTCGATGGACTTTTGGAATCACTTGATTATGAATCATTTGATACATGTGAGCCATGCCTTATGGGAAAGATGACTATAACGCCTTTTCGGTTCAATGGAACAGGCGACAGTTTGGAAATCATACATTCTGATGTATGTGGTCCAATGAGTGTGTCGGCGCGAGGTGGATATCGTTATTTTGTTACTTTCACGGATGATTTGAGTAGATACGGTTATATCTACTTGATGAAACACAAGTCTGAAACCTTTGAAAAGTTCAAGGAATTTCAGAATGAAGTGGAAAATCATCGTGATAGAAAGATCAAATTTCTACGGTCCGACCGTGGAGGTGAGTATCTAAGTTACGAGTTCAGCACTCACATGAAAGAGTGTGGAATTGTTTCACAACTCACACCTGTCGGAACACCACAGCGAAATGGTGTGTCGGAACGTCGTAATCGTACATTATTAGATATGGTTCGATCTATGATGTCTCAAACGGACTTGCCGTTGTCATTTTGGGGTTATGCACTAGAAACTGCTACATTCACTTTAAATCGGGCACCATCTAAATCCGTTTAAAAGACACCGTATGAATTGTGGTTTGGAAACAAACCTAAGTTGTCATTTCTTAAAGTTTGGGGATGCGATGTTTATGTGAAGAAACTTCAACCGGATAAACTCGAACCCAAAGCGGAAAAATGCGTCTTCATAGGATACCCTAAAGAAACTATTGGGTATTCCTTCTATCACAGATCCGAGGGCAAGGTTTTTGTTGCCAAGAATGGATCCTTTCTAGAGAAAGAGTTTCTCGCGAAAGGTGTGAGTAGTCGGAAGGTAGAACTCGAAGAGGTTGTGGAACCTTCTCTTCAAAGTATGGCGGTAGCGCACGCCGTAAGTTGTTCCGGAGTTGGCTCCACTGTTGAAGAGGGAACTAATGATAATGATCATGAAACTCCGAAGAGAGTACTACCGAACCTCGCAGTCAAACAGACGCGCGTGCAGCTCCGAGTGACGGAAATCTGTCATGAATTTCATGGTTGATGAAAATGATGACCCTGCGACGTATGAAGAAGCGATGATGAACCCGGATTCAAACAAATGGTTAGAAGCCATGAAATCCGAGATGGAATCCATGTATGAAAATCAAGTTTGGAACTTGGTGGAATTACCTCACGACCGAAAGGCCGTGGAGAACAAATGGATTTTCAAAAGGAAAACTGATGCCGATGGTAATGTGACCGTCTATAAATCTCGATTTGTCGCAAGGGGTTTCGACAAATTCAAGGAGTTGACTACGATGAGAATTTCTCTCCGTAGCGATGCTAAAGTCGATTAGGATTATGTTAGCAATTGCTGCATATTTCGATTATGAGATATGGCAGATGGATGTCAAAACCGCGTTTCTCAATGGTAATATTGAAGAAGAGTTGTATATGATACAACCAAAGGGTTTTGTCGATCCTAAGAATGCTAACAAGGTGTGCAAGCTTCGATCCATCTATGGATTGAAGCAAGCATCACGAAGTTGGAATCTCCGCTTTGATGAGGTGATCAAAGAGTTTGGATTTGTCCAAACTTATGGAGAAGCTTGTATTTACAATAAAGTGAGTGGGAGCAATGTGGCATTTCTGATATTATATGTGGATGACATATTATTGATCGGAAATGATATATATCTTTTAAACAGTGTTAAAAGTTATCTAAACAACAAATTTTCAATGAAGGACCTAGGTGAAGCGTCATACATATTAGGCATAAAGATCTATAGAGATAGATCTAGGCGCCTAATAGGGCTATCGCAAAGTACATACCTTGATAAGATTTTAAAGAAGTTTAAAATGGACGGAATGTAACACCCTCAGAATCGGACCTATGCAAGTTTTAGCGAAACCCGCCAAACCCGCATAGAAACGATTCAAAGGTGCCCACCAGGCACTTTCAAGGGTGGAAAAGCGTAATAACATTACACAACAGTCCTCGATGGGACCCACAGAACAGATATTTATACAACACGACTCCATGAGTCAAGAATACAAATATAATTTACAAAGATCCAAATCACCTTGAAAATGATAGAGCGTCCGGCTACGGACAAGATGCAAATGAGGCTAAGAGCCCTGAAGAATAACCAATGGCGTCCATAACCCTTGGGCCAAGCCGGAAGGGTAACCGCTAACGACGCCGATCTCAAAACCTTTGAACAAAGGGGTGCCGACAAAGGGCAAAGGAAAAGAGGAGCGTCGATCGAGGCCAAGACACGGCGAGGCTAGAATTCGGGTCTCGCCTACATAGGTATGGTGGATCAGAAGCGGCAAAGCATGCAATCAACAACCTATAGAGACTCGATACAACCGGCGGCTATTAGAGAGGTAAGAAAGACCTATCCGAACCACCGATGCTACCATCAAACAAACCCATCTGGTGTTTCCCCAGACCAAACGAGGAAGTCAACCGAGGAACTCACACCGTTGGCAGTTTTATTTATTCAGTTATCGTTGCAGCAATTACTAGTCAGGTGTAGATAATCATCCTGATAAAATAAGCAGTGGGCACTTTTAGTTAACCATTCTGTTGTAGTTGCGACACTTACTAGTCAAATACAATTAGCATGAGGTAACCCGAAACCCAGCAGTTGTTGGTACTTTTATTTAGCCATTCCGTTATAGTTGCAATACTTACTAGTCAGATACAATTGTCGCAAGCGACAAACCAAGCAAGTAAGGGTGAGCAGTTTTATTTAGCCATTCCATTATAGTGAAGCTGATTACTAGTCATTATAAAGTCAAATTTATAGCACTACTTTAGTTATAGTTGTCTATGATCGAGATACTGTGCTCCAAGTCGTCCATAACCGCGGACACGGCTTTCAGAAAGTTTTACCCGGCCGGGGTGCACAAATAGCAACACACACTCGATCAACCTCGGAAAAACCAAATCAAAACCCAACGAGGCCTTCACGACAAAGCAATCACAAGATTCAAAAATATTTCAGGGGGCCACCCCTTGGAGTACACCCGCAACGCTTATGACTCGAGACCGAGGTTTGGGTGGACGGCTGTGAACGACTGGGAACCCAAAACTGGGCTTGTCGACACCGCGGAATCGTGTCCCGATCCTAAACAGTACAGTGTGCTCCGCGGAATTTGATTCGGTCTTGGCATTCGGGCGAGGTACTTGGCGTATCCGCGTCGGCGATCTTGGCGTTCTTCAGGTTCGGATGCGGTCCTCGGCGAACTGGTCGGTTCCCTGTCGAAGGCCTTGGCGCTTCGGATCGGTCTTCGGTTCAGGGCCTCAGGGTCTTGGGGTTCGCGTCCATGTGGCGATCTTGTCGTTCCGTGTAGGCGTTCTCGAGGTCGATGGCGAACTTGTCCGGTACCGGGGTTTTTCGGAGTTCTTGGCGCGGCACCAGGTACGGAATCGATCTTCGGGTTCGGGGGTCTCGGCGTCCGTAGATCTTGGTGTCCAAGGCGCGACATCAAATCAGCGGGGTCTTGTGCATCAGCGCTTGTGGTCGAACACTGCATCCCCACAGGCGGTCAACGCAAATAGGGAACGTCCCCAGGGGCGAGCCCAACGGAGGACAGGGTGAGGCGGAGGCGCGGGGCATGGCCGCAGCGGCAGTTGGTCGCGTGGGGCCGAGTTCGGGCAGAGCCATCTCGAGCAGAGGGCGTGGCGGGGCTGCACGCGGGATTGGCCCGAGGAGGCGGGCGACGCAGGGACCATGGGAGGCGCTTGTGGAGAGGGCGGCGAGCGGCTCTGGGACGCGGGGCTCCATGGGAAAGAGCGGAGGCGAGGAGGACGGGGAGGCCCGGACGGCGGGGCGGCTGCCGGTGGAGGGCGAGGGGGTCGTCGGCGAGGTGGAGGAGACGAGCCACGGTCGGAGGCGACACGGACCGGGGCGGCGATTATGCAGCGTGGGGCTGGGCGAGGCCGGAAGGATGGCGGTCGGGGCGGTGGGGGCGGTCACAGGCGAGGCGCGCGGGAGGGCGGTGGTTGGTGACGGAGGAGGATGCGGCGCGCTGGCCGGGAGGTGGATGCGAGGCCGGCTAGGTGCGGTCGAGGGCGGGGGCGAAGAGGGGCTCCGGGCGGAAGTCGGCACCGAGGGAGCAGCGAGGTGAGGGCAGTGGCAAGGAGGAGGCGGAGCCACCACGGCGAGGAAGGGGTGGTGGAGGAGCGGAGGCAGGGCTCTGCGACGAGGGGAGGAGGCAGGACGGCGGGTGAGGCGTCCACAGGTGGGAGAGAAAGGCGGCGGGGTGGGGACGCGGGAGGAGAGAGGACGAGCGGGGTGGGGGCGCGTGGTGGGGCCTGTAGGCGGGGCGCAGGCGGGTGTGTGGCTTGTGTGTGTTGCGTGCGTGTGTGGGTGGGGTGTGGGCTGTGGGGTGGACAGAGGTGGGGAAAGGGGTAGGATTAGGTGGCGGCCTGGGATAGGATAGGGGGAAGGGGGCAGGGTGACGTGGCGTCTCGCGATAGGAGGGGGTGAGGTGGCTGGAGGGGTGGGTAGATTAGGTTGGGTAGTTTAGGGATTTTTGGGTGGACCGATTTGTTCTGGGGTGGTCGTCCGGGTCGAATCGGCCCGTTCGACTGCCCCACTAAAAATAATTAAATATTTTATTTATTTCAAAAGGGCTTTTGCAAACCGATAGCAGACAAAACGAAATAATCCGGAGACCCGGGTTTTGCGTTTGAATAAAGACGAGGCGTTTAGAAAACAAATTAGGTTTCCGAAAATAGTTTTATGCAAGCAAATACAAGATGATGACGATGCTCAAATGCAATGTGGCATGATGACATGAGCATGCGGTTATGATGATGCAATGCACAAAACAACGCGATTTTCTAGTAGTGGTTTTGCGGGATGCCACAATTCGACACCACTAACAATGGATCTCGCCCTCGAGATCCGCCTCATGGTACCGGAAGGAAGGTCGGCGGTCCGCGTCTTCTCACTTCGTGTAGATCCTCGCGACACCACTAACAAGAGGTCGTTGTCCGTGATCGTTGAGGGAAACACTCCGGAAACAAAAGGTCGAAGGTAGAGGTATCAACAAATAAAGCCACCTCTAGCTTCCGTGGACGGAGTAAAACTGCTGGATCCACTGATTCGATGTACAAACGCGAATGATAAGAGTAGTCGGATGGTGATCACTCCATCGCGCACCCAAACCTTTACTCTGCACACGAATAGGCGGAGCATGCAATCAACTCTCGGAATAAGACTGAAGATCTCGACAAGCGAGGTTCGGAAACAAAGGAGTGATGCAGACTCTGCATCGGATCTGGCGTAGATGATGTCGTCGCGTCGGAAAACACCGGAAAGCACCAACAAGGAACAAAGAATGGTACCACAGTAGACGGATTCCTCAGGCAGCTTGAACACCGGATGGTAGAACACCGTTATCAAAGGAGGAAGCGAAACCCTGAAGGTACGACGGAACCCAACCACGAGAAATCCTGGACTCGAAGAGAGAGAAGAGAGCGGATTCAAAACACGCAGAGGTGAGAGGAGAGCAAAGAGAGGGTAAGGAGTAAAATCAGACCTAATCGATCTATCCAACCGATTTTTCAAAATAGTTTTGACACTCTACTTGACCGTTAGCTAGGTTATCCTACATGCGGACTTGTGGGTATCGCAACCGCCGAGCTCGATACCACTGTAACACCCTCAGAATCGGACCTATGCAAGTTTTAGCGAAACCCGCCAAACCCGCATAGAAACGATTCAAAGGTGCCCACCAGGCACTTTCGTGCGGGTGGAAAACGAAGTAATAACATTACACAACAGTCCTCGATGGGACCCACAGAACAGATATTTATACAACACGACTCCATGAGTCAAGAATACAAATATAATTTACAAAGATCCAAATCACCTTGAAAATGATAGAGCGTCCGGCTACGGACAAGATGCAAATGGGGCTAAGAGCCCTGAAGAATAACCAATGGCGTCCATAACCCTGCCCAGGCCAAGCCGGAAGGGTAACCCTGCTAACGACGTCGATCTCAAAACCTGCTGAACAAAAGGGGTGCCGACAAAGGGCAAAGGAAAAAGAGGAGCGTCAAGATCGAGGCCAAGACACGGCGAGGCTAGAATTCGCGGTCCTCGCCTACATAGGTATGGTGGATCAGCGGCGGCAAAGATGCAATCGAACAACCTATAGAGACTCGATACAACTGGCGGCTATTAGAGAGGGGTAAGAAAGACCTATCCGGAACCACCCTGATGCTACCATCAAACAAACCCATCCTGGTGTTTCCCCCTCGAGACCAAACGAGGAAGTCAACCGAGGAACTCACACCGTTGGCAGTTTTATTTATTCAGTTATCATTGCAGCAATTACTAGTCAGGTGTAGATAATCATCCTGATAAAATAAGCAGTGGGCACTTTTAGTTAACCATTCTGTTGTAGTTGCGACACTTACTAGTCAAATACAATTAGCATGAGGTAACCCGAAACCCAGCAGTTGTTGGTACTTTTATTTAGCCATTCCGTTATAGTTGCAATACTTACTAGCCAGATACAATTGTCGCAAGCGACAAACCAAGAAAGCAAGGGTGAGCAGTTTTATTTAGCCATTCCATTATAGTGAAGCTGATTACTAGTCATTATAAAGTCAAATTTATAGCACTACTTTAGTTATAGTTGTCTATGATCGAGATACTGTGCTCCAAGTCGTCCATAACCGCGGACACGGCTTTCAGAAAGTTTTACCCGGCCGGGGTGCACAAATAGCAACACACACTCGATCAACCTCGGAAAAACCAAATCAAAACCCAACGAGGCCTTCACGACAAAGCAATCACAGGATTCAGAAATATTTCAGGGGGCCACCCCTTGGAGTACACCCGCAACGAAGCTAGCTGACTCCGAGACGGACCCGAGGTTTGGGTGGACGGCTGTGAACGACTGGGAACCCAAAACTGGGCTTGTCGACACCGCGGAATCGTGTCCCGATCCTAAACAGTACAGTGTGCTCCTCGCACAATCGTAAATACAGTAGTAGCATGGCATAAGTACAGGATAGTAAATAAAACCTCAAACTAGTTTGTGGCCCCAAGAAATAAGACTGAATCAAGCTCTGGCTCAGGGGGGTCCCATAATCCTCCCGGATGTGGATAGCGCGATAAATCAAGGAACATGTATCAAGCACTCGGGGTCCTACGGGACACAAGTGGGCGGTCGGAAACCAAATATTATCTATCACCCACCGATGCCTCTGCTTACTTACTTCAATTTTAGTTGTTAAACAGAAATTAAAGTGAACGATAAGTAAAGCCATGGTCATCTCCAACATCAAACATGCGGCAATACACCAACAACTGTGGCACTTGACGACACGCAACATCACTTGAGCAAGCGACTACGACGCGCAAGTCCATCTATCTACCAAACAACAGGTAATAGGATGTGTCCAAGGCAATATAAGGCTGCGAGGGATATCACGGGTACGAAAAACTAGAGCATCGCAACACAGATAGCAATAGATCAACATGAGGGAATAAATGCTATAAAAGTAAGATAGGTAGAAAGGGGGAGATGCTCTCCTGAAAACATTGCCGAAGGTTCAACCGAAGATCGGGTCGGCACTCGCATCAACTCAACGGCCTTATCCGCGAAGAACCAAAACACTAGAATAAACACCGGATGCAATATTTAATACTACGACAAAAGATCGGGCATGATGCATGTATGATGCATGGCATGGCAAAGCTGCGATGCAATTAGGACATATTAAGCGGAACCGGGGGTCCCGACAATTAATTAATTGGTTCAAGTTATTTAACTACCCCGCAATTTAAATGTTGTAATAACAAGGCAAGATAAGTTACCGATTCGCTACACAAGTTTAAATGAGGCCAATATAAGGCTAGATTTGCCCGCATATGGCCCCATATTTAATTATTAGGTGAATCGGCATAAGGCCCCCAAACCACACAATATGCATGCGAGTATGACAATTCAATATGCAACAAGTTGGATTATATTATAAAATAGGGTTTCGGGAAGGGGTTCACACATTGGGGGGCTCGACGATCTTGGGGTTCCGGGGTTCGGGGTTCGGTCTCAGGGTCCAGGGTCTGGGGTTCGGCCTCGGAGGGATCGTTCTCGGACAACGGAGGTAGGTCTTGTCGCATCCGGGAAGCAGGACTTGGTTCGGTGCCGGGGGCGCATCGGATTCTTCCGGGTCGGTGTCGTTCTTGTCGTCGCCGAGGTCTTCGGGTCCGTGCCATTGATTCGGTCTTGGCATTCGGGCGAGGTACTTGGCGTATCCGCGTCGGCGATCTTGGCGTTCTTCAGGTTCGGATGCGGTCCTCGGCGAAATGGTCGGTTCCCTGTCGGAGGCCTTGGCGCTTCGGATCGGTCTTCGGTTCGGGGCCTCAGGGTCTTGGGGTTCGCGTCCGTGTGGCGATCTTGTCGTTCCGTGTAGGCGTTCTCGAGGTCGATGGCGAACTTGTCCGGTACCGGGGTTTTTCGGAGTTCTTGGCGCGGCACCGGGTACGGAATCGATCTTCGGGTTCGGGGGTCTCGGCGTCCGTAGATCTTGGTGTCCAAGGCGCGGCATCAAATCAGCGGGGTCTTGTGCATCAGCGCTTGTGGTCAAACACTGCATCCCCACAGGCGGTCAACGCAAACAGGGAACGGCCCCAGGGGCGAGCCCAACGGAGGACAGGGCGAGGCGGAGGCGCAGGGCATGGCCGCAGCGGCAGTTGGTCGCGTGGGGCCGAGCTCGGGCAGAGCCAGCTCGAGCAGAGGGCGTGGCGGGGCTGCACGCGGGATTGGCCCGAGGAGGCGAGCGACGCAGGGACCATGGGAGGCGCTTGTGGAGAGGGCGGCGAGCGGCTCTGGGAGGCGGGGCTCCACAGGAAAGAGCGGAGGCGAGGAGGACGGGGAGGCCCGGACGGCGGGGCGGCTGCCGGTGGAGGGCGAGGGGGTCGTCGGCGAGGTGGAGGAGATGAGCCACGGTCGAAGGCGACACGGACCGGGACGGCGATTGCGGCGTCGGCGCGGCCGGGGGCCGGCGTGGGGCCGCGGGGCGAGGCCGGGAAGGATGGCGGTCGTGGCCGGTGGGCGAGCGGTCCATGGGCGGGAGGCGCGTCCGGGAGGCGGTGGTTGGTGACGGAGGAGGGGGCTGCGCCTGGCGCGCCGGGAGGTGGAGGCAAGGCCAAAGGCCGAGAGGGCGGGCGGGCGGAGTCGACTGGGAGCCGAGGTCGGCAGGGCGACGCGGCGAGCGAGGTGAGGTGCGGGCAACGGTGACTGGCGGAGGAGGCGGGGAGCGGCCACCACGGCGAGGAAGGGGTGGTGGAGGCGGAGGCGTGGCTCATGACGAGGTGAGGGAGGCAGGGGCGGGTGAGGGCGTCAAGGAGGTGGGAGAGAAGGCGGGACGGGGTGGGGAGGCAGGGGAGGGAGAGAGGGAGCGGGGTGGGGGCGCGTGGTGGGCCAGGCGGGGGCGGGTGTGTGGCTTGTGTGTGTTGCGTGCGTGTGTGGGTGGGGTGTGGGCTGTGGGGTGGACAGAGGTGGGGAAAGGGGTAGGATTAGGTGGCGTCCTGGGATAGGTTAGGGGGAAGGGGCAGGGTGACGTGGCGTCTCGCGATAGGAGGGGGTGAGGTGGCTGGAGGGGTGGGTAGATTAGGTTGGGTAGTTTAGGGATTTTTGGGTGGACCGATTTGTTCTGGGGGTGGTCGTCCGGGTCGAATCGGCCCGTTCGACTGCCCCACTAAAAATAATTAAATATTTTATTTATTTCAAACAGGGCTTTTGCAAACCGATAGCAGACAAAACGAAATAATCCGGAGACCCGGGTTTTGCGTTTGAATAAAGACGGGGCGTTTAGAAAACAAATTAGGTTTTCCGAAAATAGTTTTATGCAAGCAAATACAAGATGATGACGATGCTCAAATGCAATGTGGCATGATGACATGAGCATGCAGTCATGATGATGCAATGCACAAAACAACGCGATTTTCTAGTAGTGGTTTTGCGGGATGCCACACGGAAGTAAGAAGGGGTTCTTACCTATGTTGCAAGGCAAGACATTGAGTAAGACTCAAAGTCCGGCTTCGGCGGAAGAAAGAGAGATAATGGACAAAGTCCCCTATGCTTCAGCCATAGGCTCTATAATGTACGCCATGCTATGTACAAGACCGGATGTGGCACATGCTATTAGTTTGACTAGTAGGTACCAATCAGATCCAGGTTCGGAACACTGGATAGCGGTCAAGAATATCCTTAAGTACTTATGAAGAACTAAGGATATGTTTCTTGTATACGGAGGTGAAGAAGAGCTCGTCGCTAAGTGTTATGTCGACGCTAGCTTTGACACTGATCCGGATGACTCCAAGTTTCAATCCGGATACGTATTTCTCATGACTGGCGGAGCGGTTAGTTGGAGGAGCTCCAAACAACCTGTGGTAGCGGGATCAACAACGGAGGCCGAATATGTTGCTTTGCTTGAGCGGCTCGAGAAGCGCTTTGGATGAAGGAGTTCATATCCGAACTAGGAGTGGTGGAAAACGCGTTGGACCCAATGGTGCTCTATTGTGACAACAATGGTGCCATTGCCAATGCCAAAGAGCCAAGGTCTCACAAGCATTCCAAGCATATTAAGCGCTAGTTTCACTCCATCCGCGAGCATGTCAAGGATGGAGATATAAAGATTTAGAAGTACATACGGATCTCAATGTAGCAGATCCGTTGACTAAAACTCTCCCTAGAGAAAAACATGATCAACACGAACTCAATGGGTGTTAGATTTATCACTATGTAACTAGATTATTTTCTCTAGTGCAAGTGGGAGGCAAGGAATATGCCACGAGAGGCAATAATAAAGTGTTTATTATGTATTCCAAGTATATGATAGATGTTTATTTTGCATGCTATAATTGTATTAATACGGAAACATTAATACATGTGTGTTTAATAAACAAACAGAAAGTTCCTAGTTATGCCTCTCTCATAAACTAGCTCGTTGATTAACAAGATGATCAAGGTTTCCTGATCATGGACATTGGATGTTGTTAATAACGGGATCAAAACATTAGTGTAATGGTGTGATGAACATTCATCCGAAGTATAGCATTACGATCAAAGTCATTGAGATTATATTGCTAAAACAACTTACGAAGTGATCCTAATCCTTAGACCATGAGATCATGTCAATCACTAACACTGGAAGAGTTTCTTGATAACATCAAACGTCACCGAATAAGGTGATTATAAAGATAGATTCAGAACTAATAAAGTGTTATGTTGAGGCTCATGGATCGAGAGTGGAATTTGTTCATCCCGATGACGGATAGATATACTCTGGGCCCTCTCGGTGATATCACATTGATTAGCTTGCAAGCAAGTGATTTGATCGAGAATGTTATATCACAGAACGAGAAAAGAGTGCATGTCGATGCGAGATCAAACTAGGTATGGAGATACCGATGATCGAATCTCGGACATGTAATATATTGTGAAACAAAGGGATTAAGATACTAGCGTAAAGGGTTCCGACGATCACAAGAAAGTCATCGTTGAATGTGTGGGAGTCAGTATGGGTCTCGGATCTCGCTTCGATTATTGATCCGAGGGGTCTCGATCATGTCCGCATTATTCACGAACCGTAGGGTGACACACTTAAGAGACACCGACATCCAATTGGAGCAAATGTTTCATGCCGAAGAATGAACAAAGCGCGAATTTATTTCACTAGATACCGAAGAGGTTTTCGGGTGAAATTGCATAAAGTGGTTATGCATGTGAAATAGAATTCTAGCAAGGGGTTATTTGTGAATGTTTGTCATTAAAGTAATTGACAAAATTCTGAATAAAATAAAAGAGTTTTATTTAATGAGAGTTTGCATTAAATTTGGTGGAAATTTAATGGGAATTTGAGTGGACTTTTGAGTGGAGGGAATTTAAAGGAGATTTGTGAGTGGAGTGTCCACCCACATGAAGAGGGGAGGGCAAAGGGGCATCCCCCATGCGCCGGCCACCCCCTTGGGGTTCCCCCTCCTCCTATAAAAGGAGCCCCCCTCCTCACTTGTCTCACACACCTCCTCGTGAAGGATCTCTCTCCCCCTCTAGAATTTATCCCCCATGGTCTCGGACTAGCGAGATACATGTTCCCGATGGCTATTCGGCAAGAAAGAGTTGTGCTTCCGCTGCATCGCTGGAGCGAGGAGGCGGAGGTTGCTCGGTGCCTCGAACGTGTGTGCGAGCACGGATGCGCTGCTGATTTGCGGCGCTAGGACTTCCTCTCGATCTTGAGATCAGCAAGAGATCGTCTACATCAACGACGAGTTGAACTCGTTAAGCTTTGTCGGTCTTCAAGGGTATGTTCTCTACGGATATACATCCGCCCTTTGTTTGTATCTAGTAGATAGATCTTGGTATATAGTTCACATCGTAGGAAAATTTTTGTTTTCTATGTTGCGAACCCTACAGCCACCAGCTAGGTCTTTGTTGCTAAACTGAGTGTTGAAGAAGTGATCATTCTAGTCTTCGTCGTCCTCGGCCGGATCCTGCGCCATGTGCATATCATCAACAAGATCATCCGACCCACCGCGTGGAGGTGACGGCGAGGGTGGTAAGGTGGCCTTGCCACCGCTTGTCGCTGGCACGACAGGCGGTGCTGTTGTCTGTGGCGTGATGGCCCCCGCCGTCCCCAAACGGATCATGCTCTTTGGCCATTGCAAGAATAAGCCGAAGCAACTTCTGAGGACAGCCGGCTCTTCTTCATCCGCTCCTGGGGGTTGAATGGGAGGTTCCAGGTAGTCGCAGCCCCTTAGCACCCGACTAATTTTAACCCTGTGCAAGCTATCTGGCATTGGCCTTGAGTGGAACGTGCACTGCAAGGGTTGAACGATGGTACCCTTGGCAACATCACTCGGCTCTTTGTTCACGTAGCATAAGAGAGTGCAAGGAACATCCGTCTGCGGAAAACATGTACGGCGTCGTCAGAGATGCCATAAGAGAAATAGATGGCGTGAAAGGCGGTAAAGCAATTTGTTTACTGTGACGGTGTCGAGATCGGCTAATGTCGAGGCACCGCATACGGCGACGGGAGTGCAAGAGATGGAGAGGATGCTTGATGGCGCGGTTCTGGCCGCCGGTGTATTCTCCCTACCGGGTGCTTGGAGCTCCGGTGCCGCCGCGACGATGGCAGGGGCCACCAACATGTCCAGCGCTGCGGTGATGGCAGGGGGAGTCACCAACACTTGCGGCGCCGCGGTTCTAGCGGGCGGAGTCACGAACACATAGTTCGCCTGATTCGCCGGCGCTGCGTTGTTCGAGTGGCTGCTGACCATGCTTGGAATCGGGCACGGCCCAACTCGACCACCCGCACTCCAGTTCGCTATTGACTCCACCAAGATAGGCAGGATGGACGTGAGGGTGATTGCCAGGTTGTCTTGGACGATCTGCGGGATCCGTGCCACTTGTCGCTTAAGTTCTTGAACCTCGCGGTTTTCCTCCTCGCCCTTCCCGGCGGTGTCACATGCGTCCTCGACGGTGGACCAAAATGATCCACCGAATTCTTACCCCCGAGGCCGGCCAGACGGCCAGCCGACGACGGCTTCTTCATAACCGGCTCTATTTTCTTGGCCTAGTTCATCGCCCTGTTAAAAGAGTTATCCCACCGGGTGGCCACTGTCGACCCCTGGGATGAGGAATCCTAGGATCTATGACTAGCAACAATTTCCTCCTCCTGTAGAAGAAGTAACAGTGAACCTTTTAGAAACTAGACTTCATCGATTAGAATGCAATTGAGTTGATCCGCGGTAATTAGATTACTTACCACAATTTCCTCGAATTCCTTCACCGCGGGATCCGCGGTGAGTTCTTTAGTTTTTGGGTCCACATGGTAACGGGCCCTGATGAAGTTTTGAACCTGCCCGGGTTCAAATTTCGCAAAGGGGTTTTCTATCCCCTTACATCTATACTCTTCGTCCTCCTTATTCCATTTGCCCTCTGCGGTTCTGTATCCACTAGATCCGAGATGGTGATGACCTATATTCATCGCCTGCATCACCTTTCCGAGATTACTATTGGCCAGGGCTCTTTCGGATTCACACCTCTCCTTGAACTCCCGGAACTGATCTTCGGTGATCTGCGGGTCAATCTTCTGGATCTCCTTGAGACTTTTGCCTTCTTTATAGATCTTCTTGTTTATCCGGGTTCTCCAGCTGGCCAGGGCGGTGCTCATCTTTGTGAGGGCGGATTTGTTTACTTCGTTCCCATGATAATTTTTGTTCCGATACTCAGCGGGGAAATTGTATCTTGCGTGCAACTTATCGAAGAGGAGTGTGCGCAAGTGGCCATTATCTTTATGCCGGAGATTCTCGGTGTTGATCGAGATGGTTGTCCGGGTGATCGCTGCCACTTTCCCACCGTACCCTTTGACGACAATGTCGGGCTCCAAAGGAACCCCTATTGGGCTCACTTCGGTAATTTCCTCCCTGACGGTGCCGACCGTGTTCGGGCCCCGTTCCTTCGTATTCTTCTTCTTCTTAGGAGGATTTCTACCACTCCCTGTGCCCTCGCCTCCATCAGTGGTTTCATCACCCGCCGTTCCTTCGGCTTCTTCCTCCATGTCTTCCATCTCATCATCCTCGCTCTCCGAAGGATGGTATTCTTCATCGTCTTCTAGCCGCCGTGCCACCTCCCAGAATGTCAATTGTTTATTCGGAGGTCTGAGTTCTCCTTCAGCGCTGATGCGCTTAGAACATCCAGCCTCGTCGTTGTCACACATCTTTGCACTAATAAAAAACAATTAATTGGTTAAATGCACGGAAAAATCCGGCATGACCTTTGCTAATTTTCTTAAACTAGGAGTGCCCGATTTCTGCCGAAACGGAAGTTAATCAACATTCCGGCAAAAATCAGGACTCATTTCAAACAAGAACCTGCATACACGACATAATAAAGTGCCTCATATAAGCACATGAACAATTAGCAAATAATAAGCACCTGTCATTATATGACAACAAGCAAATATGACAGCAAGTATGGTCATTATATGACAGCAAGCAAATAAGCACCTGTCATTATATAATATACATGCAAATTATAGCATTCAACACCAGGAGCATTTCATCACCAGGAGCATTCAACACCAGGAGAATTTCATCACTAGGAGCAAATAAACAGATACAATGGTAAACACCAGGAGCATTTCATCACTAGATTATAGCCCTGTTCACACTCCTAGGGGAGGCACCACAATGGTAAACTTAATAGTTTTATCCAACCCAACTAGCTTCAGCCTTTTGCATAATGAGCTAGATTTCTATCTTTTGGACACCAACATCAACTACCTCACTATTGCTACAACCACAAGTCATGCTACCTGGGCAAAACAGTAGCAGCACTGTTATTAGCTAGCCTCAAGTTATTCAAACAAAATAACTTCTATTATTTTCCTAGAAGATAATCCATGAATCAAATATGCATAACAGTTTATTTTCTATTTTAAACTTGTGATTTTGGCACTATCTATTTTACTAGCAGTGAAGTTCATTCTGGTTGCTTAGAGAATTATTTTATACTGCTTTTGGATTTACTGCTTACATGCCTAAGATAGTTGCTGCTGATTTTATTTATGATCTATTGATCTTGTCATAGTTTGTTGTTTCTACTACAATCGCCAGGTTTTGTTCTTGTTCTATTGTCTCCTTATTTTCTATTATGTACACTATCTTCTTGCTGACAACTTTGGAAACATTTAAATTTCCTATGAAGCTCAAACTGTGAGGTTTAGGACAAGTTCTTGGGCTTCTATTTAGATACTGCTAACACTACATTAACACTAGCACTAGCTAATGCTAACACTACATCCCTAATCGAAACTACTGCTAACACTAGAATTTTGTCCTTTTTACAATATTTTTCGACTACTACATTAACACTAGCACTAGCTACTGCTAACACTACATCCCTAATCCAAGCTACTGCTAACACTACATCCCTAATTTTCTGAACACTAACACTTGCAAGCTAATCATCTGAACACTAACACTAGAATCCTCTAAACCCTAATCCAGGAACCCTAATCCTCTGCCCAGGAATGGATGCAGAGAGAGGGGAGAGAGGGAGAGATGGGAGGGGAGAGGCTCACCTCTAAGATGAGGACGACAGCGGGCTCCTCCACGGCCTCTTCCTCCTCGAGCACCAGCGGCCTCCTCCTCCTCGAGCGACGGTGTGCGGGCGGGCGGGCTCCTCCTCCTCCTCAAGCGACGGGCGTGCGGGCTCCTCCACGGCCTCCTCCTCCTCGAGCGACGGGTGCGCGGGCTCCTCAACGGCCTCCTCCTCGAGCGACGAGCGCGCGGGCGAGGCGGCCTCCTCCTCCTCCCGGCATGGATGGGATGCGGCGGCGGTGGCTTTGATGCGGATGGGATGCGGCGGCGGTGGCGATACGGATGGGGATGGCTTCGTATGTGTCTGAGGACGATGGGAGGGTAGGGACGACGTGGCGAGTTGACTAGTCCTACCCACTTAGGCGTAGAGCACCCTGAACCGTAGCGCACTTGGCCAGGGTGCGCTACGCCTAAGAGGGTAGGACTAGTCAGATAAGAGGGTTGTCACCCCCATAGTTAACACTAGCACTGCCCTTATCCCACTGGTTTCGCCCATTGCTCTATTCTAAACCTTGAGCACCCAGGTTTGAATCCTGGTGCCCACATTTTTTTTATTTTAAAAATACTTTTAAATGTTCCAAAAAATGGCCAAAGGTGGTGATATATGCCATAAAATTTTGTTTTATTTTTAAAATACTTTTAAATATTCCAAAATGCCCAAAAGTGATAATATATGTCATAAAAGTGGTACAAATTAAATATGATTCAAATATGTCATAATAATTTGTCCATGATACAAATATGTCATAATAATTTGTCCACGAATATTACAATCTTTTTTTACCACGCGTTTTACAATATTTTTTGAGCTAGCGTTTTATAATCTTTTTTTCCTTCTTTGTCGCGGTTGAATAATTTAGCCCCGGCACTTTAATGTTTCTTCTTTCGAACGGTATACCTTTTTTGGATAGGGTTGTCCTTTTTCTTCTTGTGATGTATGTTGCTGCATCGTAGTCGTCGTCATCTTCCACCTTTGGATCGACGTACCGGTGGAAGTCTTGCTCATTGGCGACTCCATCCATTCCGATGATGTTTCTTTTTCCTCTCCTCACGACAACACGGCTAGGCTTTGTCGGGTCGATAATGAAAAAACATTGGTCCACTTTGGTAGCCAGTACGCACGGTTCATTTTTCGTGGCCATGTTCGCACCGACGGCCTTGGATTTGGCTGCTTTGGGTATAACCATGGTTGTGAAATACCGGTCTGCTCTTTCGACGTTCTTTGCCCATCTGACACGGAACATCGGCACCTTTTCTCCACAGTAGTCGAGATCCTAGATCTCCTCGATCCTTCCGTAAAATCTTCCTTCACGTTGTCATCGGTGTAGAATTCGGACGTTACGCCTGAGTTCTGATAATCACACTTATTGTCCTTTTCCTCCGTGTAGAATGTGTAGCCGTTGATATCATACGCCTGATAGGTCACCAGGTTTTGCATCGCTCCCTGCGATAAGGTGAATATGATCTTTTCCGTGTCATAGGAATGCGATCGTGGGGGATTATCAAGGAGCGTCTGCCTAAACCAACGCGTGAAATCTGAGTTCTGCTCTTTGATTATTTCTCCCTGCGTCCTCTGTATGCCCCAGTCACAGGGGCGGGCCCAGCTCAATTCAAAGGTGTTCAGATGAATACCCATTATTTTTGACAAAATATTTCACATATATAGTGTACCTATGAGGTAGTTTAGGTATTCGGCTTATTTCCAGCTTATCTATGTACGATTCATCTGCTCTCCATGCGACATGGGTCTCCTGCCATCAACCCCCCCGCCTCGCCCCAAACACCCAACGGCCCATGGCCCAACTCAACACCGATCTGGATTCAAGAGTAGCCCAACTACACACCGAGCAACAACGACTGAGGAAAAACTCAAACGAGGCATCAAAGTTTTGAGACAGTGACACACACCACCGGTTCATATCGCTCGCCTGATTTCACTAAAAAAAGCTTCTCGCCTAATGTGTATTTCTATTGTGTACTATTTGTTACTATAAATATATGTGGTATTGATTGTCAAAAAAAAACTTCTTGCCTAATCGCCTCAAGGTTTCTGCGCTCGGCAAAAAGAAGCCAGAAGTTGAGATTAGTATTCTTGCAAAAAAAAAGAAAAATTGAGGTCTGTAAGATAAAGAAACCTTTGAAACAACAAATAATTACAAAAATTTTGTAAGCCTTAATATTGAGGATCTTTTTATAGCATTTCGGTGAGCAAGATAATCAATTTTGAATACACATTGTTGAAATCCTGCGCCCGCCGCTGCCCGGTCACTGTACTTCTTCTCGATTAACCTTTTGTACTTCTGTACCCAAGGATCGACCAGTTCTAAATGTTGTAGCGCGACGAGGTTTACTCGATCAAAGTCTGCGCGTCGAAAATCGAAGTCTGCATGTAGTATGCGACGACCCTCTCGGTGACCAGATCCGTCGAGCTTGCCAAGGTGCCTGTTAACGGGAAGACTGACAGGATTCTCGATGTCTAGATAATTCGTGCAGAAAGAGATGCACTCTTCGGCCAGAAAGCCCTTGGCTATGCTTCCATCTTGATGGGACATTTGCGAATGTATCTTTTGATGTGTCCATTCATCCTTTCGAACGCCATCATGCTACGGAGGAACATCGGCCTGAGTTGGACGATGTCCTCCATGACATGGACCGGCATATGCACCATAATGTCGAAGAATGCGGGCGGGAAGTAGACCTCAAGCTCGCATAGTATCACCACGATCTCCTCCTGTAGCCTCCCGAGCTGATTCACGCCAATCGACTTCCTAGAGATGACGTCGAAAAACTTGCAGAGACCAAATAACGTTTCATGGACGTGCTCGTCCATTATCCCTCTTAGTGCAACCGGAAGTACCTGTGTCATTAGCACGATACAGTCATGAGACTTCATTCCACTGAACCTCTGCTTCAGACGAGGAGTGATAGGAAAGTACCATACCACTTTTCGAGGTGCTTTCTACCCTTTCTTGTAGCGACTCACACCACACACCGGACAAGTGGTTTTCTCTGTGTCCTCGCTCCGATAAATGATGCAATCGTTGATGAATACATTATATCTACCATGCGGTATATCGAGAGGACAGACGATTTTCTTGGCGTCCTCGATACTAGTTGGACACGTGTTCCCCTCCGGGAGACGATCGTGCCAGAATGCCATCATATCGTTGAAGCTTGCGTCGCTCAATTTGTGTTTTGCCATCATCTCCATTCAACCGGGTATCATCGGGTCTGCATCCTTCATATAATGGAGTAACCGCGTCTTTATCAAGTTGCGCAAGCTTGGATTTCTCTCTAGTGGTAGCCCTGGCGTTACTCGTCTGCTTGAGAAGCAGCTCTTGCACATAAGGGTACCGCGCCCAGCCTGAGGTTGTTCCATCGTCGTCTGCTCCTCCGGCATATAGATCATCATCATCCCGGTCTGCTTCCGCACCTTCACCATCTCCAGGAGACTCTTCATCATCTCTCCCGTTCTCGCTGTGATGATCATCGTCATGTTGCCCACCTTCACCGTCTCCATCGTATTCTTCATCACTTATCTAACGAGTGTATCCATCCATGAAACCATGGCGGAGCAGGTGCACCTACAGATTTCCGGAATGTGGGTCGATCACCCAGTTGAGTTTGCATCTTCTGCACGGACATCTTATCTCCGTATTGTTATTTCGTATCATGTCGGCCGTCGCACATTTAAAAAATCTAGCCACAATGCCTTCGCTCATTATGAGCACCATTTTTGCCTGCACGGTGTACACGGTACAATTAGAAGTCTATTAGAACCACATAATCAATGCATGCATGCAATGGTCAATAGAAAATTTTAACATGACCTATCCTAAAATAAGGACCTTTGCAAAATGCCAAAGTCTTGCCAAAATGGAAATGAATCAACATTTTGGCAAAACAAATGGCAACTTATTCACACACAAACACAAGAGAGAGAGAGACCAATCCATACACACATGAACATATCATTATCCTCTCCATACACACATGCATGAGCATCATCGATACTCTCCATATACACACACATGACCATCGATCTTGTCCATACACACATCATGAGCATCGATCATCTACATACATATGAGCATATCATCCATATACACATGAACACATCCTTACATGGACAACTTACAGAGATGAGAGACCGATCGCGAGAAAATGGAAATAAGAGGTGCGCGCGAGACCGGAGAAGGAGATGAGAGACCGGAGAGCTTCCCCTATTACGTATGTAACATCCAAGGCAAGTTCTACATGCTAAAAATGGTGAATGAGTGGAGAACTTGAGGTGGGAAGGAAAACGATCCCGACTAGATCTAAGGAGGAAGAAGAAGGGGAAAGTGAAGTGTGGGGTGGCGGATGATCACACATGTGCACAAAGTGGAGCTGCCAAAAAAATACTGGTCAACACATCCGTGGCGCACATGGCCCTAGTGCGCCACAGAGAATAATCAAAACCGTGGCGCACATGCCAGAGTGCGCCACGGATGTTTCTGCCCATTTACAGAACAGAGGGGCCTTTACTTAGGCGTAGCGCACGTGCCGCATGTGCTCCACGGTTAATCATCACAACCGTAGCGCACATACCCCATGTGCGCTACTGGTATGAGGCATGCGGCCAGCAGGGCCCTGGCCCACACATATATGTGGCGCACTATGACCATGTGCGCCACGGTTGTTCTAGTTACTAGTAGGGCACTGCCCACAGGTGAGCCACGCTTGTTTTAGCCGTGGGGAACTTCAACCATGTGAGCCACAGATGTGCTGATTACCTATATCCATTTTCCTAGTAATGGTGCTAGTTTGTGTTTTTTTCCTATGCACAAGAGGTGTTTAGTGAAATGCCCGAGAGCTTGAAATAAGTTTTCTCGTTGCTCTTTCCTTCTCGGTCGAGGTCGGCAACTTTATCCTTTCATGTGTCATTGATGTACTATATAAATGGTCATCTCCCTATTAATTTTTGATATACTATATATTAATGCAGATGAACCGGCAATGGATGTACGGTGACCGACGCACTTCCGAGTACATTACGGGCCTCCAAAATTTCATCGTTGTGGCTAATGCAAACCATGGTCACAATGGTTTTATGTGTTGTCCGTGTGTTCACTGTCAGAACAAGAAAGACTACTCAAATACCAAAACCATTCACGCCCACTTGCTTCGATCCGGTTTCATGCCCATCTATAATTGTTGGACCAGGCACGGAGAAAAAGGGGTTGTGATGGAAGACAACAAAGAAGAAGAGGATGATGACAACTATCATAATATGTATCCTGAATACGATGATACTGCAACAGGGGTAGATAATGAAGATCAAGAGGCAGCAGATGGGCCTGCTGATGACGATCTTGGTCGGGCCATTACTTATGCAAAGGAAGAATGTGAAACTGAAAAGGAGAAGGAGAAGCTGGAGCAGATGTTAAAGGATCACAAAACATTGTTGTACTCAACTTGCGAAGGTGGCCACAAAAAGCTAGGTACCACACTGGATTTGCTGCAATGGAAGGCAGAGAACGGTGTGGTGACAAGATTTTCAAAGTTGTTGGTAAAAATGAAGAATCTGCTTCCAAGAAATAATGAGTTGCCCGACAGTACATACCAAGCAAAGAAGGTTGTCTGCCCTCTAGGATTAGATGTGCAGAAGATACATGCCTGCATTAATGACTGCATCCTCTACCGCGGTGAGAAGTACGAGAATTTGGATGCATGCCCGGTATGCACTGCACTGCGGTATAAGATCAGACGAGACGATCCTGGCGATGTAGAGGGCGAGGCCCCTAGGAAGAAGGTTCCTGCCAAGGTTATGTGGTATGCTCCTATAATACCACGGTTAAAACGTATCTTCATAAATAAAGAGCATGCCATGTTGTTGCGATGGCACATGGAAGATCGTAAGAAAGACGCGATGTTGAGACACCCCGCTGATGGGTCACAGTGGAGAAAAGTCGAGCGAGAGTACCCAGACTTTGCACGTGACGCAAGGAACTTAAGGTTTGGTCTAAATACAGATGGAATGAATCCTTTTGGTGAGCAGAGCTGCAGTCACATCACCTGGCATGTGACTCTATGTATCTATAACCTTCCTCCTTGGTTGTGCATGAAGAGGAAGTTCATTATGATGCCAGTGCTCATCCAAGACCCGAGGCAACCCGGCAACAACATTTATGTGTACCTAAGGCCATTAGTTGAAGAAATTTTACAGATGTGGGCCAAACCAGGTGTACGTATGTGGGATGAGCACAAAGGGGAGCCATTTGACCTACGAGCGTTGCTTTTCGTAACCATCAATGATTGGACTACTCTTAGTAACATTTTAGGGCAGACAAATAGGGGATACAATGCATGTGCACACTGTTTAGATGAGACTGAAAGTGTATATTTGGATAAATGTAAGAAGGTTGTGTACCTAGGGTATTGTCGATTTCTTCCGAACCTGCATCCCGTAAGAAAGAAAGGCAAGCATCTCAAACGTCTGGCAGAACCCCGGAGGAAGCCTGTCCTCCATACCGGTGAGTAGGTATTTGGTATGGTCAAGGACCTAGAAGTAATCTTTGGAAAAGGTCCGATACTATCATTCCGAATGACGATGCCGGACACGCGCCCATGTGGAAGAAGCAATCTATATTTTGGGACCTACCCTATTGGAAAGTCCTAGAGGTCCGCTCTTCAATCGACGTGATACACGTGATGAAGAATGTTTGCGTGAACCTGCTAGGCTTCCTAGGAGTGTATGGGAAGACAAAATATACACGGGAAGCATGACAGGACCAGCAACGTATGAAAGACCCTGAAGAGCCTATGCATCCTAAGAACGAGAAGGGTAAACGATGTCACTTAACTCATGCCAGCTACACTCTTACCAAAGCAGAGAAGGAAATCTTTTTTGAATGCCTGAGCAGTATCAAGGCCCCGTCTGGCTTCTCGTCGAATATAAAGGGAATAATAAATATGGCAGAGAAAAAATTCCAAAACCTGAAGTCCCATGACTACCACGTGATTATGACGCAATTGATTTCGATTGCATTGAGGGGGGCTTCTACCTGAAAATGTTCGAGTACCCATTGTGAAGCTATGTGCATTCCTCAATGCAATATCTCAGAAGGTAATCGATCCAGAAAGCCTACCAGGGTTACATAAAGATGTGGCCCAATGTCTTGTCAGCTTTGAGTTGGTGTTCCCACCATCCTTCTTCAATATTATGACACATCTCCTGGTTCACCTAGTAGAAGAGATTGCTATTCTCGGTTCTGTATTTCTACACAATATGTTCCCCTTTGAGAGGTACATGGGAGTCTTAAAGAAATATGTTCATAACCGTGCTAGGCCAGAAGGAAGCATCTCCAAGGGCTATGTAACAGAGGAGGTCATTGAGTTCTGTGTTGATTTTATTCCTGACCTTAAGGCGATTGGTGTTCCAGAATCACGACATGAGAGGAGACTGTGTGGAAAAGGCACCCTAGGATGTAAAGCAATGATATGTAGGGACGGGCATTCTCTCAATCAAGCACACTACATGGTTTTACAAAGATCTATCTTGGTTGCCACGTATATCAATGAACACAAGAATTTTATACGCCTCAAACACCCGGGACAGTCTGATGAATGGATTATACGTGAACAGATGGCGAGTTTTGACGGCTGGCTGCAAAGACTTCTCACGAATAACACCACTGTTGGAGATCAGCTGTACTTGTTGGCAAGGAAACCATCTTCGACTCTATGTACTTTCAAAGGGTACGAGATAAATGGGAATACATTTTACACGATAGGCCAAGATAAAAAGAGCACCAACCAAAACAGTGGTGTCCGCTTCGATGCAGCAGAAAACAATGGGCAAAATACCACATATTATGGGTTCATAGAGGAGATATGGGAACTTGACTATGGACCTAATTTTAAGGTCCCCTTGTTTTGGTGAAAATGGGTCAAGCTAACAGGAGGAGGGGTTGAGGTAGACAAGAAGTACGGAATGACAACAGTGGATATCAACAATCTTATGAAGGTAGACAAGAGCTTAGATGAACCATTCGTCTTAGCCAATGATGTGGCTCAGGTTTTCTATGTGAAGGACATGTCTACCAAACCGAAAAAAAGAAAAATAAGCAAACAGATACATCACACGATGAGCCAAAGCGTCACATAGTTCTTTTAGGGAAAAGAAACATCGTGGGAGTGGAGGACAAGACAGACATGTCAGAAGATTATAATAAGTTTGATGAAATTCCGCCCTTCAGAGTGAAGACTAACCCAACCATCCTGTTAAACGGTACTGATACTCCATGGTTACGGCCGAGGCGATCATAAGATTGACTATATGTATTAATTGAGCCATTTTTGTCACACATATGTATCTCAACATGGAAATCAATGTCATATTTATTCGGTTAACACTATATGTATTAAATGAGCCATTTTTCTTCCCCCCAGTTCTTCCCGCCATTTCTTCCCTCCAGTTTATCCCGCCAGTTCTTCCCTCCAGTTATCTTCCTGCCATTTCTCACTATATATATGTAGGATTGGCCTCCATTGTCATTGCATATCTCTAGACTCATATATGCAACCTCATCACTCTTTTCCATGGCTTCCACCATACCACTAACACCTAGGGAGGCGGAGACGCTTTGCGCCTCGAACTACCCCTGCCCTCCGAGCTACTACGTCCCCGTTGGCTGGATGCTGAGCGTTGGAGGCGTGCCGGTTCCTCCTGTCCCTCTAGGTGTGGCGCGCCGGATGGCAATCACGAAACACTACTACTTCGAGCTCATGTCGGAGCAGCGGAGGAATCCCAGATGGCATCCTGACTATTTCCCGACTTGGGAAGCCTTCTTCGGCGATCGGCGTCAGAGGGCGCTCACCAGGCACGAGGAGGACGACCCACCTCCTCCGCACTTCAACGAGGCCGGTCGTCGGTTGTGATGGCGCGGTCGGACTCTCTAGAGCGTCATGGCCTACAACACCACCGCCGACTCTAACCCCCGTCTGCGCTACCTTTAAGTCCAGCCCACGCGTACTCAGCCTTCAAGGTTCAACTATGGCGACCCTGACGACGATAGCGACGACGGCCACGGCGAGTACGACGACTACAGTGGCGAGTATTACAGGGGTAGGCAGGAGCATGACTGAATCACTCCAACATTTTAAAACAAGTTCGGCCGATTGTGACTTAATCTGGATATATCTTAATTTTCAGTTCTTCTATGTATCTTAATTTTTAGTCATGCTTTGTTAGTTGCGTTATGTACTTTAATTCCAGTTCTATCGTAATAAAATTTTCTTCCCTCCCTTTTCCTCCCGCACATTCTGCCCGCCCTTCCCATATGTTACTAGTTTGAATAGTTAGAATTTTATTTTAAAAAAATAGTTTTAGGATTAATTATTCAAATTCAAACAATTTTGATGTTGAAAGTTTTGTCAGATTCCAAAGTGTACAAAAGATGCTAAATTTAAATATCCAAACAATTCAAAAATATTAATACAAAATAAAATATGATTTTCTCTAATAAAATATGGTTACATTCCTTTTCAGATGCTTAATATTTCTTAAGTTCAAAGTTTTAGGGTTTGACTATTTTAATTTTTTCTTAATTGAATAATCAAAATTTATATGTAAGTGTTTTAATCATTTTGAAAATTTTCATCTACAGTAACTATAAAATGTTTTTATATGAATGAATAGATCTTATTTTTCTGAAAATTATGATATATTATTCATATTTTTCTGAGTTACAATGAAAAATATATGAATTTTCTTAATTCTATCCTATTTTTTGAATTAAAAGCCCCCACCCCTTTAATGTACGCAATAAATGCCCCCCTTTAACACCGGTTCCAGCCAGAAACCAGTGTTAAAGGGGGGGCATTGATTTCGTTTCGTGTGCGCACCCCCACTTTAATGTACGAAATAAATGCCCCATTTAACACCGGTTCCAGCCACGAACTGATGTTAAAGAGGGGGCATTTATTTCGTTTCGCGCGCGCACCCCCCTCCTTTAACACCGGTTCTAGCCACGAACCGGTGTTAAAGGGGGGTTCGCACGAGAAACGAATTCTCTCCCCCCTTTAACACCGGTTCGAGGCTGGAACCGGTCTTAAAGGGGGGAGGGGTTATAATGCAGCACGCGCCTTCCTCTTCCTCTTCCCCCAGCAATAATTCGATCGAGCAGAGGAGCCGCGGCCGCCTCGTCAGTGCCTCGCCGTTTCTGGCCACCCCGGGTCCCTCTGAGTCCACCAAGAGCTCCGCCTCGCCGTGCTAGTCTTCCTCCCCAACGGAATCGAGCCCGGGCGCTGCCAATCGACCGCATCGCCCGCTTCTTCCCCGTCACCGACGTGCTCCGCCGCTCGCCTCGCCGTTGCTCCGGTCATCGCCTCGCCTCGCTGTCACCATCAATCGCTCCAGGGTGAGCATACGGTGCTCAGGCACCCATCTGAATCCTCTCTCTCGCTCTGTGTCCCGCCCACACCATAGCTGCCATCAGCCTTTATTGTGTGTAAGTACTATTTCTTTAATTTCTATCTCATCTCATTCAATTGCATGTATATATATATGCTCACCATATGTGTATATATATACTATTATGCAGGAAAAAGGTTATGGAATGCATGAAAGGAGGCCCTTTTGACATTGGGTTCGTTGACCCAAATAGAGTTCATGAACAAGTGGTAAAACTGAAATCCGGGCAAACAGAAGATTTCTTGCTAACGTCTTTACTGAGACAACAAACCAAAAGGGAAATACGATTGCCTTACAACTTCTTGTGAGTGTTACCCTCTCTTGTACACATTCTGTTTCGGCTTACTCGATGTTAAGTGTAACAGATGATGAGTTATGCTTGCGCAGGTTCCACTTTATTCTGCTAGTCATTCAAGTTGACTCAGGAAAAGTCCTTGTCATGGACTCGTTACGAAAAGACCAAGAGCTATGGACAGACTTTAAAGAGATGCTCCAGAGGTAATTTCAATCATATTATCGCACTAGATCGGCAACTTTCGTGACAACAAGTAATTAATTACTCCTTTATCCATTTTCTTTGCCGAACAGGGTTTGGAAAAGGTTCACGGGCAGGGCCGTGGGTGAATGGTCAGAACAACTAAAATTTGTAGACCAAAATGTAAGTAATACTAGCTAGCTAGGTCTGCGTATCTCTTTGATTCTGCTTCCAATTCTTTAATGATTATTATTTTGATTGAACTCTCTATTCTCGTAAAGTGCGAGCATCAGGGACCCTGCAATAACTTATGTGGATAATATGTTTGCGAGTTCACTCGCAACACGATATGTGCGATGAGCCAAGCCGCACTAGAACAACTTAGAGTAAGTAAACAAAGTACACAACATTATTTTATTACCATCGGTTGTGTTGAGTTTTATTCTTATATATATTGACCCTATTCTTCATATATATTTAGATCGAACGAATGCGGGACCAACTCCTACCATTTGACCGCATACGAGCCATTCAAGAGGAATTGGCTGGGTTCATACTTGATGAGGTCGTCACGCCTGGCGGAGAACTCTTTAGATATCCACCAAAATGAACATGGACGGAGATGTTATATTGTATATATGCTTGAACGTGTTTATCTTGTACTTGATGCTTTCAATGTGTACAGAGAATACCACAATGACGATGTTTGTGTATAATAATAGTTGCTTAATTATTCATGTACTCGTATGTACCGACGATGTATGTGTATACCTCTCCCGATCGATTCCCCCTCCCCCTCCCCGTCCCCGCTGCGCCGCAGAAATACGCCCACAACGGGGCTGCGGTAGAACTCTGTCGCTTCAGAGATTTATGTCGTTTTCCTACCGCGGTAGAGAGTTACGAACCGGTTTTAAAGGGGGGGCTGAGCGCTGCAGAAGCCCCACGTGATCCACCCTTTAACAGCGGTTCGTATAAGAACTTCTATTAAAGGGGGGGCTTCTAACACCGAACCCCCAACAGCGGTTCTGGAACCGCTGTTAGAGGCCTCTACGAACCGGTGTTAAAGGCCTACCTCTGCACTAGTGCCTTCTCCTCCAAACTATGCAACCCCCTCCCATCCGCGCACCTCCGGCCCGTTATAAACCACGCCATCTACCTGCATCCTCCCCGACGACCACGACGATCCCCTCCTCCACCGTGGATCACTTGGCGGTGCAGCGGCCCGAGCCCCTATCTAGCTCGCCATAGCTGAATCCATGGGGCACCCGAGTGAGGCGCCGCTCCTCGTCATCTACACGTCAGCAAGTGGCTATATATGATACACTACCTACTCGAACTACAGAAACAACTCGGTAACCCAATCCTAGTCCGATGCGTACACATACCTACTCGTATATGAAACCATGCACACACCATGTATGGCTAGTATACCTCACGTATACGAGACGCCGTGTCGGTGCCTGAGAGCCGGAGTGCTTATTTCTAACAATCACCCCCTAAGCACGAGGTGCCCTTCAATATCCACCTGCGTTCCAAATATGCCAGTTGCTTCTTGCGGGCGTCATCCTGGGCATTGCTTTCGCTGCTTCCTTACTTGGCACCCATGTCACCGACTTTGCTTTTGTCGGCTTATCCATGGCTTCACGTTGACCCTCCTCGTCCTCGTCCTTCTTTTCCGCGTCCTCCTTGTCGATGTCGTCCATGATCATGTCTTCGGTCTTCACCGGTTCCTTGATGAACAATCAATGATTTTTGTAGTTCATCGTCACCGATTTATCCACCATCCAAAGTTTCTTTATCGGATAGTAGTCCACCACGTTTCGCACATGTGTTTGCGTCGGTCATAGTCGTCTTATTTCCAGTACGGTCGGCATCACGACATACTCTTCTGCGTCCGACGTCGTATCTTTCTTTATATTTCTTTCTAGGATGTATGCTTCCATCCTGTCTTCTATCGCCCGCGCAACCGCTGACGATTTTTCCACGTCTTGTAACCAAGCTCCTCCAAAAACAATTTCCAGTGCCAGGCTGAGCGCCTATGGCTGGCAGCACCACGCCACATGAACCTTGCCAATCTGGGAATCCTTTTCCCCAAACCTTCTTACGTGAAGGACTTCCTGGCTCTGGCTCCCGGTGTGGACTGCATGTTACTGGGCCACCAAGGCTTCTTGCTAGGCTTGCTCCCTTCATCTCGTGTGCTGCTGGAATAGATGTCTTCCCATGTTCTACTGGGCTGTAAGGTGGAGCAAAGGTGCTTTGTCCACCTCGTTCGCCTTTATTCTTTTATCTGCAGTGCCTTCTTCCTTTTCTGGACCTCCCGCGGAAGCTCCTTCTGGCAGACCTTTTTCTTTTGGGTCGCCTTCTTCTGGCTTTGCTAGCCTACTTTCTGGACTACAGAGCCCTCCACCTCTGATTGCTGAGCAAACAAATGCAGGTATCTTAGCTAGATATGCGTCCCCTTCCAACGACTCCGCATCTTCTGGCCAAAAACTAGCATTTTCTTTAGACTGTATTTCTTCTGGGAGAATCTTTTCTGTTTATGTCCTGGTGTCCATGACTAGAGCACCCCCTAGGCCTTCAACGTCTTCTGGTCCCGAACTTGCTGACAAGGATAAGCTTGATTTATCCATATTTTCTTCATACTCAAGATCCAACGTAACGTGAAAAGTTGAATATCCCGGTTTGTTGGAGCCCCAATTCCATGATTTCTCTTCCTCAAAGACTATGTCACCCGTGACAACCACCTTATTGGTATAAGGATTGCACACATGGTATTCCTTTGAGCCTTCATATCCTGTCATGATCATTGGAGTCCTCCGCTCCGCCACATGTGCCACACACCCAAAAGTGCGAAGGTGATCAACCAAGGGATCCCATCTGTACCATGCTTCGTATGACGTGATACCAACTCCACTCTCAGTTGGCTCCATGTTCACCAAGTACATAGCCATATTGACTGCCTCACCCCAGAATTTTCCTGGCAAGCCTTTACTCTTCATCATGCTCCATGCCATGGTCAACACGGTTTGATGCAGCTCAACCTCCTAATCAATGCATATGGCTCTTATCTTCGCCTCCACCTTGAACTCTTCGGCTTTCTTGATCTTCTCGAATGCTTGTTGAGCTTGATCCTTACTTTTCAGCAACACAATCCACATGTATTTACTATGATCCACCACAAGCATGAAGAACTTATTTCCGGACGGAGTTGCAGGCGAAATTTCAACGCATAGATCTCCATGAACAGATTCTGAAGCTTCACACACCTCAAACGTGGCTTCACACAGAAAGGGGGCACTCCGTTTCTCGTGATCCACACAAGGTAGATTGTGATCCACTTGCGCCACAATCTCTGTACCCAGTGATGGAGGATCCTCCTCATCCTTCAGCTCAGTTACTTCGAGCATCAGCATCATCGGTCTATCATCTCCTTCCTGGGCAATGAGAGCCCTCTCCTTCGACGATTTCTTGCAATCCTTCTTGAAGTTACCGAGCTCGCCGTAGTTATGACATCTTACTTTCTTCATGTCAAACTTCCTTCGCGGTGGAGCGTCGTCCTCTTCCTCCCCTGCGATATACTTTTTCGCTAGGAGAGAAGCTTCTTTATCACTCCTACTGTCGGATGTTGTATCACCCTTCTTCTCCATGGCGAACAATGCTCGAGCCATAAGCATGAGATGCTCATCCACTTTCGCGTCGCCGTAGGTGATCTTCATCCGCTCATCATGCACCTTGAACGGTCCAACTAGATCATGAATCGTAAGAGTCTTGAGATCAACGCATTGCTCGATCGCCGAGCCAACTGGTGAGTAAAGCGGTGGCGCCACGCGGAGTAAACGCCTCACGATAGAGATCTCCTCTAACTTCTCGCCAAGTCTGCGAATTCCATTGAACAGTGTAGTGACTCTTGAAGAAAAAGCGTCTAGTGTCTCATATTCACCCATATCCAGATTCTCGTACTTCTTCTGCAAGGTTTGTAGGGTCGCCTCGCGGACGCGCTCATGCCCAAGATTTAGCGTCTTGAGCGTATCCCACACCTCCTTTGAAGATTTCTTTGAGATCAGGTGCTGCATCAGATCCGTTGACACCACCGAGCAGATGGCCGTGAGTGCCAGTCGGTCCAGGTGGTACTCCGACGCGCCTTTCTTGAACTCGTCGCCGCCTGGATTGATAGCCTCCCAGAGTCTGGAGCCTTCTAACGCCCACTCCATATGGACCGCCTATGCCGTGTAGTTGTCGCGACTATACCGCGGATACTACATCGACACCGGTGCACCCCGCAACCGCACCGAAATACTCGCCCATCTCCATCGTCGCTCTGACTTTTCGTTACTAGGAGATCCTCCACGCGGCTCTGATACCAATTGTTAGCACAAGCCCTATCGCCAAATGCTTTCTGGCGACCACAACGACAAAGATCCGATGAGACGCTTCCGGAGATACGCACGTATACCACAAAGTCAGATGAGATGCTCACATTCCATCCAATTCGAAAGCACGTACGCGAAAATCAATATGATAGCCACATGCCCATATCGAGCCTGGTCTTTTTTGTATTGATTCAACTTCACGTTGTGGTATGGATTACAAAGAACGGTACATGCATATATAGCTAGCTATCTAGGATATACTACAGAAACAACTCGGTAACCCAATCCTAGTCCGATGCATACACATACCTAGTCATATATGGAACCATGCGCACACTATGTATGACTCGTATACCTCACGTATACGCGACTCCGTGCTGGTGCCGGAGAGTCGGAGTGCTTATTTCTAAAAATCACCCCCTAAGCACGTTGTGCCCTTCAATATCCACCTAGGTCCCAAATACGTCAGCCGCTTCTTGCCGGCGTCCATCCCAGAAAAAACAAGTAGGCCAAACAGCGTGCACGTTGTAGCGCCAAAAGGAATTTATGGACCAAGAGAAATAGGTCCCGTCAGTCAAGGGCCAGCCTGCCCATAAAACAAGCTAGAAGATGCAAAAAATACTCCACAAAAGGTCGAGGTGACGAGTACATTGTGATTAAGGGGTGATTGTTAGGTAATCACGTGTGTATGTGTTCGATACGTTTTGGAGTTCTTGTCCAGGTAGGATCAGTTCTCATCTCCTAGTAGGACGGTAGCAGGTCATAGCCTAGCATATAAATATATCCACACGTATATATATTTGCTACTCACGGGCGGATTTGCTACTCACGGGCGTAGCTGCGCATAGGCAGATCACCGTTGGATTTAGGGATCAAATGCATGCAACCTCTAGATGGAAGTGGGGTGGAACATGGATGAGCTAACGGTGTTAGTTTGTGCATGCATGCAAGAATTTAGGGTTTGGCATTGGTTCCAAATTAACAAACTGTTTTGGCTACAAAAATTTTAGCATCTAAAATGAGAAGGGATTGAGAACAAGGATTAAATAAGTTAGGGTTTCTCAGCATGTTGTCCGTTAGGGTTTGCCTCACCTAAACGAAATTAGGTAAGCTTTGTTTTGCATGTTGCTCGTTAGGGTTTGCCTCATGCAAACGAAATTAGACAATCTTTGTTTTGCTAGGGCTTCATGCATGTAATGTATATTAGGGTTTGCCTAACCAAAACGAAATTAGATAAGATTTGTTTTGTTAGGGCTTCATGCATGTAGTATATTACGGTTTACCGTGTAGTATATTTGGTTTAGTGTTTACCGCATGTTGCTTGTTAGGGTTTGCCTCATGCAAACGAAATTAGATAAGGTTTGTTTTGCTAGAGCTTTATGCATGCATGCCAAATGAACACTAACGGCGTTAGTTCTTAGACAAATCCTGGATCAGGATACATGTGCTCCCTATATCAAAAGAGGATAGAATCAACGGTGGATAGGCTATGCGCAGCTATGCCCGTGTTTAGCAGCCTATTTCCCATATATATATATTATATATATATATTTATTTATATATATATAGCCCATATGGGACACCATGGTGCTCGGGCACCATACCTGTATTTCACTCAAATTCTTACATAGCTGATGGTGTATGTACGCAAATTTCACATACCTAACATGTATATACCTAAGTTATATGTATCCTAATTACATATACCTATGGTATCACATACCTAAAACGTACGTAAGCAAGTACATATTTATTCACATACGCAGGATACGTATATTTTAGGTATGTAATATCTAGGTATATGTAACTTAGGTATGCATACCTTAGGTATGTGATACCTAGGTATGTGTAACTTATGTACGTATACCTTCAGGTATGTTTACACTGGTGGAAAAAGGGCCTCCAGTCCCGAGCAGCAACTGGCTCTAGTCCCGGTTTTGGGCCTGGGACTGCGAAAACGGGGGCTCGCTACGGCCCGCGACTGATAACAACCACGTGGCTGTTTCAGCGTCGCGGGGGGCGGAAACCCTGTAGTCCCGGGCCGTAACACCACCCGGAACTATAAGGATTCCTGCCGCGGCAGAGAATTGTGTGTTTCTCTGCAGCGGCAGAGATTGTGTATTTCCTTTTTTTGCCATTTCGTTCCTTTTTCGTTTTGTGTTTCACTATAATTCAAACATATATTTCAGTATACATATTATACGCTACTACATACACACTACACGTCGATGCATTTATATAATTAATCGATCCCTTGCAAGCATACATATAATCAATCATATCAAAAGGAAGAAATGTTTTTGAAATTACAGTCATTGATGAATATATATATATATATATGAGATACATGGATATGACTAAGGCAAATCGAGTTCCACGTCATCCGCATAATGCTCTCCATGTACATCAAGGATTTCCTTCATCATAAATCCCGCCAGCTCCTCTTAAATTGCTCTTATGCGTTGGTCTGGCTCTAGTTTCTCCCGCAAATCATAAATATAATGTGACTCAACTTTCCGCTCACTGGTCAACTCGTGGATGTACTCGCAGATGTAGTATCCACATAAATGAGCTCCCGATGGCTGTTGTAAACACTTCGCCATTTTATAAGTTAGCTCCTCTTTGAATGGACCTGGTATTTTCTGTCTGAACCGTGTCTAACACCTGCTCGGCAAAGAAAATGAACAAAGGAGTTATTAGTTACTTGATATCAGGAAATGAATGAACGAGGATGATATAATGCGATAATGATTGAAATTACTTATGGAGCATTGTTTTCATGTCGCTCCACTGCTCTTGGTCCCAACTTAATGAGTCGTGGACTTCAACTAGGGACTTGTCAACTTGAATGTTTAGCAAGATCCAGTGGAATCTGTGGACATTTATATAAGCATACATGCATAGCTCATCCAGTAAGCAAAAATAAAATGTGTAAAAGATATAAACACTCACTTGAAGTTGTAAGGAAATAGTATTTCGTTAACAAAATTATTCTCGGTTAAGAACCTGCACAGGTCTTCCTCCACGTCCTTGGGGTGATTCTTTAACGTATATTCATTAATGATATATGGTTCAATGAATCCAACGTCGTATCTTCTTGTTCTTTTGCATTAAGGCATCTTCATTCTGCAGAATATAATATTATCATACAAAAGGATATATAGTTAGGATAATATATTAAATGCAATGAATGAGCTAAAGCTACAAACTTAATTATAGAAATAAATAACTTACAGACAGTAGCAAGCAATGATAGATTTGTCGAGGGCGCGCTGGTTGTATAACTGAAACAGTTCGGTTATTTGAACCTGTATTGAGTATGGTCTGAAGTGATGCTCCATTCTAACGTCCACCGGAAACCAATCTTTCTGATGCTTTTTTTGTGCTTGCGACATATACCATTCGTGCAGATTTCGCATATCCGTGGATAGATGCGCGAGCTCCTCATTACTGACTAGAGGCTCCCCTTGGACATACTGCCGTACTATCTGACCCACTAGCGTATCTTCATAGCCTAAATATTGACCAAGAGACATATTTGCTCCGTTAGCAAGTGTTTTGGCCTGCGATACAGTGATTCCCATAAGTGCAGCATTATTACGGGCTCTAGGGTCCATTATTTGCATGTCCATATCCATTTCAGCTCTGAAGGCCTTGTCGGGGCGAAGATTGATTCTTCTGTGCTCCGAGCTAGGCAACTTGCTTCCCTCTTTTTGCACTTAATAATCTCCGAGCGGGGCGACGATTTTTTCTTCTGTGCTTGCTTAATAATCTCCCGGTCATAGTCTGATTCCAGATTCATCGATATTTGGGATGGTTGCTCAAGAAAGGACTTAGCCCACTTTTTGGTTTTTTCATTATATACCGGCTTTGGCTCAGGCTTTTTGGGTGCAAAATGCGCCTTAACTTGGGAAGCCACATCTGCGTTAGTTTCCTCGTCGGTCTTGTCATAAGGTCTCTTTGGAAGAGCCAGCGGGATATCGACTATCTTCGGCGTTTGACCTTTCTTCGATGTGGGGCGCGGGGGACCGTCGAACTTCCGTTTCTTCGACGAGGTTGTAGTATTGCACGGAGGCGGAGGCGGAGATCGAGTTGATGTACTCCTGCTGCGGCGATCGTCAGCGGGGCGGGGTGGACTTGGAGGTTGGCGATAATCGGGTTGGGTGGACTTGGAGGTTGGCGATAATCGGGTTGGGGTGTACTTGGAGGTTGACGATATTCGATGCAGGGTGGACTTGGATTCCTTGGAGTCGGTGGCCTTGGTGCCGAGCCTGGAAACTTGATGTACTTATTATTCCATAGAATGATGTTGCACTTGACATCTCCTAGTTCCGTAAGGCCTTCAGGCGTAGCGATTTCAATCTCTAGGTCCGCAAAATCCTTCACTATGTCATCCACCATGACACGAGCATAGCCTGGTGGAATCGGAAGTGAATGGTGGAGTGCTACAGGTAAACAAGGTAAAGCAGTGCCGATCGCCACCTTGAAGGACAGGTTGTTCATTGGCTGATGTAGCTCACATTGTGCCATCTCTCTGACATCATCCACGGGGTAGTGAGGAGCCGGTGCATCATCTAGCAGTGCTTGATCATCAGCACGGACCTCCGTGGAAGCCACGCTGCTTCTCCGTTGGCTAAGATCCAATGCAGGATCATCAGACCGCGGGTGAGTTGACGACGGCGGCCTTTGGCTAATTTCATGCATGAGGTTCTTCAAATCAGCTAGGTCCTGCTCTACCCTGGAGATCCGGTTTGCCTCCCGGTCCTTCTTTCTCTGACGGCTTCTGTAACTAGCATCGTACCGAGGAAACCCTTTCTTCCACGAGACACCGGAGCATTTGCCTCGTGTTTGTCCTCCCTTTTCAGGATTCCCTAGGGCGCGTGTCAACTAGTCGTTCTCTCTCTCGGGACGGAACAATCCTAATTGAGCATAGTTCATTGCTTTAAGAAGTTCTTGGGAGGGTTTTAGAATTTTCTCATGAAATAATGTCTTCCCTGTTTCTGGGTCCAAGGATCCCCCGTGCCCGTACCACCAGTGCTTTGAACTCTCGGGCCATCCATCTGTACCAGGAGTGACGCCTCTAGCCCTCATTTCCTTCTCCATAGTTTCCCACTTAGGGACGGCACTCTTGTAGCCACCTGTCCCCATTTTATGATGGTATTTCTTGTTGGCAGCATTTAACACGTTCTTTGCCGACTTTGCCTTTGCTTTATCAGATTGCTTGTACTGTACAAAATCGGGCCACTGTTCTCTCAACTTCTTGTTTACTCCTTTGAAGTCTCGAGTTTTCCTTTTCGCGGCATATTTCACGTATAAACTTTTCTTGTGGTTCCGGTACAGTTCAGCCATCTTGCTCAGTGCCCACTCCTTGACTTTCTCTCTATTTTCAAGCCCACCCGGCCTTGGGGTAATACCATCTACCTCAAATTCCTCATACTCTGGAGGTAGTATGAAATGCGCTATGAGCTTCTGCCAAAGGTCATCTTTGGCATCATCGGTGACATAGCTGTTGGATTCTTCACCGGGTTTCTTTGACTTATTCCATTATTGGATGGTGATCGGCAGGTTGTCCCTAACAAGCACCCCGCATTGATTTATAAATATCCTCCGGTGCTTCTGTGGAGCAATCGGTTCACCATCATCATCTATTTCTTTGATGGTGAACTTATGATTACCATCCAACTTTTTGTTTGGCCCTTGTTTCGTTCGAGCTGTCGATTGGTTTGATCCGGTGGACTAAAAGAAAAAGAGAGAGTGATTAATATATATCTAGATCAGTTAATGAATAGAGGTAACACGAGACTTTATATATATATGTACCTCGCCGGATCCTGTCGAGGGGCCATCATTATTGTTGTTATTTGTTTGCCCTTCGTCCATCTGGTCTTCCCCTTGGTACATTAGGTTTTCCTCTAGTCCATCACCGGATGGATTCAGATATGAGGATATCTCTTCCTCGAGCAAAATATCTTGGTAGGTAGTAATATTAACAGGAATTTCACCTCTTATCATGCCCTGAAGAAAACCTTCACCGATGCGACCAGGATCTTCGAATGGATCCATGACTTAATTATCTATAACAAAAAGAGAGTTAAAAATGTTAGAAAAAACAATAATCCTAATAACTAAAACAATATAATCCTAATATTATTTGTGCTAAAACAATAATCATAATAACTAAAATAAAAAAATAACCCTAATCCTAATCCTAATTCTAATCTTAATAAATAAAACAAAAACTCACTAAAACAATAATCCTAATCATAATTCTAATATTTTAATTAAAACAATAATCCTAATACTAAAACAAAAAACCCTAATATAAAAAAAACTATAGAATAAAATATAACATTTCCTAATATTAATTGTGGTAAAATCTAATATTATTTGTGGTAAAACAATAATCCTAATATTAATTGTGGTAAAACAATATAATCCTAGCTAATAACTAAAACAAAAAAATAACCCTAGCTAATTATAATTAAAACAATAATTAAAAAAATAACCCTAGCTAATTATAATTAAAAAAATAACCCTAGCTAAATATAATTAAAAATAACCCTATCTAATTATAATTAAAATAACCCTAGCTAACAATATAATCCTAATCCTAGCTAATTATAATTAAAACAATAATTAAAAAATAATATAAAACAGATTTGTATTTGAAAAATACAAAGAGAAAAGGAAAAACAGAAAAAGAAAAAAATTTGGAAAAGAAAAACAGTAGGGAGACCCCAACCAGGCCGGCCCATCTCTCCCCTCTTCCTTTCTTGTCGCTCGCATGCGCAGCCAGCAGCCCAACACGACCCAGCCTCGGCCCAATACCTCTTCGCACCTTCCCCCTATCGTATTCCTCCTCTGGCCAAGCTGCTCGGTGGCGACGCCCTCGCCGGACGTCCGTCGCCGATGCGCCATGATCCGCGCTATCGCCGCCCTAGAGAGGATAAGGACCACCCGAGCACGCCTCTCCCTCTCCCCTATCCTCTCATTCCCCCAGGCTCGTTCCCTCTCTCGTTTCCTTTCCCTGGCCGAACCCTAACCATCGTAGGCGCCATCGTTGTCGACGTTCCCGGCCACCCCGAGCGACACTGAGATGCCCCGGAGAACCATCTCACCTGCGGAGCGGCGGTGGCACGACGAACCGTCACGACAGCGACAGCGGCAGAACTGACACCTCCACGCCGTCTTCGTGCAGTGTGCTTTGTCTTCGTCGAGAAATGCGAAGTGTTGGGGCAGCACCTCCCCTGGCGCCAGAATATAAAAGGGACAGACCTTTAGTCCCGGGCTAAGCCACGGGACGGGACTAAAGAGTCTCTAGTCCCGGGCTATGGCTTAACCCGCGACTAAAGACCGCGACTAAAGACCCCCCTTTAGTCGCGGTTTAAGCCACGGCCTAGGACTAGTTTATATTTTTTGGCCGCTTCGTTTTCACGCGCATAGGCACCCTTTAGTCCTGGGTCCAGCCACGACCCGCGACTAATTGTTTTTTGTAAATTTTCTTTTTTTAATTCAAAACTAATATAAAAACTTTGGAAAATCATATCTTTTATTGTAATAATCCAAATAAAACAAATAATATGTCTATTATTATCAGAAAAATAAAAATAATCTTAATATAATATCCATTTATCTGTTTGCATCATTTATAAATTATTTCATTTGAAATTTTATTTTTTTTATTCAAATCAAATATAAAAACTTTGGAAAATCATATCTTTTACTGTAATAATCCAAATAAAACAAACAATATGTCTATTATTATCAGAAAAATATAAAGAATCTTAATATAATATCCATTTATCTGTTTGCATCATTTATAAATTATTTCATTTGTAAATTTTCTTTTTTTAATTCAAATCAAATATAAAAACTTTGGAAAATCATATCTTTTATTGTAATAATCCAAATAAAACAAATAATATGTCTATTATTATCAGAAAAATATAAAGAATCTTAATATAATATCCATTTATCTGTTTGCATCATTTATAAATTATTTCATTTGTAAATTTTCCTTTTTTAATTCAAATCAAATATAAAAACTTTGGAAAATCATATCTTTTATTGTAATAATCCAAATAAAACAAATAATATGTCTATTATTATCAGAAAAATATAAAGAATCTTAATATAATATCCATATATCTGCTTGCATCATTTATAAATTATTTCATTTGAAAATTTTCTTTTTTAATTCAAATCAAATATAAAAACTTTGGAAAATCATATCTTTTATTGTAATAATCCAAATAAAACAAATAATATGTCTATTATTATCAGAAAAATATAAAGAATCTTAATATAATATCCATTTATCTGCTTGCATCATTTATAAATTATTTCATTTGTAAATTTTCTTTTTTAATTCAAATCAAATATAAAAACTTTGGAAAATCATATCTTTTATTGTAATAATCCAAATAAAACAAATAATATGTCTATTATTATCAGAAAAATATAAAGAATCTTAATATAATATCCATTTAGTCCCGATTGTAGTCACAAACTGGGACTAAAGATATTTCCCACCGCTTCCCGCCAAGTTTTCCCGCCCTTTCCTTTCTACGAGAGCTTTTAGTCCCGGATGTAGTCACTAACCGGGACTAAAGATATTTCCCGCCATTTCCCAAAGCTTCACGCCAAGTTATCCCGCCCTTTCCCTCTATATTTAGGGCGATTGCGCCATGGCTATCCACACATCCACACCTTCCTCTCTTAGAACAATGGACAACGCCTACTGGGCCATTCTGACCCTCGAGGAGATCGAGGCGCTGTGCGCCTCTAACTACCCTTGCCCGCCGGGCTACCGACCGCCCGCCGGCTGGATGCTGAGCGCTGGAGGGGTTCCTGTCCCTCCTGTCCCAAAATATAGATTTCTTCTTCACATGGGTGCGTGTCCTTCAGCGTCCTTTGAAACAGATTTTCCTCCAGGACCCTTTCCAAAGGTTACCAGTTGATCCAAATATTTGACCATATCAAATATATCAGCACCCGTACGCTCCTTAGGCTTCGTCTGGTGACATGCCAGACCATTGAAATGCTTGCCTTTCTTTCTTAAGGGATGCTGGGCCAAAAGAAATCGACGATGCTCATTGTATACATTCTTCTTACAATGTTCCAAATATATACTTTCAGTCTCATCTAAACAGTGTGTGCATGCATTGTATCCCTTATTTGACTGTCCTGAAAGGTTACTAAGAGCAGGCCAATCATTGATTGTTACAAAAAGCAATGCTCGGAGGTTAAATTCTTCCTACTTGTGCTCATCCCACACGCGTATCCCGGGTTCGTGCCACAACTGTAAAAGTTTTCCACTAATGGCCTTAGGTACACATCAATGTCGTTGTCGGGTTGCTTAGGACCTTGGATCAACACTGGCATCATAATGAACTTCCGCTTCATGCACAACCAAGGAGGAAGGTTATAGATGCATAGATTCACGGGCAGTCTTGTGTGGAGCTCTGCTCCCCAAAGGGATTCATGCCATCTGTACTTAGACCAAACCTTAAACTCCTTGCGTCATCTGCAAAGTCCGGGTACTTTCTATCGATTTTTCTCCATTGCGACCCATCAGCTGGGTGTCTCAACATCCCGTCTGACTTACGTTCCTCTTTATGCCATTGCAACAACTTGGCGTGCTCTTTGTTTCTGAATAAGCGTTTCAACCGTGGTATTATAGGAGCATACCACATCACCTTCGCAGGAACCCTCTTCCAGGGGGGGGGCTTGCCCTCAACGTCACCAGGGTCATCTCGTCTAATCTTATTCTGAAGTGAAGTGCATACCGGGCATGCATCCAAATTCTCATACTCCTCACCACGGTAGAGGATGCATTCATTAGGGCATACATGTATCTTCTGAACCTCTAAACCTGGAGGGCAGACAACCTTCTTTAACGTACGTCTTGGCAATACGTTATCTTTTGGAAGCATATTCTTCATCATTTTCAGCAAATTTTCAAATGAGGAGTCAGGTATAGCACACTCAGCCTTCCATCGCAGCAATTCCAGTGTGCTGCCCAGCTTTTTGAGACCATTTTTGCAATTTGGGTACAACAACGTTTTATGATCCTCTAACATGTGATTGAACTTCTCCCTATCCTTTTCAGTTTCACAATCTCTTCGTGCATCGGCAATGGTCCGACCAAGATCATCAGCGGGTTCATCATGTGTCTCTTCTTCATCCTCCCCTTCAGCATCCCCTATGGAAGTATCTCCGTACTCAGGGAAACCATGATAGTTGTCATCCTCCTCCTCTTCTTCATTGTCTTCCATTATAACCCCTCTCTCTCCGTGCTTGGTCCAACAATTATAACTTGGCATGAAGACGGACTTCAACAGGTGGCTATGAAGGGTTTTTGAGTCAGAGTAATCCTTCTGATTCCTACATCCATTACATGGACAGAATACAAAACCATTGCGCTTGTTTGTATCAGCAACACAGATGAATTCATGCACGCCATTAATGAACTCACCAGAGCGTCGGTCAGTACCGTACATCCATTCCCGGACCATCTGCATTATAGTAAAAATATATCAAAAACCATTACACAACATGATAAAATTATTACAAGTTATATTGAGAGCTTCTAGAGCATTAATTTTGAATTTTGAAAAATTTACATGCACCAATTTGTGAATTGGAGAAAACAATCAACATGATAAATGTGGAGTTTTTTATTATTGTTCTATCAGTGAAAACATCATTCCATTCTAAGCTCTGAAACTCTAAAATTACACATTTCAATTTTCAGTAACTATGTGCCTAATCAAAATTTGTTACACATATATATCAAAATCCTTCTAGCTACTTCTAGAGCTTGCATGCATTTGATCCATATCTCTATACTTCTAGAGCATTATAGAGCTAAAGTAGCAATAAGATATAAAAGAATGAAGTTCTAACCTTTTAAAGCTTTGGATTTAGGTGTTGCAAACTAAATCTTGAGAAAAAAATGGCATAAACTCTCTTGCTTCTTTGAGAAAAATGGCCACCATATGCTTTAGGGCAGCAGGACAGGAGGCAGAATATATAGTCGTGGACAACTAGTCCTGGGTCGTGATACGACCCGACACTAATAGTCCACGAAAGTACCAGCTGGCCTGCTCCAAGTTATTAGTACCGGGCCGTATTACAGACCGGGACTAATGACCTGGTCCGGCCCGGGACTAGTCACTACGGCCGTTTCTAGCCGTTATAGGTCTCACGGCCCAGGACTAATGCTCCCACTAGTCGCGGCCTGTGTCAGGCCGGAACTGTTGGGCTTGTTCTGATCAAACCGAAGATGGTTTTTCCAATAGTGCTAGTTCAAAGTAAATTTATACATATCACGCTTGGTGCATGGGCACCAAGGTGCACCAGTAATTTTACATATATATATATATATATTACCCTTTAATTTTGTGTGGCCGAGACATAAATAAAGAAAGACGTGCAATATGCGCGTATAGCAATCCAATCTACTCCCAGCATATTGTAGAGTAGCAGCTTATGTGCATGTTTGCATGTTCCACTCGGATAAGAATCTGCCAGCGAAGGTTATTCATCCAGGAGGTTATTCAAGTTAGCATTGCAAACAGGTATTGTCGAAAAGTACTCAACGGACACCGGTAGAAAAGGGCCCATGCGTCCCGGTTGCCCAACTGGGACAGGGCAATCGGGACTAAAGCTCTAACCATTAGTCCCGGTTGCCCCACCAACCGGGACAAATGGGGCACACGTGGCGGCATCAGAGCGCGAGGGGGTGTGGAGCATTAGTCCCGGTTCGTAACACGAACTGGGACTAATAACCTGCTGCCGCGACAGAGATTTGACCCATTTCTTCTGCGTAGAATTCATTTTGGCACATTTTGTTGTCACAGACATTTTCGCCACTTTTGTGCCGCAGAGAATTCATTTAGGTTGTTTTATTGTTTATTTAGTGTTTTGCACTTATCAATGAAGGAAACTTATATTACACAAGATCATCATGACAACATTACATTCAATATCTATACGGATCGAGTTCATGCACTACATACAAAAGTTGCTATTCGATGCTCTTGGACAATTTCTTGAAAGTTGCTATTTTACAATTCCTATTGTCTATACACAGCCGAGTAGTATTCCCTTGTGTGTTTAGGACTTACGCATTCAAGAATCCCGCCAATTCCTCCTGTATTGCTCGTATGCGATCCTTTGGCGAAGACCGTCCGTAGACGTTCGATCTGATTTAAAAAGGAGTCACCTATATGAATATGAAACTAAACACAATTTGATTGTAATTAAAAACTATAGAAATTGTTTACGTACGTGGAGTTGCTCTAAATTTCTGCCCTTCTCATCGCACGTCTGCCGGATGAACTCGCATACATAGTATCCACATAGATTGTTACCTGGTCCCTGCGTCAGGCACTTTACGACAACAGAGTTCAATCAAAATAATAATCAAGCATGATAATAACTGTATCAAAACTAGAATCAAAGAGATGCGCGGATATAGATAGTGGTGCTTACATCTAGTGGTTGAAATGTAAGCTCCTCTTTCCAAACACCCCTAGCCTTCTTGGTGAACCGTTTCCAAGCGCTGCCCGGCGTAGAAAACGAATAAAATAAGTTATTAAGTACTTGATATCATAAAATTCACGAACGTTGCCGATATAGTGTCGTAATGATTAGAATTACCGCTGGAGAAGTATCTGCATGTCCTTCCACGTCTCAAGGGGTTTATGTTTCGAGTCCATGACTAGTACACGCCCTTTGTCAAGTTGAATGATTAACAGAATATAGTGGTACCTGCGAATGCAGAACTAATCAATTATATACTTAACATCGAGTAAGCGAAATAGAAAGTGTATACAAGACAATAACACTCACTGGAAGTTGTAAGGAAATAGTATTTCCCTTTTGGTTTCTTGAAACCTTAACGCGTGTACTATATTATCCTCCGTATCCTGGGGGCTTATTTTGAGATTAGCTTCATGAACCCAATATGGGTCAATGAAGCCAATGTCATAGATTTGTCCTCTGCTGCATTCGAGAATATTCATTCTGCATATTACAGTATGATTATATACATGCAATCAACAAAATAATATAGATGGAGACTAAATTAATTACAGAATTAGTACTTACAGACAATAGGCACTCATGATCAATTTGTCCAAGGCGTCTTGATTGAATAATTGAAATAGTTCATCAAATTCAATGGATATCATGTCATCCTTATCTTTTCCATGATGCTTTTTTGTAACCCTCAGCACTATCCAGTTAGCCCCGGCCCTTGTGGCATGCATGTACCAGTTATGCAATCTTCGCATTTTTGTTGGAAGATTGTTTACCTCCTCAGGTTTGACGAGAGGTTTTCCGTACTGGTATTGGTATGCTACTTCACTCCTGAGGAAGAACTCTAAGCTGGGATAAATCTTGGGCAATACTCATACCTTGAGCAGCGGCTTCTCCGTGTTGCAACTACCTCTGGATCATCTTGCTCTTGACCCCATATTTGCTCGACCCACATTGGTTTGAGAAATCACCTTGAGAGGCGCAAGTCTGTTTTTCTTGTTCTCCGAGCTGGGCAACAGATTTCCGCTTGCATCGATCTTGCTCTTGAGGCTTTTGTGCTTCATGTGACTTGAGAATAGAACGCTCATAGTCGATGACAGCTTTGGCTCGGGTTGATGAAGATTCTTTAGCATTTTCAACACTTTGGCTTTTTCTTCTTTGGTCTTTGGGGAACTCGCTCTTTCGGCCGCCTCGCTTAGCAACATTGTCGTTTCGCATCAACGATCGCCGATCTCCTCTTGATGATCATAAGCTCTCTTGGGAGGAACCGTTGGTACTTTTGGAAGAGGCTCTTGTTTACGTTTGGCGATCGCTTCGGCCTTACGATGGCGATGCGCTTTTTATCTGGCGCGGCGATGGCTCCCACGGCGATGGCTGCACGGAGATTGGTGAGGCGACGGCCGGGTGAGGCGGCTGTCAGCGGCGGCGGCGACCTCATTGGAGACGGGTGGAGGCGGTGAAGATGGCCTTGGCGTGTGATTTGAAGCCGATACAATCCTTGACCATAGAATGGTGACATTTTTGCGTCACCAAGCGATCACATCCCCTTCACCGGCGGGTAGTGAAGATCCAAAACCTCAAAGGTGGGCATGATTTCATCCACGCCGACAACAACGTAGCCCTCTGGAACGGACGGCGGTGGTAAGTTGGTGTGGGTCCAATTGGTAAGGCATAGCCGACCGCCACCTTCATTGATATGTTCACAACTTTGACATGTAGCTCACGATGTGTCATCTCGTGATATCATCCTTTGGGTAGCCAACAGGAGCCATCGTCGGTGCATCATCGTCATCGCCATTGTCATCACCGGGACCTCGGTGGAAGCCACCTGCTTTTTGATTATTCGATAGGCGGTAGCATCGAATGCGGTGTCTTTCTGAGATGGGCGGTAGTACTGCTCTTTAAGTGTGTTAATTTCATCTTGTTGTTGCTTTAATCGTTCTTCAATTAAACGCATTCTCTTCGACTTTGCTTCAAGCGCCTTTGTCCTTACTCCTCGACGGCTTCTATCGGGATATTTCTTCCTCTCTTGAAACCAGTCCTCCATGATTGGGAGCCTATTGTGCCTTGTGTTCGTCCATCATGTTCCTTATTTCCAAGGCGAGTGTGAGCTCATCATTCTCTCTCGGGAATGAAGTCCCCATCTTTAACAGCCTTTGCTTTTCTCATCCTCTCGATTGGCAAGGGTCTTCTTTATGTCGTATGTTATATATACACCTCCTTCCGAGTCCAACGTGCCCCATGCCCGTAAAACCAATTCCTTGCACGTTACCCAATCGTACATCTGCGGGGTGATATTTTTATCACGCAGTTCCTGCTCAAGTTTCTCCCACTTAGGAATGCCAACCTTGTAGCCACCTTGCCCCATAGTATGGTGATACTTCTTCTTAGCGACATTCACTTATTCGTTTGGACATTTTCTTAGCTTTTTTGATTTCTTGTATTCCACAAACTCATCCCCGAATGGTTTTATCTTCTCAAACTGAATATTCTTGAAATCGAGTCTTCTTTTTCACGACATAGTCAAGGTGCAATCTTTTATTCCGATTGGTGAAACACTGGGCCATCTTCTTCAAAGCCCACTCCCTGACCTTAGCCTCCATGGCTCTCCCATGTTGTAAGGCGTCCTCAACTGGATCCTCCGCATTTGGATCCAGCTCTATCTTCGGTAGTTTGAAATTAACCATGAGCCTCTTCCATAGTAAATCTTTGGCGTGGTTAGGGACAAATAAACATGTTCCCTCTTCATCCGCATTAGCAGGCCTATTCCAATTTCTAATGGTGATCGGGATTAAGTCCCTAACGATTACTCCGCATTGTGCCACAAATTTGGTTGCGACAACTTCGGGAGCTGTCGGTCTGCCGTCTACAGCGACATCTTCGATCCTGAACCTCTCATGGTCTTGCAACTTTTTGGTTGGGCCTCGTCTGCTCTTTTCAGTAGATTCCTTTGATCCGGAGGGCTAAAAGAAGAAAGATCGTCGTTACTATTTCTATATAGATAGCAGATGATTAATTAATGAATTGATTTATATTACATGCACCTTGCCGGAGCGGTCGTCTTCTCGATTACACAAGGCATCGCCTTCTCCCTCGCGGAAGGCAACACCTTCAACCTCAAACAAGTTGTCTACTCCGGTAAAAAGAGGATCACCCTCACCGGAGTTGTTCAGAAACGTTGATACGTCTAAATTATCTTCTCCACGGATCACACCTTGGATCAACTCTTCCTTTTCTTCGTCTCTGACGTGTGGGTCAATATTTTCTGCATAGGTGGAAAAACGAATAAGTCAAAGCGGCTAAAGGAGAAAGTTACGAATAAGTCAAAGCGGCTAACGAATATTTTCCGGATGATCAAGGTGAAACCCTAATATATACATACACAATAATAAAAATGAAGAGAAACCCTAAACCCTAAGGCTATGAGAGGGAACATGAGTATAAGGCTACAAAAGGTCTTGATCTATCTATGGTCTTGATCTCGGTCTTCGATCTCAATCTCGATATCGTATTCTACCGAGAAGAACCAAATCACCGGAAAGAAAGGGAAACAATCAACACATGGCATCGATGCAATGCTCAAGCAATGATGATGATACGACAAGTTAATGTGCACTGGAATGTAACCTAAAGCATGCTCGACAAGTTAATCGGGTTCCGAGCGCAAACCCTAACTCAAGGAACTCCGGAATCACCTGTTAGGGTTACTAGGGTGTTCTAATTAAACTTGTCATTTAATTAGATCTATCTATGGTCTTGATCTCGGTCTTCGATCTCGATCTCGATATCGTATTCTACCGAGAAGAACCAAATCACCGGAAAGAAAGGGAAACAATCAACACATGGAATCGATGCAATGCTCAAGCAATGATGATGATACGACAAGATAATGTGCATTGGAATGTAACCCTAAAGCATGCTCGACAAGTTAATCGGGGTTCCGAGGGGCGCAAACCCTAACTCAAGGAACTCCGGAACCAAGCGACCATGGTGGTGGCTTGTGGTGTGTAGGTGTTGGCTTCCTGTCGCGGCGGTTTCGATCCGGGAGCTTCTCTCCGGCGGCTTCTTGGCGGCTGATGCTTCGTCAACACGTCGGACTCAAGGGCAGTAGGGCTATGAGAGGGGAACATGAGTATAAGGCTACAAAAGGTCTTCGATCTATCTATGGTCTTGATCTCGGTCTTCGATCTCAATCTCGATATTGTATTCTACCGAGAAGAACCAAATCACCGGAAAGAAAGGGAAACAATCAACACATGGCATCGATGCAATGCTCAAGCAATGATGATGATACGACAAGTTAATGTGCATTGGAATGTCACCCTAAAGCATGCTCGACAAGTTAATAGGGGTTCCGAGGGGCGCAAACCCTAACTCAAGGAACTCCGGAATCACCTGTTAGGGTTACTAGGGTGTTCTAATTAAACTTGTCATTTAATTAGATCTATCTATGGTCTTGATCTCGGTCTTCGATCTCGATCTCGATATCGTATTCTACCGAGAAGAACCAAATCACCGGAAAGAAAGGGAAACAATCAACACATGGAATCGATGCAATGCTCAAGCAATGATGATGATACGACAAGTTAATGTGCATTGGAATGTAACCCTAAAGCATGCTCGACAAGTTAATCGGGGTTCCGAGGGGCGCAAACCCTAACTCAAGGAACTCCGGAACCAAGCGACCATGGTGGTGGCTTGTGGTGTGTAGGTGTTGGCTTCCTGTCGCGGCGGTTTCGATCCGGGAGCTTCTCTCCGGCGGCTTCTTGGCGGCTGATGCTTCACAACACGCCGGACTCAAGGCGGTAAGGCCGCTCCTTCGCCATACAGGTGTCGGTCGTCCCCTGTGGCAAGGTGCGGGCCGATACCGGAGCTTCTTCGTCGATCTGGAGGAGGAAGAAGATGGTGGACTTGATTGCTTTTTCAAGTTTCTTTAGGGTCCTCGGTGCTTATTTTACGGGCCTCTGTAATTTTTATTTCTTAGGCCTCCTGTACTCCAATGGTTATTGCAGCATTATATTTGGTGCTGCACCGTAATCCGCTCAAAAAATCAATCTAATTCGAGTGCTCTGTTTTCCACCAGCGCAGAGGGGGAGGAGAGGCAGGAGGCGGCGCCTTACGGCCAGTGGGGAAGGTGCGTCGTCGGAAGCAGAGATGGGCGCGCCGGGCGGTCGGGAAGGAGACGCAGCGGCGCTGATCGTCGGCTGAGGAAGAGACGCGGGTGGTGGCCGAGGCGAGGCGTTAACGACGGAGCTGCTACGGGAGCCTTGGCGGTGGGCAACTGGCGGCTTGCTGGCGAGGGCGGGCGAAGAGGCAGAGAAGTGAGTGGGGAAGAAGAAGAGGAGGCACGCTGTTATAACTAATGGGCCTTTAGTCGGTTCGTGGCTCCAACCGGGACTAAAGGGCAGATACGTCCGGTTGGAGCCACCAACCGGACCTATAGTCAATTTTCAAGAATGAAGGCAGAGAAGCTCTTCCCGGTTGGTGGCTCCAACCGGACGTATTCTGTTTTCAAATTTTTCGTTATTTTCTCTCGTTTCTTGCCTTATTTTTTATTTTGGGGTTTAAATTTGTAATGTTTTTAAATGATAATTACTTTGGAATTTAGAAAAACTTTAAACATAAAAAGTGTTTGGATTTGAATAACTAATTCGAAACCATTTTCTGTTTTGAAAAATAATTAATGTAACCATTTAAACTACGAACCATTTAAAATTAATAATGAAATAACTTATATTTTTTAAATATTAATTTGGAATTTAGAAAAACTTTAAACATAAGAAGTGTATGGATTTGAATAAATAATCCAAAACCATTTTCTATTTTTAAAAAATAATTAATGAAACCATTTAAAATTAATTAACTTATATTTTTGAATATTAATTTGGAATTTAGAAAAACTTTAAACATAAAAAGTGTTTGGATTTGAATAAATAATTCAAAACCATTTAAAGTTTTAAAAAATAATTAATGTAACCATTTAAAATATGAACCATTTACAATTAAAAATGAATTAACTTATATTTTTTTAATATCAATTTGGAATTTAGAAAAAATTTAAACATAAAAAGTGTTTGGATTTAAATAAATAATTCAAAAACATTTTCTGTTTTAAAAAATAATTAATGTAACGATTTAAAATATGAACCATTTACAATTAAAAATGAATTAACTTATGTTTTTTTAATATCAATTTGGAATTTAGAAAAACTTTAAACATAAGAAGTGTATGGATTTGAATAAATAATTCAAAAAAAATATTCTATTTTTAAAAAATAATTAATGTAACCTTTTAAAATGAATTAACTTATATTCTATTTTTGAATATTAATTTTTAAAACGACCCTTTTTTGCGCTCGGAAAATGGAAAAGAGCTTTTCCGTGCGACAAAAAGGAAAACTTCCTCCTGCAACATTGTTCTCCATACCAATGTCCACACACATGCATAATATGGGCACAACATCACAAACTATGCCGTGATTCAGCACATAACATCGGTCATTTGGACCGAAAGCCATGAAACCTCGAACATGATAGGTCATTTTGTGAAGGTTTTTTCGAAACATGATCAATATACCAAGTCTGGTATTTTTACTTTCAACTATGTAACATAATATGACACCACGTGAAGGATTTTCATTGTTCGGATTTTTTTTGAATTTATTATGCCCATTTTGAATTATCTGATTTCTAACGATGGTCGAACCGGTGTGCATGAAGATAGGGGACGGGCATCGTTAGAACTTGCATTGGATCTCTGAAGAAACCACATATTGCGAGTCTAAAAATGATTTTTTCAAAAAATCACGGGCGATAGATCATGTACCTGTAGTACAAACCGGACCCACTTCCTGCCGATTCGGCAGACATTTGTCCTTTTTACCCGGGATGGACGAAAAGGTTTGAGATGTACCGGTTGGGAGATAGTCCATGTAAGGTGGTCTAGTATTTTAGGAAAATGGGACGGTAGCATTGTGAAACGGCATTTTGGTGGTTACTTCACAAAACGACCCGTTTTTTGCGTTCGGAAAATGGAAAAGGGCTTTTCCGTGCGACAAAAAGGAAAACTTCCTCCTGCAACATTGTTCTCCATACCAATGTCCACACACATGCATAATATGGGCACAACATCACAAACTATGCCGTGATTCAGCACATAACATCGGTCATTTGGACCGAAAGCCATGAAACCTCGAACATGATAGGTCATTTTGTGAAGGTTTTTTCGAAACATGATCAATATATCAAGTCTGGTATTTTTCCTATCAACTATGTAACATAATATGACACCACGCGAAGGATTTTCATTGTTCGGATTTTTTTTGAATTTATTATGCCCGTTTTGAATTATCTGAATTTCTAACTATGGTCGAACCGGTGTGCATGAAGATAGGGGACGGGCATCGTTAGAACTTGCATTGGATCTCTGAAGAAACCACATATTGCGAGTCTAAAAATGATTTTTTCAAAAAATCACGGGCGATAGATCATGTACCTGTAGTACAAACCGGACCCACTTCCTGCCGATTCGGCAGACATTTGTCCTTTTTACCCGGGATGGACGAAAAGGTTTGAGATGTACCGGTTGGGAGATAGTCCATGTAAGGTGGTCTAGTATTTTAGGAAAATGGTAGCATTGTGAAGCATTCTGAAACGGCATTTTGGTGGTTACTTCACAAAACGACCCGTTTTTTGCGCTCGGAAAATGGAAAAGGGCTTTTCCGTGCGACAAAAAGTAAAACTTCCTCCTGCAACATTGTTCTCCATACCAATGTCCACACACATGCATAATATGGGCACAACATCACAAACTATGCCGTGATTCAGCACATAACATCGGTCATTTGGACCGAAAGCCATGAAACCTCGAACATGATAGGTCATTTTGTGAAGGTTTTTAGAAACATGATCATTGTTAAGACACATTTAGTCCCGATTGTAGTCACAAACCAGGACTAAAGATATTTCCCGCCATTTTCCACCGCTTCCCGCCAAGTTTTCCCGCCCTTTCCTTTCTACCAGAGCTTTTAGTCCCGGATGTAGTCACTAACCGGGACTAAAGATATTTCCCGCCATTTCCCAAAGCTTCACGCCAAGTTTTCCCACCCTTTCCCTCTATATTTAGGGTGATCGTGTCATGGCTATCCACACATCCACACCTTCCTCTCTTAGAACAATGGACAACGCCTACTGGGCCATTCTGACCCTCGAGGAGACCGAGGCGCAGGCGCCCAACTACCCTTGTCCACTGGGTACCGCCGCCGGCTGGATGCTGAGCGCTGGAGGGGTTCCTGTCCCTCCTGTCCCTCAAGGTTCCGCACGCCAGGCGGCCATCACAAACCACTTCTACCACGAGCTCACGCCGGAGCAGCGGATGGATCCCTAGTGGGATCCCGACAACTATGACACCTGGAATGCCTTCTTCGCTAATAGGCGGGAAAGGGAGCTCGCCAGGTACGAGGGTGATGGCCCGCCACCGGTGAACCACAACGAAGTCGGCCGTCGTCTGTGGTGGGCGAACCGTACTATCATCGAAGTGATGCGCTACATCGCCGGGGGAGACCATCCTCGCCTACGGTGCCCACGAGTCCACCCGCCACAGGCCCCACACTGTCCCGGCGGTAGCGGCATCGTCTTCCAGGAGACCCCTCTCCCACCCGCCATGAATCCGAGGCTGGAATGGCCCCTGGTATATGCCATGGATGGGCTGAGGATCCCCGGAGTGGCAGGTGACGATGACGATGATGATGACGACGACGATGAAGACCCTGAAGCTGCGTACTATAGGACTAGGCATGATTATGACTAAAGGGGGCGGCTTTAGGCCTGAGTGTTAGCTAGTCCCGATTTGTCCCGGTTTTTAATATTAATAAATGTCTTAAGTGTTACCTAATAAATAGAGGGAAATGCCTATATAAAGAGAGGGTTCATATTTAGTCTCGGTTGGAGAAACCAACCGCGACTGAAGGGATTGCGGCAGAGTGGGCCAGACAACACTAATAATAGGGGTGAGTGTCGACATTATGTCATGCGGCTTGTACCTTGTCCCGGATGGTGTCACCAACCGGGACTAAAGATGAACCTTTAGTCCCGGTTGGAGACACCAACCGACTAAAGACAGTCAACACTAATAATAGGGGTGAGTGTCGACATTATGTCGTGAGTGTCGACATTATGCCGAGCTGCTTGTACTATAAATATGCATCCTTGTGAGTCCATCCTCCGTGCAGTTTGAGGCATCTCCAAGATGGTTTTAGAGAGCAGGGACACCACTACGGCCAGTTTCAGGGAGATGCCGACGGAGCCCAGTCCTCCGGCATCTCCGAGAAACTGGTCATAGAGGCACTCCCTAATATGTGAAATTAGTTAGCTCCGAGGCGTATTGATCTAGTTAGTGAAGTTACAAGCTGCAAGATGGTTTTCGAGAGCAGGGACACCACTACGACCAGTTTCAGGGAGATGCCGACGGAGCCCAGTCCTCCGGCATCTCCAAGAAACTAGTCATAGAGGCACTCCCTAATATGTGAAATTAGTTAGCTCCGAGGCGTATTGATCTAGTTAGTGAAGTTACAAGCTGCAAGATGGTTTTCGAGAGCAGGGACACCACTGCGGCCAGTTTCAGGGAGATGCCGACGGAGCCCAGTCCTCCGGCATCTCCGAGAAACTGGTCATAGAGGCACTCCCTAATATGTGAAATTAGTTAGCTCCGAGGCGTATTGATCTAGTTAGTGAAGTTACAAGCTGCAAGATGGTTTCGAGAGCAGGGACACCACTGACCAGTTTGGGAGATGCCGACGAGCCCTCCGGCATCTCCAAGAAACTGGTCATAGAGGCACTCCCGGTCCAGCCACAAAATGGGACTAACACTCAAGACATTTATTAATATTAAAAACTGAGACTACAAAACCGGGACTAAAGGCCACAAACCGCGAAAGATATCCTTCGGTCAAGCCACAAACCGCGAAAGACATGAACTAGAGTTACATAATATGAGCATGAACTTCTTGGCATATGTCATTCCTTATGACCGCTTCAGACGTAACCATGGAGCATCTTCTTTACTTAACGGAATGCTTGGGTTTTCCTTTGTGAAGGGCGGAATTTCATCAAACTTATTATAATCTTATGACATGTCTGTCTTGTCCTCGATTCCCACGATGTTTCTTTTCCTGAAAGAACTATGTGACGCTTTGGCTCATCATATGATGTATTCGTTTGCATATTTTTCTTTTTTCGGTCTGGAGGACATGTCCTTCACATAGAAAACCTGAGACACATCATTGGCTAGGACGAATGGTTCATCTCTATAACCAAGATTGTTGAGATCCACTGTTGTCATTCCGCATAACTGGTCTATCTTTACCCTTCCCCATTCAGTTGACCCATTTGCGGTGAAACAAAGGGACCTTAAAAGAGACTCCATAGTATAGTTCCCATATCTCCTCTATGTAACCATAATATGTGTCCTTTTGTCCATTCTCGTCTATTGCATCAAAGCGGACACCACTATTTTGGTTGGTGCTCTTTTTATCTTGGGCGATCGTGTAGAATGTATTCCCATTTATTTCGTACCCTTGGAAATTCAATACAGTAGAAGATGGTGACGCGGCCAACAAGTATAGCTGATCTCCAACAGTGGTGTCATTCAAGAGATGTGTCCGCATCCAACCACCGAAAGACTTCATGTGTTCATCTGTAATCCATGATTCAGGCTTCCCCGGGTTTTTGGAGCGTACAATATTCTTGTGTTCCTCGATATACGGAGCTGCCAAGGTGGAATTATGTAGAACTGTGTAGTGTGCTTTAGTGAAAGAATCCCCGTCCCTACATATCATTTATTTCTTTCCCAGCGTGCCTTTTCCACTTAGTCTTCCCTCATGCCGCGAGTCAGAAACACCAATCGGCTTAAGGTCAGGAATAAAGTCAACACAAAACTCAATGACCTACTCTGTTCCATATCCCTTGGAGATGCTTCCTTCTGGTCTAGCACGGTTATGAACATATTTCTTTAAGACTCCCATGAACCTCTCAAAGGGGAACATATTGTGCAGAAATACCGGACCGAGAATGGCAATCTCTTCCACTAGATGAACCAGGAGATGCGTCATAATATTGAAGAAGGATGGTGGGAACACCAATTCAAAACTAACAAGATATTGTACCACATCCTTCTGTAACCTTGGCAGAATATCTGGATTGATTACCTTCTGAGATATTGCATTGAGGAATGCACAGCTTCACAATGGGTACTCGAACATTTTCGGTAGAAGCCTCCTCAATGCAATCGGAAGCAATCGTCATAATCACGTGATACATGAGACTTCAGGTTTTGGAACTTTTCTCGCCATATTTATTATCCCTTTATATTAGATGAGAAGCCCGGCACCTTGATACTGTAAAGGACTTCAAAAAGATTTCCTTCTGCTTTGGTAAGAGCATAGCTACGACTTAAGTGGCGCCTTTATCCGTCTTGTTATCTGTATGCATGTTCTTTGGGTCTTTCATAATTTGTTGGTCCTCCGTGCTTGGTGTATCTTTTGTCTTCCCATACGCCTAGGAATCCTAGCAGGTTCACGCAGAGATTCTTCGTCACGTGCATCACGTCGATTGAAGAGCGGACACGCAGGACTTTCCAATATGGCAGCTCCCAAAATATAGATTTCTTCTTCCACATGGGTGCGTGTCTGTAGCGACGCTGTCGAACTGATTGACCGCCGGGACCCTTTCCAAAGATTACTTCTATGTCCTTGACCATACCAAATACATCATCACCAGCAGGGAGTTCAGGCTTCTTCCGGTGATCTGCCTCACCTTTGAAATGCTTGCCTTTCTTTCTTACGGGATGATTGGTCGGAAGAAATCGTCGATTCGCTAGGTACACAACCTTCTTGCATTTATGCAAATATGTACCTTAGGTCTTATCTAAACAATGGGTGCATGCCTTATATCCCTTGTTTGTATGTCCTGAAAGGTTACTAAGAGCAGGCCAATCATTGATGGTTACGAATAACAACCCTCGTAGATTAAATGGCTCCTGTTTGTTCTCATCCCACGCACGTACACCTGGTTTGCCCCACAACTGTAAGAGTTCTTCAACTAATGACCTAAGGTACACATCAATGTCGTTGCTCGGTTGCTTCGGTCCTTGGATGAGCACTGGCATCATAATGAACTTACGCTTCATGCACAACCAAGGAGGCAGGTTGTAGATACATAGAGTCACGGGACAGGTGCTGTGATTGCAACTCTGCTCCCCAAAAGGATTCATGCCATCCGTACTTAGACCAAACCATAAGTTCCTTGCGTCACCTGCAAAGTCTGGGAAGTCTCTCTCGATTTTTCTCCACTGTGACCCATCAGCAAGGTGTCTCAACTCCCCGTCTTTCTTACGGTCTTCTTTGTGCCATCGCAACAACCTGGCATGCTCTTTGTTTCTGAACATGCGTTTCAACCTTGGTATTATAGGAGCATACCACATAACCTTAGCAGTAACCCTCTTCCAGGGGCTCTCCCTCAACATCACCAGGGTCATCTCGTCGATATTATACCGCAACGCTGCTGCATACCGGCATTTATCTAAATTCTCATACTCCTTACATGAGAGGATGCAGTCATTAATGCATGCATGTATCTTTTGCACATCTAATCCCAGAGGACAGAGAGTCTTCTTTGCTTCGTAGGTACTCTCGGGAAGTTCGTTATGTTTTGGAAACTTCGGCTTCATTATTTTCAGCATCTTTTCAAATGAGGAGTCAGTTAGACCACACTCTGCCTTCCATCGCAACAATTCCAGTGTGGTACCGACCTTTGTGCTGCCATCTTCACAATTTGGGTACAACAATTTCTTGTGATCTTCTAACATGCCATCTAACTTCAACTTCTCATTTTCTGTTTCACAATCTCGCTTTGCATCAGAAATGACCCTACCAAGTTCATCACCGCTCATCGATGCCCGTTCTTCACCTTTTTCCTCTCCATTGTCTTCCATTGCGGTATCCAGTATTCAGGAAACATATGATGATAGTTGTTATCATCATCTTCTTCTTCACCATCTTCCATCATAACCCCTCTTTCCCGTGCTTGGTCCAGCAATTATAGTTGGGCATGAAACCTTTCATAATCAGGTGGCCGCGAATGATTTTCGAGGAAGAGTACTCCTTGTTGTTCCGACATTGAACACATGGACAACGTATAAATCCATTCTCTTTGTTTGCCGTAGCCACATCGATAAATTTATCCACGCCTTTGATGTACCCGGCTACCCGCCGGTCACCGTACATCCATTCCCGACCGTTCATCTGCATCATATAAGTAAGTTTATCAAAAAACAGGACATCATAAATAGTGAAATAACCAATTCACACCGACACATGAATTGTATCAATGACCTAGAAAAGATAAGATTGCTAACCTCGATCGAGGGAAATAAAGAGGAGAAAGCTCAAGTGCGTCTCGGACACCTTCTATATTTTTGTTCTATGAGAAATTCAACGGGATTATTCACTCAAACATTTCAACAAACACCTTCAATGCATGCATGAGAAAAAACTAGCACACCCCTCACACCTTCCACCATTCGAAAAAACAGAGTGGAGGCAGAGGGGGCTGGGGCGTTGCATTTATAGAGGGCAGGGGTCTTTAGTCCCGGTTGGAGCCAGCAACCGGGACTAAAGGTGCGTGCCACGCCACGTGGCTGTGGCCAAACCTTTAGTCCCGGTTGGTGGCTCCAACCGGGACGCATGCCCCCTTACTAACCAGGACCCATGCCCCTGGCCCCGTGCCCGCTCCAACCGGGACGCGTGCCAGCATTAGTCCCGGTTGGTGGCGCAACCGGAACTAATGCTCCGAGGGGTCGCGAACGGATGGCCCTTTTTCCTCTAGTGGGACTATGGAGTTGTTGCAGGTTGTCTCGTCGCAACGTCCTGACAAAAATACCGCAAGGTCTAGGCCAACAAGCTTAGCATTGGTAGATCAGTGGAGAGTGAATAGGAGTCTGATGTGTGTTGTGTTTGCTTTCTGTTGACAATGGAGTCGGTGCCTCCCAGGCATCTGTGCCACACGCTTTTTCTTTGACGCGTGCAGCTCCGGGTTTGTATGTGTGACTTGCTTGTACTTGGATATTAGTTTATTTACTAGCTGAATGCCCGTGCGTTGCTACGAATGTAACCATATATTATTGTCTTATTCTATGAATGCATTTAAGTTTCTCGGTAGCGTTTTTGTAACTCTACATGGAAAGAAGAGTATATGACATCTTCCTCCCCTGCTATGTCCCCTTGTCACTTATACCCCTGGTAACAAAGCGTTCAAATAAATATTGGATAATAAATATTTTAACATGTTTCAATTTTGACAGTCCAAATAAAATACGGTGGTGTGTTGAATTCTATTTTTAATAAATTACAACAGCATATAGGATGCACTAAATATATCATTTTAGTTGACACCGGGATATTAAACCATCCTTATATATGCTTGATTGATTGCGAGTGAGAATATTGTAAAAGGGAAACCGGTGGAAAATTGAATGCATGAGCCCAGTTCATTTGTATGTTCTTTCTATACGCTATTAGTTCTACCTTTGTTCTATGATTGCTAATAAATATAAGAGGATAAAGTGTACAGGGGAAAAAGAGAGCGATCCTATAAAAGCAGCCGCGTAAATAAACTCTCAAATAAATTTGTATCATGTTACTAGAGGATCAGACAACACAGTACTATTGCACTATTGCAATCCTTCCCAAAAAAAAGTTCCAGACCCAGTCTAGATACAGATAAATTGACATAGGAACACAACGTTGAATAAAAAAAGAGTAAAAAAAAGGAATAAACCGGTTAACTGGCTAACGAAATAGATATTAACTGGCTAACGAAATAGATAGGGAACATTTGCATGGAGCACCAAGAATCAAGTAAGGAAGCAATGCACACACAACCAAATACTTCCTCCGACCCAAATTACTTGAGTCAAATTTGTCTAGATTCAGATGTATCTAGACTTATTTTAGTGTTAGATACATCCGAATTTAGACAAAACCAAGTCAACTAATTTGGGTCATAGGAAGTAGCAAAACCTTATGAAAATATGTACTATCAATATAAGCATATTCAGGAAGAAATTAAGGGCATCATCACCTTGATAAAAGCAAATGGTAACCAAATTATAAACAGCACATCGTGCTCACTGAGTTATCACTTATAAAAAAATGTCGTCATGCTTCTATGGTCATACGAAATTTATACATGCAATCTAACCCGCTAGCTAGGCCTGTCGTCATTTTAACTCTTTGTTGTTGATTATTGCTGGGATCGATACACAATTGTATACTGAAAATTCTTCAGATGCAAAGTAAAACACTTACCAATTGCCAACAGGCGTTCTTAAAAAATACCGGCCAGCCTATTTCAGTTTTAAAAAATAAGCAAGTGCACACGGACCTGAAGGAGAAGACCGTCGGGGAGGCAGTTCCAAAACCGTGAGGACAGGGCTGTCGTGCACTCGTGCACGCATGTGGGATTTTCTACTCGGATTGGAAGAACGCCGGCGTGTCATTTCCTGCCACGGTTCCAGATACAAGCACGGTCGTGACGGGCGTCATGACACCTTCTCCAACTCGTGGTAGCAAATCCCACGCGGCATGATGGTGCCCGAGTCGCCATAGAGAATGTGACGCTCGTCAATTCAGCAACTCCGATGTCCGCTCCTGTCGTCGCTCCTGCAAGCGACCCGGGGGTGGCCACTGCCGGGCGAAGCCGGGCGTCACCGGTGAAGGGCCACAGGGTTTACTCCCTCGCAGCCCCTGGCGTTGTCTTAGGAAGGGGAACCTCCCGGTTGGGGAGGGGGTGCGGCACGTGGGGAGATGACATGGTGGCGTGGTAGTGTTGCAGGAAAGGCGTGGTGCTGCGGGCCCTGGAGTTGAGGCTACTGTCGACAGAGGGACATACCCGATCTGCACTCCATTTTGGGCCTGGAGGCCCGTGACGGTGCGATGGTGCTGCTCGGGGCATTGGATGGTGTTGTGCGTGGAGGTCTGGTGGCTGGCGACGAGGCTGCGGACGACGCTGTTGCGGATGACTTTGGTGCAGGTAGAGAAGGTGCCCTACGGCACTGTGCGGTCACTGTGGGCGTTGGGCGGCCTATCTCTGTGGCATGACATCAGTGTTGAGGCAGGATGGAGGATGGTGTTGTGCTGAGGATGGCGGTGGTTGCGGTCTTTGGTCCTGCTTGTGGTGGCGGCTGCTCGGATTTGCTCTGATTGTTGTGGCAACTATCTCGCGGGCAGTGGTGATGATCCGGTCGGTGTCTTTGGTCATGACGATGGGAACCTAGGCGTGGCCATGTGCGGGATGCTTGGTCTGGCTGCCCTTTCCGAGGCTTCGACGGCGGACGTCATGCTGTGGGTTGGTGTGGTGGTTCGGACGGTCCTTTAGGGGTGGGTGCATGGGTTTGCGACTCATCGCTGGGCGAAAGCCTTGTCCTGGCGGCTTTGCCAAGACAGACGACGGTGACTGATACGTCGGAAACGTATCTATAATTTTTTATGTTCCATGCATGTTTAGTATCTACTTTGTCTTATGTTTTGTCTACACTTTGAGGTGTTTTTATATCTTTTCTGGAACAAACCTATTAACAAGTTGCCATAGTGCCAGTTGCATTTTTTCTTCTGTTTTTGGTTCCAGAAAGGTAGAAAATCAATATTCTCGGAATTGGATGGGACAAAAGCCAAAGTTATTATTTTTCCCAGAGCAACACGGAACCACGAAGCAGAGCCGGAGGGTGGCCACGGGGTGGCGAAACCCCCCTAGGCGCGGGCAAGCCCTGGAGGCGCCTGGAGGGGGTGTGGGCCCCCTGGACCCCCCATCGACCTTGATTCCTGCGCCTATAAGAAGCCTCCGATGGGAAAACCCTAAACAATACAGAATAAATCCACGAAAACCTCCGTAGCGCCGCCGCCACCGAAGGGGAGATTCGGGGGACAGGAAGTCCGAGACGGGGAAGTGCCCCCGGAGCCATCTCCATCGATCTCCATCGCCATCTTCATCACCGTTGCTGATTCCCATGATGAGGAGGGATTAGTTCTCTCTCGAGGCTAAGGGCTCTATCGGTAGCTATGTGTTCATCTCTCTCTCTATGCATGATCTTGTTGTGGTCATGAGCTTTGTTATCAAGTAGATCTACCTTGCTACTCAAGTGCTTCATTAGATCTCTGCTCTCCCCATGTGTGTGAAAGTGACAGCATGCACGCCATGGTGGCACTTAGATTTGAGTCTACATAAATACTCTTTGTGCTTTAATAGATCTATGCTTTTCCCCACGTGTGTGAAAGTGACAGCGTGCATAACGTGTGTGGCACTTTGGCTAGATTGAATATTTGTTATGAGTTATATTTGGAGTTGGATGTCTCTATGAAATTGTGGTGTTTGTTGGAACCATCTAGCGCTCAAGGTGATAGTGTGGGGTTATCTAGATTGGGGAAGGCAGACTTTGAGGAGTGCTGTTATAGCCCTACCGATGATTAGAGTGTCCAACCGAAGAGTAGTTAAGAGTAGTATCATGAAGAGAGGATATTTATATGAGAGAGTATTCACTAGTGAAAGTATGATCCCTAGGCCTTGTTTCTAAATATTGAAACACCGTTTGCATCAAGATCTGTTGCATGTTTTCTTGCTTCCATCCTTCTTTCATTTGCCGGGGAGGTTTTGGGCTTTTACCTTTCCTCCACGCCATCAGCTCTTTTCTGGCACCATTACCCCACGTCAACAACAAGTCAGAAGCTATTTTCTGGCACCGTTACCACTTGTATTTCACAATCTCTTCGCCGAACTAGTGCACCTATACACCTGACAAGTGTATTGGGTGTGTTGGGGACATAAGAGACTTCTTGTATCTTGATTGCAGGATTGCTTGAGAGGGAATACCTTTGACCACTTCCTCCCTGAGTTCGATAAACCTTGGGTAATCCACTTAAGGGAAACTTGCTGCTGTTCTACAAACCTCTACACTTGGAGGCCCAACAACTGTCTACAAGAATAGAAGTGTGTAGACATCAAGCTCTTTTCTGGCACCGTTGCCGGGGAGGTAAGGTAAAAGGTACTCACATCCTCCGGTGTGAGTGCTCGAAGTTATTTGCTTTAGATTCTGCAGTTTTGTCCTTTTGTTTCTTGTTTTCACTATTTAGGCTTAATGGAAGACAACAACAAAATTAGAGAGCTCTATAGCATTTATCTTGAGTTAGGACATGAAGTGTTTGAAGAGAAAATTAAAAAACCTATGGAACTTTATTTGCATGCTAATAGAGATGTTATTAGTATGAACTCTTTGGACACCATTATTGCTAATGCTATGGAAAAGTCTAAGCTTGGGGAAGCTATTTTTGATGAAAATGATCTTTTTAGTCCCCCAGCTTTGGAAGATAGCTATTCTATTGCTTATGATGATACCAAACCTCCAATCTATGATGATTACAATGATGAATATGATATTTTCAGTCCACCTACTATTGAGGAGGAAGTTAATTGTGATTACAATATGCCTCCTATATTTGATGACTATGGTGAGGATAATAATAATGATAGCTATTTTGTTGAATTTTTGACAGTTCAATGTTTGACGGTCTTGTTGGATGGCCGAGATTTTTTCAATGTTTGATACGACCTATGATCACCAATTTTTTTAATAGTAAAGATAAAGCATGGTGAAAACCTGTTTCGAGGAGTCTGTGCCACACGCGTGGCCTTCTTCTATGAAAAAAATACCCAATGCAAATGCAGTGATGCCAACATGTCGGGACGCCATGTACTTTACATGCAGTGAGATTGTGTATCCTCACTCACCTAATTACCTAAAAGCTTAAGACTGAGAGGTAGCGAGCTCTCTCAGCGATTCTGCAGCGCCTCGTGTGGTCCTTCTCTCTGCTCGTAGGCCTTTTTTTGCTTTCTCGCTGGATCGTGGGCCTTGCAACACATCGATGCTTCTCGGTGTTGTCTGTGCTGGCCTTCGGCATATTTGCAGCCGGGAATTGATCTGGGTCTGCGTCTGCGTCTGTGTGCGCCTCTTTTTCCCTGTCTTGCATGTGGCCCCGTTTTTCTGGGCACGTTCTGTCATTCACTTGGTAGTTTGGATTGGCTGGTTGTTTGTGTGTTTGATTGTGGAAATGGGGGATTGTCGTCTGGTTATCTCCGCGGGGTTAAGTTCTTCCTTTGTTTCTTTTCTTGACGGTGGAGGATTGGACACGGTGGAATTGCAGATGGGGTGGTGTTTTTGGTCTGTGAGATTGGAGACGCTGGTGTTCTTGGCCTGTGTGATTGGAGACGGTGGGATTGGAGGCGGTGGTGGTGTTCTTGGTCTGTCGTGGTTTGCTCTGCCCCCCATCTTTTCGTCGCCTAGCCAGTTCTGCGTCGTCGTGGGGCTTTTTCTTCAAGGTTTGCTTGTATATGGCCGCTGGCGTGGGAGCCCGGGCAGCTACCCCAGGTCGTCGGGTGCTGCCTCCGCCCGAGGTCGACCAGCAGCGCTCTAGCGGTTCAACCATCCTCCTCCCGCAGGGAGGTCGTCCCGATGGGCTCTCATAGACACAGGGAGGTCGCCGTCGGTGCTCCCTTCCTGAAATCTCGGCGCGATGGAGGCTGCCTGGATGATGAGGAGTACCACCATGTCGGGATGAAGATGGCCCGACATCTCTAGCAACCACATCTCTGCTCCTCCCAGTACACTGACAAAGGCGACGAGGGGTGCGGAGGATCTGGTATCGGTGAGATTACATGGTTGACTCATCTTATTCTCCTCTTATTTGCTTCTAAATATTCATGCATTTTCTAATCAATTTAGGGTCTTCTTAGTGGCAGTAGTGATCGGACTGAGCAAAAATGCATTCATTAGCTTACATATACATCTGGATCTCAAATCCCATGCAAACTTTATGGATTATATGATATGCTTTTCTGCGCAGGTTGAATTAAGTCAGGCAAAAGAGTGGCGGTTTTTCCAAGTTTTGTAGTGTATGTCCACGGATTATTATTCTAGGCTTATATTGTCTACCAATAGAATTTAAAGGTAAGTTCATGTCCTGTACACATTCAGGGTTTTTATTTTGATTATATCTTCCCAACGCTCTTGATGCCATTTCTAGCTTGAGATGATCCATACCACGAAGAGCTTAATTTATACCCTACTTCTGAATAATATGGTTCTATATTGTTGTTCTTCCAAGAAAGTTGTGTGTGCATGGAAATTTCCAGATACCCCCCTTCATTTTTTCTTCATGATAGAGTTCTTTTATTTTAAATCGGATCATTGTTTGTCTTTTTGGATGTTTAGAAACAAATGAGTCAAAGACAAAAATGTTATAGAACTGCTCGAATGTACGGACATAGAAGTTGTGTGTACTTACCATCTCCAACAAAAAAGAGTTATTGTGCTAACGGCAAAGAAACTCTAGATGTTACAATTCCTCTTGAAAAGGGTATTTCACCTTTGAGAGTGTTCTTTGAGCCAATTAACACAAGAAGCATCAACTTCAAACAACAGAACAGAAAATTAGGTGTTGTAATAATATATACAAAAGAGCTTTGTATTTCTAACTCCTAAATAAAAACAGACAAAATCCAGACAGTGTTAAGAGTGGTAAGGATTATTTAGTATTTGAAATATTTGAATTTTTCTTATCATCATAAAGAATAGAGTCAGATTCTTCTCCAGAGTGTCTATCCATTAGTTTTTTCATACTGCATTTTGGATCAGCAGTTTGGAGGGGCCTTCTAATGATTGTTTCTTTTATTTTAAATCAAGTCATTCTTTGTATTCAATGAAAATTTCTTATTTTGGTTCATATAAATGGATGATTCATCTAGTTTTACATGGATTGTGTGTTCCCAAAAAATAGTGCCAATCCCAAATAAGGTTACTATTAAAGTTCCTGGCACTAGCTTACCTGAATGCTCATCTCTACCAGATGCAACTATGTGTTTGTTCATCAATAAGTATACTATTTTATTGGTTAAGGCTGAATTCCTCCATAGTATAACCAAGAGGTATAGGTATAATAGTGCATCCACCGCTGCATCTACAAGCCATGTAGAATCCTCTGTTGAATTCTACATTTCACCGAGCATGTTCGATGTCAAAGCTATTCAGAAGTATTCTTCTGCTCGCTTCTTAAATAATTTTGTATCCAAATTTAATATGCTCGTTATCTTCAAGGCTGTCATGTACAATATGTTTTTTCATCACACATAAATCGTAGTTTCTTTACTACTTATGCTAACTCTGGAACCAAAATCTTCAAAAAAAATGTCCACAATCTTTAGAAGATGAATGTGCAACCTACTGTTGGCTTCTTTCTTTTATAACATTCAGATTTCAGGATAGAACTGGAACACTATGTTCAGGCTCTATAAGCGACCTATTTGTGTACACTTTGGCTTTGACTGTTTAGCTGCACAATGTAGAACCACATGAGCCAAATAACCAAGTTCCAGTTTTAATACTTTTATTAAACCAAGACCTTTACTACCTATTTAGCTATAATACTAACTCTATACTTTAGGATTTCCTTGTAGCACCTTTAGTTGCATGTAGCAGCTGCGAGCATACCAGTGGCATACTATGATAATCTTAGTGCGCTACCTTTTATTTAATTTCTACAGCCCCCTTTGCACCTCCATTTATATAGTAGTTGGCTTTATTTTGAAAAAATAGCTGCAAAGAATGAGTGATTGTAGAATGGATGCTATCTCTATACTATGCACATATGGACATTTGACTAATAAGAAGTTAGCCTTGCACATGTGGACTGGTAATATTGTAGAACAGATGCTATTTCCATACGTGCATTAGAATAGGCCGAAGGACACCAGTGAGGAGGGTCCATCTAGATTTACATGTATTATCCATTCTTACAGAATATTTTTTTGCCTTCATTTTCAGAGAATACTGCATATACCAGACAAGATCGATGTTAAATGCCTAAAGATAGCGTGTCATTGGGTTTGCTGGCAGAGGGTACATGCCTACATCATTATTTTTTAGCAAATATATCGTGTTCATTGATAAGTCACATGTAATGTCTACTAGTTACAGTGCATCGCTGAGTGCTATGTATCACCGAAGTTATTCAATATTTTATCAGCGGTTATTTTGTTGTCTAAACCTGACACCTACTTTGCATTCCTCATACCTGGAAACGGTTCCGGCAAAAATGTTTTCTCAGTTGTCTGCCTCCATTTACTACTGCATGTTGTGTTGTAGAGTCCTTTTTAAGGTTAACTTGATTTTCCATTTTTCCTACTAAGCTTGAAAACCCAACAACATAGGTCTGCTTTGAAAAAATAAATTGCCCCAGAATCTAGGCTAGGTGCAACTCCTGAGCCTATCTGCTCTTTATATTGTTCATCTTAACTGTAATTAGCTAGGCGATGGTATTCTATTCTTTGGTTTACCGAGAGGTAGGAGGCGGTCGAGAAGGGTAGGTTGTTATGCAAGGGATTGAATGCTTCCATGAAAAGTAACACAAAAAACAAAGACACGTTATGCATGGCTATTACAAATCAAAACGTCCTTTTGCGACAGCACTATGCAGGCGGCGAGGCGAGGCGTCTAGTTTCTTTTAAGCTACAACCGCACCTACTCATGTTTCTCTTTCTTCCAAAATCTTGCATAGCTCCTTCATAAATACAAGATGAGCCGCCCTGTCGGTGTGTGACAGATCCCTCTCCACAAATCAAATGAAATAAAAGAAAACATCACAAGAGCTAAATAAAGTAGGTTTTGTTCAGCAAGCTACCTATATGTGTTTCTCTTCCAGAGGGTCGTCAAACATCTCGTATGCTCCAGATTTTCAGCCTCGGTGAATCCACAAAGTTGCTCAATGAAGCTGGCTATTGGAAATGGGAGGCTTAGGAGACATTCTCTGAAGAGCCCATACATGTGTTCTAGCAATGGTCGTCGGAACTGGTTCTTTGAATCGGGTCTGAACAAGCCAATGTGAAGCTATAGCACATGAAACTTTTAAAATATATCCAAATTTGTATCATCCATGTGAGGACCCCTTTGTTGACCGATGGAGGCTGCTTGGTTTAGTCCCACCTCGCCTATGGAAGAAGGCCACACCCAACTTATAGGCAGAGATTCCTTCCTTCCTTAGTCCGAGCTTTTGGGATGGATGGGCTCTCTTTTATTGTTGGGCTATGAGTGCATGAATGTCCAGAACATGGGCCGAGTACTGGGCTAGCCAAGTGGACTCTAACATCTGGTATCAGAGCTAGCATCGCCATGCCTTCCTGAGGGGATTCTCAGGGGGATGGGATGTGAGGACCCCTTTGTTGCCTTCCCGAGGGGCTTCTTAGGGGGATGGGATGTGAGGACCCCTCTGTTGACCGGTGGAGGCTGCTTGGTTTAGTCTCACCTCGCCTACAGGAGGATGCCACTCAGCTTATAAGGGAGAGATTCCTTCCTCCCTTCAGTCCGGGCTTTTGAGATCAAGTGGGCTCTCTTCTTATTGTTGGACTGTGAGCGCATGAACATCCAGAACATGGGCCGAGTACTGGGCTAGCCAAGTAGACGCTAACAAGCTAGGAGCATCCCAGGGGCGTTTTGTTCCGGACCGTTCCGCGTTGCTCTAGGCCAGGAGCGTCCCAGGGGGTCTCAACAGCCACCGCTTGATGCAAGTCGTGCCCACTAAATAAAATCAAAAGATCGTTATAAAACGAGTCTTCTAAAATAAATCCCCAAAATAGCCTCCTCTGCGGCCGATCAACCTTTAGCACTATCCTGATTCTCTCCCATATATGCACGGCTCTTTTGTGGCATTTGCAAACCTCGCCTATCTAATTATGATAACTCAAATGCTCATATAGGGTGACGGAGTTCTATTCATCCAACAAGAGGACCTCGTCTCACTATAAAGGAAGAAACAACCTAACCATCTGAATACAAAGATGACCAACTTCTTTGGATCTGCCAAAACATAAGCCTCCAAGCCAACAAAAGCGAGTAACGATCTAGAGCGCCAGACCTAGTTGTGTCCTAATATATTCGTTGAATTGCGAACTATAACTCGTTGGATTCATCTTTCTAGGAACCATTGCACTGTATTTCCAATAACATTCCAACGGAAGACAACCGTAGGATTATTAACCGAACAAGAGGGCCCACGCATAGACAAGATTGTGTCCTGCAGTATCTGCATGACTAACAAATCACATAAAATCATTCTATTGGCTCACAAGGTAGTGATATATTCATCCTCATAAAATGTAATTTGAATTTCTTTTAGGATTCGATACGTTCTGGCATGTTGTCTTACTCGATAAGCCAGGATCTTTGCTCCGAAATACATTAGGATTTTGCAAATGGCTATCACCACTTCTCCAATTTGCTAGAATACTAAGAAGGTATTAACGGAGAGTACATTTTGTGTACCTAGGTGCCCTCTAAAAATACGAACATACATGTATATGTTTTGATAAAAATCCAATACATTTTTTTGATACTTATATTATATGGAGGCTGGACCTACCAAAATTGATGCACCGGATGTATTGTGAAAATCTTCGACATTCTTTCCTAAATGGGGATGTGTTTCGGTCTCTGCATCGGTTGATGCATACAGTCTTTTATTACTTTACTAAAATCTAGTTCTTACAAAGGATTACATCATGGGTCCCACAATATTTCAACGTGTACAAGTCATTAAAAGATAAAATACAATACAGAAAGACTCTGCATCAACATGTTATCCTCATCTCAGAATGCCAGCTACCCTAGTTGTATATATCCCATGCAACCATTTCCAGTTGGTTGCATCTAATTCCCAACGCCTGACATTGATCCATTGATTCTAGATAGGACCATATATGGATCCAGTGAATGTCCACGAAGAACCTTCATAAAAAACAATTGTTCGCTTTGTGAAAAATAATATCATTCCGCTTGTTCCGAATTGTCCAATGTAAAGTGCATACTCCTACGCGCATTTGTACATTATCTTTCTTAGGCACATAGTATAACCAATTACTGAACAAGTTTGTAATGTTTTCTGGGGTGGAATGTTCAAATCCATGTGAATAATCCACCATATAGTCTTTGCAAAAGAGCAGGAAATAAACAAGCGTTGAATTGCTTCATCTTTGTCACACAAGCAACAGGTTTTACTCCCATGCCAATTTCTTTTGACTAGATTGTCTTTTGTGAGAAGAACCATTCTATGTAAGAACCACACGAAGATCTTAATCTTCATTTGTACCTTCATTTTCCAAATATATTATTGAATAAAAATAGTGTTATCATTCATCATATATAAATACATAGATTTAATGGTAAAAGTGCCAGATGTTGTAGGCTTCCACACAAATATGCCCGGTTGTGCCGAAATATGGACATTCATCAAACGACTGGCCAAGTGAAACCATCTTGTCCATTTGTTACATGTTAATGTGTGCCTGAAATCTATATTCAGGGGTGCTTGTGATAGAAAATTGTCCGCTAGAACTTCTTTCCTTTGGAAAATGTTATATAGTGATGGATATTGTTGTGATAGAGCACAATCTCACCAAGCCAAGTATCCTCCCAGAACTTGCACTTTAACCATTGCCAACTTGGAATTGACCTCTACTAATGAAATCATCTTTATCTATCATTAAACCCTTATAAAGGGTGAATCCATGGATTTTGGTTTCACTTGGGACATAGTTTTGGAATATATATATTTATTATGTATTAGCTCTTGCCATACACCTTATTCGTTTAAAAGTTTGAAAAGCCACTATTGCCAAGCAAACATTTATTTTTTAGTTCCAAAACTTCTATTCTAAGCCCTCCTTGATCCTTCGGTCTACCTAATAAATCCTGATCTGAAAGTTTACACTTTCTCTTATGGCCTTTACTTTGTGAAAAAATATAGACCTAAAGAAATCTAGTCTTTTTCGTACCGCTTTAGGTATTTAAAAGAAGGAGAGCATATACATTGGTAAACTAGTGAAAACTGAATTAATGAATTCAAGTTTGTCTCCATATTACAACATCTTGTCAATCTAGCTTGCCAGTTTTCTTTCAAAACGGTGTTTTATAGGTTTCTAGTCCCCATTTTTAAGCTTCCTAAAGTGAATCGGTATGCATAAGTATATAAATTGGAATAAATCTGCTTCAAATCCAAATAGGTTAATGTATTGATTTTTACTTCTTTAGCTTGTCCAAAAAAATTATTTTACTCTTGTGAAAATTAATTTTTAATCCCGATTGTTCAAACACACGATCGGTTCATATTCAAAGATTTTTCAAGGTTTTTCTCCGTGAATATAATTGTATCATCAGTAATTTATAGTATCGGCACTCCTGCATCCACTAAATGAGGTATAAGATCTTGAACTTGACCATCTTGCTCTAGCAATCATAATAGCAAGCATATCTGCTACTAGGTTGAAAAGCTTAGGTGATAGTGGATCACCTTTTCTCAAGCCTTTTTGAGTTTGGAAATAATAACCTTTGTCATCATTCACTTTAATACTAGCACTATCATTGCTAATAAAGTGATTTATCCGGTCACACCATTTAGAGCGAAAGCCTTTCATATGCAATACTTGTTGCAAAACGGGCCATTGCACTTTATCATAAGCCTTTCGTAATCAATTTTTAAGAGAACCCCATCAACTTTATTCCTATGAAGTTCATGTATAGTTTCATGTAGAATCAACACACCATCTAAATATGCTAGCTAGGCATGAATGCCGTTTGTGTTGGTCGGATAAATTTTTGAGAAATATCTATTACTGGTTTGGTTCCCACTTTTCTGAACACTTTGACACTTACGATCCGGAAGAAAAACAGGCCAGTATTGCTATGTTTTAGTGGCATTTTAATTTTTAGGTAGTAAAATGGTGGTACCAAAATTAAGATGAAATAAATGTAGCTCCCCCCTTTGGAAACTGAAGAACATATTCATCACATCATTTTAAAGATCACCAAAATCTCTGACAGAACTTTACTAGAAACCCATCTGATCCTAGTGCTTTGTTCTTTTCCATTTACACTTCAACATTCATATTGTGGTATTCCTCTTTAATACACATGTAAATGTAATGATAATGTATCAACGGGTTGGGAACACCACTCTTATTGCTCATCTACTAGTCGTTCTTCTTTAAGCTAGCGTCACACCTGCTCAATTACTCATGTTGCTCTCTCTCTCTCTCCCACGATCGTGCATAGTCGATACATAAATAGATGATTGATGAGCAGCCACGCTGCTGTGCGATAGACCTCTCTCTCCTTCCGTGCAAAACAAATGAAATAAAAGGAAATGCATTATTCGTCGAGGGAGGTAACTAAAGTAAGATGTCTACATGTGTCGTTCGTCTTCTGGGGGTTTGTTAAACGTTTCGTATATGTGCATGATTTTTGGCCTTGGTGTATCTAGAAAGGTGCCTAGTGTAGCATTTTAGCCGACTGATCGAAATGTGAGGCTTCAGGAACGATCTGTGGGGAGCACACACGCATTCTTCTTCTAACAGGATTTCAATCAGTTGCTCGATGGATCTTTTGGTTCGCCATAGTGACACTATTGGTTTCGTTCGCTTCCGTGCCGTGGCGCTCCTGGCTGGGAGCTTTCCTGTGATATTCTTGGACAATGCTTGCGGTTGGCTCGTATCCCATTTCGCTACTCCTTTTTCTCCCCGGTGTGTGCCGCGTGGGAAAACGTGAAATCGACAGCTGGACTAGCAAGAGAGGTGGAATGGATTGGAAGACAAAATGTGTTTCTTCTTTTTGGAAATCCAGAAACACTAGCTAACGTGCTCGAGTTCAAAAGCTATGAACTATTTCATGCGTGTTGAGTATTATTATTGCTTCTCTGTAAAACAATAGATTATTCATGTTGCTAGCATCACTAATGAGCCGTAATTTGTGAAAAAACAGCTAACAAATAATTCCTTCCATCAGAAAAACTATTGCTGTTATTTCTTCTACTCCTGTTATTTCTTCTAAACTAGCCAATGTTGGCATTAGTTTGGGTAGCTCTGTACAGGAAATATCCTTTTCTTCTAATGTTTTGCGACACATGGAGGTTGACCGTCTAACGGTTACTCCTAAGGTCGGTGTTTTTCCTGATGCTTCATTAACTGAGGAGGAGGAGGAGTTGCATGCCACAGTAGATGGTCAACTCCTTTCTCACTTAGTCGGTGAAGTGTCGGAAGTGGACTTTGATGAGACTGGGCTTGCCTCTATGTATGAGCTAAAAGCTTCTGGTCGAAAATCAAAGAGCCAGCGGTCGAGTAAGAGATCCCGTTTATCCAAATCTCCTATAGTTTCTCAATGAATGGAATGTTTTCAAATAGCAGAGGTCTTCGGGACTTGGCTAAACATTTATTCTTTGCTGATTGTGTGAGAGACCATAATTTGGATTTTCTGGGTATTTCTGAGACTGGTAGACGGGATTTTTCACAAGCTCTACTCAATCGCCTTTCTGGTGGAGTGGACTTTACGTGGATATCATGTCCGCCGCGTGGTCGATCTGGGGGGATCCTGTTAGGCGTTCGAGATGAGACTATGGAAGTTTTAGCTAGTTCGGTGGGAGATTTCTTTATAAAACTCCATATCCGTAACAAGGCTGACAATTTCACATGGTCTTTAGTCGCCGTATATGGGGCCGCCCAGGATGTTTTTAAGGCTGACTTTTTACGCGAGCTTGTGAATTTGGCAAAGGACAATCCATATCCTATTCTTATAGGAGGGGACTTTAATTTGCTCAGATTCCCTCACGAGAAAAGTCGAGGCCGGTTCGATGAACATTGGCCTTTTCTGTTCAATGCTGTGATAGACAGTCTGGACTTGAGAGAGGTTACAATGTTAGGAAGGCAATTTACATGGGCTAATAGTCTTCCGGAGCCAACATACGAAAAACTAGATAGAGTGCTTATGGATACTGACTGGGAACAAAAGTTTCCTATGGTAACTGTTCGCGCCCTAGAGCGTATTGAGGCTTTGTCGGATCATGCACCTTTACTTCTATCTTTTGGATCACCGCCACGGAAGTCTATGAGTGAGTTTAAATTTGAACTCGGTTGAATGATCCGTGATGGTTTCTACGAGATGGTTAAGGCTATTTGGGAGAAACCGGTAGGTGACCAAACGCCAATCCAACGATGGAATAATAAAATGCGTACTTTACGCAAGTTCCTTCGGGGATGGGCCAGGCACACAGCGGGTATTCTTAAAAACAAAAAAATACGCCTTACATCTATAATTGATGACTTAGAGGCTTCCGCGGAGGTAAGGCCATTAACTGCACAAGAAATTGAGCTGAAAAGCCAATCGAATGCAGAGATAGCCCGGCTTCTGCGCGAGGAGGAACTCAAATGGTACCAACGTTCTAAAGCAAAATTCATACTGGAAGGCGATGCGAATACTAGGTACTTCCATGCAGTTGCCAATGGCAAGCATAAGAAGAAACTTATTCACTCTCTGATTCAGGATGAAGGTATGATTGAGGGACAAGAGCATCTGAAGTCATATATTACTACGTATTATAAATCCTTGTTTGGGGCCCCAGTAGAAAATTCTATATCTATGGATGAGTCCCAAACGTCCGATATCCCTCAGGTGTCTGATGAAGAAAATAGCTTTCTAACTGCCTCATATACCGAGGAAGAGGTCAAGGAAGCGGTTTTTCAAATGGAACATAATAAATCACCAGGACCTGATGGCTTTCCAGCGGAATTTTACCAAAAATTCTGGGACGTTATCAAGGAGGACCTGATGAATTTGTTTGGGTTTTTACAGGTCGGACAATTAGATCTCTTTAGACTCAACTTTGGCAATATAATTTTACTGCCTAAGGTTAATAATGCAGAACGTATACAACAGTATCGTCCAATCTGCTTGCTTAATGTTAGTTTTAAAATTTTCACTAAAGTTGCTACAATTAGACTAAACTCAGTTGCTGACAATGTTGTTAGTCCGTCTCAAACTGCGTTCATGCAAGGAAGAAATATCTTAGATGGTGTTGTAATTCTGCATGAAACAATCCATGAACTACACTCAAAAAAATTAAATGGTGTACTGTTCAAGATTGACTTTGAGAAGGCATACGACAAAGTTAATTGGTCTTTCCTTCAGCAAACACTCCGTATGAAAGGTTTTTCTGAGGAGTGGTGTGCTCTTATTCAGTCGTTTGTGTCTGGGGGTAGTGTTGCCATTAAAGTAAATAAAGATACTGGTAATTACTTCCAGACCAAGAAAGGACTGAGACAAGGGGATCCACTATCGCCTCTATTATTTAATATAGTGGCTGATATGTTGGCTATCCTTATCGAGAGAGCAAAGGCTGATGGTCAAGTTGAAGGAGTAGTTCCACATCTTATTGATGGTGGACTTTCTATTCTTCAATACGCCGATGACACAATTCTTTTTATGGAACATGATCTGGAGAAGGCTAAGAATCTGAAATTAATACTATCAGCATTCGAGCAGCTATCTGGGCTTAAAATAAACTTCCATAAGAGTGATTTGTATTGTTTTGGCGAGGCCCAAAACGAGGCCCACCTATATGCTGAACTTTTCGGCTGTGGTCAGGGTCAGTTTCCAATCAATTATTTGGGAATACCAGTTCATTATCGGCGTCTCACAATTGCTGAATGGAAACTTGTTGAGGAAAGGCTGCAACAACGTCTTAATAGTTGGAAAGGAAAGTTGTTATCCCTTGGGGGAAGACTAGTACTCATTAATTCAGTACTTACTAATATGGTACTTTATATGATCTCATTTTTCCAAATGCCAAAAGGGGTCTTGAACAAAGTGGATTACTTCCGTTCAAGATTCTTTTGGCAAGGGGATAATGAGAAAAAGAAATATCGACTGGCCAAATGGAATGTGGTTTGCCGCCCGAAGGAGTTTGGTGGACTGGGCATACACGATTTGCAAGTCAAAAACACCGCGCTTCTGGGCAAATGGCTTTTTAAACTACTTACTGTTGATGGTGTTTGGCAAACCATGTTATGGAGGAAATATGTAGGGTCCAAAGCTGTGTCTCAAGTGGTCTGGAAGCCCGGAGATTCACATTTTTGGGCAGGTCTTATGGCCACCAAGAAACATTTCTTTCGTTTTGGTGCTTTTGAGATTAAGGATGGATCACAAATTAGATTTTGGGAAGATAAGTGGCTTGGCCAAACTACTCTTCGCGAACAATATCCTGCTCTATATTCGATTGTTAGACACAAAGGGGATACAATTTCCACAGTGTTGGAAGACTATCCTCCTAATGTGTCTTTCAGAAGAAGTCTCATCGGACCTAGACTTTTATCTTGGAACAATCTATTATTACGGTTATCCATGATACAATTGTCGACGGTGTTGACGTGTTCAAATGGAAATTACTGGAAAATGGTAAATTTTCTGTTGGCTCACTATATAAAGCTTTGGTCCAACCTGTTTTTCCGGTCGATGATAATAGTAAAATTTGGAAAATGAAAAAACCCCTTAAAACGAAGATATTTGCATGGTATCTACGGAAAGGCGTAATTCTAACAAAAGATAATCTTGTTAAGAGGAATTGGCATGGAAGTACTCAATGTGTTTTTTGTCATCTAGAAGAGACAATTCACCATTTATTCTTTTATTGCAAATTTGCTCGATCTATATGGTCATTCATCCAAATAGCTTCTGGTTTATCTCCTCCACGTTCAGTAACCAATGTTTTTGGTAATTGGTTGCATGGAATTGTTGATAAATACAGAACTTTGTTTAGGGTGGGAGCGCTTGCCATTATATGGTCGCTATGGCTTTGTAGAAATGACAAGATTTTTAATAACATTGTGTCTTCTTCTCTACAGGTTGTTTATCGAGCAACGGCTATTCTTCGATCATGGAATATTCTACAACGCTTGGAGTTTCGCGACTTATTTATGGAGGGATGTACGCGCTTGGAGGACACGGCGAGGGATATTTTCTCCCGACATGGATGACCGCGTGATCTGAGGATTGACCTATCTTAGATTCTAGAATTTTATTTTGTACTGCATTTTTGTAATGCTGGTCTCCTTTTTGACTTAGTTGGTCGTTCGAGTGGCTGTGTGCATCTTGGTTATGCAGAGGCCGGGTGTAAACATTAAACAATTGGTTAATAAATGCGCCCATTTCCAAAAAAAAAGAAAAACTATTGCTCGAAAACTGTGACCTTCTCAAAGAGTTCAGACGTGTCAATGAAAAAGCTAAGAAAAACCATGATGCAATATATAGGCATAAAAATATTTTTAAGAGGTGGCAATTCAGTAATCAGAAACTAGTAAATAAATTCATAAAATCTGGAAAATCAAGGAAATAGATGGGAACATTTTCGAAAAAATAGGATGTATAAAATATAGAGAAATTTGAGTAACTATATTGGAAAATATAAAACTAATATAAGATAAATTTACAAAGAAAAATTAGGAGCATTCGTGTGATATGACCATTATCTTTCGTAAATTATTTGTGAGCTTTCTCCTGGTTTTTTTGGCTGGCTAAGTATTATATCCTCTCTGGAAGAAAAAACTTGGAAACATCGTCGACGCCGTGCCTGCTCATGGCTTTTCCGGCCGCGACGACGCCGTAAATCGTGGTCGCCGCTGCCGTCTGCACGTCGGTATACCCGGCGATTCCGCGCCGCACTTCAGTCGATTTTGGGATCGCCGTGCTCCTGCGCTGCCACGCTGTCTTCAGCGTCGACGATGTCCTCTTCTAGCTGCGAAGCTACTTGGCGCACCCTATGTGCTCACCGGCACCCTACGTGTAATAATAGCTAGACGATTTATTTATTATTTATTTGTGTTTGTTTGATCTTGTTGCTTTATATATGTGTGTGTTTCTTGTTTGCGGCGGCGCCACGCGCTGTATTTCGGCTGCGCCGTCGATCTATCATGTGCTGGCTAAACAGAATCAGTTGACCGGTATGAACATAATCCTCAAAATAGCTTTCTCCAAAGCTGATCAACCTTTAGCATTTCCCTGATTCACCCATATATATCCACGGCTCTTTTCTGGCATTTGCAAAACTCTTCTATCTAAGATGCCTCAAATGCTTAGTCAGCCAAGGTGATTTCAGAAAAACCCTTCCAATGCTAGGCTCATTCAGGTCAGTTCTGCAAAATATCCTTACAACATATAACATGACATTTTAGAAGAGAAAATACATCTATCATTATGCCTAAAATCTATGAACGTGTAGTATTGCTCCTATTTTTTATTGGAAATCTATAGTATCATCTCCTCATCGTTCATATGATACGCCTGGAAAACCTGGTGATATTAACGAAACATAAAGCATGAGGCAACACAAAATTATCCGTCTTAATTAAGGATTTGTCAGATTTACTACATAGATCTATCTACGAACTCCATGTCCGTAATGGCATTAATCCGATCCTTGCAGGGCAAGGAAGGTCACCACGAATCCTACTTGTACGACAAGAGGAGCCAACTCGCTAAGAATGAATCCACACCTAACCATGTGTATAGAAAGAGGACCGTGTTCTTCGGATCTACCGAATGCAAGCCTTCAAGCCGATAGAAGCGAGTAATGATCTAGAGCACCCACCTAGTTTGTCCTAATAAATCCGTTGACCTGCCCATTTAACTCGCTGAATTCATCTTTCTGGCCACCAATCTTGATATAATTCCAATTGCAGGCATGACTAGGGATATATTAACCGCACAAGAGGGACCACAGCTGGACGAAGTCATGTCGCGTGAGACCTGAGCATATCTGCATGACCATCAAATCACGAGTAATCACTCTATGCTTACAACAACCCGACATTTTCATCCTCAGCAAACTTCATTTGTATTTGTTTTAGATTATTTGATACTCCATTCATTCCGTAAAATAAGCTGTATAATATTTTTTTAAGTAAAACCATGTAAATTTGACGTAGAAGTTGGGACTTCACTCCCCATTTCGGAAAGAAAACCATGTAAATTTGACCAAACTTTTAGGGAAAAACGAATAAAATCTACGATGTTAGATTAATCTTATTAGACACTTTATTTAAATAGTTTTGTTATATATACAGTATTATAATTCTTCATAGTATTTTCTAGAAGTTTTGTTAAAGTTTACATTATTTGACTTTTGACAAAATCTATAAGCCTTATTTTATGGACGAAAGTAGTATGTATTACCATATTCTATTACTCCAGAAACCGGGAACGTTGTTCCCGAATGCTTTCGAAGAAGGATAACGTCCATCATGACTTCTCCAATTGGCTAGAATATCGGGATAGTATTAAGTAGACTTTCTATACATGGGTGCACTGAAAAATTAAGAAAGTACATGTATATGTTTTGATAAATCGAGTACATATTTGTGAGACATATATCATGTTGGACCAACTAAATTTGATGCACCGGCAGAAGCTGCTTTAACAATCTTGGACATTCATATTGTGGTATTCCACTTTACTTTACTTCCTATTAATGACCACGTGTAAATGTTGTGATGACATATGAAAATATCGGGGACACCACACTTAATAATACTCACCTAGTCTGTCTTTAAGATAGAATGACACCTACTCAAGTTGCTCTTCTTACACAATTGTACATAGTCCCTTCATAAATAGATAATGTGCAGCCACAATGGTGTGTGATAGCTCTCTCTACTGAAACAAACGAAATAAAAGGCAATGGTCAAGGTTTTCACCGTTCGTGTATGCATTATCGGAAATGGGAGGCTTCGGGAACGGTCAATGAGGAGGGTAGATGCGTTCTTCTTGTCAAAGGGTCTTTGCTTGTACCCCGATGGTATAGTCTGGTTAGCACTAAAGAGAGAACACATGACGGTATAGGTGGGTGCTGAGGGAACCTGGTCGATCAACCTGTTTGGTCCGATTCTGCTCCATCTGTCCAGAGAGAGCCTTGGATGTGTCCTGGTGAAGAAACAACCGGCCTCGCCTGGATGTCGACGGGGTTAGATTAGCATGCTGCTGCAACACTAGGATGATAGCAGCCCGCGCATGATTAGAGATACAGGTGCGTCATGTACAACGTTGGTAATCACATCTTCAACCTCACTGTATCAACCCAAAATCCCACTGTCTGTGATGCGTACCGCCTGCAGTCTCGCTTCCTACGTGGCTTCGTTTGCATACTTTTGCTGCTATAGTTCATCTGGCACGCACCTTCACCAAGTGAATATTTTGTACCAGAGAGGTGAATGGATCTGGAGTTGAATTTTCATTTTCCATTATAAATTCTAAGATGAGATTTTATACCATATGGATATTTTATTATTCACATACTTTGTTCATTTTGGTCACACAATCATTGTAAACAGGTTAATCTTTCCTGAAGTTGGGGAAAATGTAACCCGCTTCTACTTGACGCTAGTGGGATTAGGAGTATGCGTGCAGTTGTGAGACAATGAGCTCTCTTTTTCGCTGAAGGAGGTACACCTAGTTTTTGCGATTTTATACCGTTTTCCATTGTGGTCGTCGTGTAGATTTGTTTGAAACTAAATTTCCATTGATAGGTTTATCCAAGTTTTTTACACAAAGTAACTCATGTTGTATGTGGAATAAAATGACCCCTGCATCGTTTGGGGGACGTCATGGGGTATGGTGATGCAGCAGCGACAACAAATTGATCTAGTGTGTGGTGGAGGCATTAGTCATGGCGGTAGCTGCGGCAGCGAGTGTGGTTAGGAAATGCTCAGGCTAAGATCCTAAGGGAGACCGGCCGTTTCGGGGTTGAAAGGACGTGAACAGCGGTTCGTGGACATGATCCACAAGATCTAAATCTGATTGTCGAATTCGAGATGTTGGAAGGATGCTACTCCCCAATAGCTCCCGGATTAAGGAATTGAACGTGGGTTGTGGCATCAGAGGAGTTTTGTCGGTGGACTAGTCGAAGCAGGTGCACTGAGATGATTAAGAAATTACATGTAGGTGCACTGAAAAGATTAAGAAATTACATGTATATGTTTTGATAAATCCACTATATTTTTGCGAGACATATACTATATGCAGTTTAGACCTTATCAAATTTGATGCACCGCGGCTGCTGCAAAAATCTTACTTGATAAAATAAGATCATTAATAGCATTGAAGTTTAAATACTAGACGACATGGTCAGTTTTAACAGAGAGATGATATTGTAGACCTAGGTGCACTGGATTTTGTTTGGAAGTACATGTATATGTCTTGGTAAAAAGTTCAGTACATTTGTGGGAAACATATTATACTGGAGTCTGGACCTACCATATTCGATGCACCAAAACTACTGACAATATTCGACATTCATATTGTGGCATTCCACTTTTATCTTTGGCCATCTTCATCAATGTTGTAGGAATAGCGAGATGTCGCTTGTTTTGGTGGGCTTTGATTTGATCTTTGTAATCTTATCTTGTAAGGTTTGAGAATAATCTAATAAAAGGATCGTGTGCATCTCTTGAATGCAGATGCCGGGGTGATCTTTCCCTATTTCGAAAAAAAAGATGACCGAGTTAGTTTTATCACAGAGATGACATTGTAGACCTGGGTGCACTGAAAAAATTATGAAAGTACATGTATATATGTCTTGATAAAAAGTTCATTACATTTGTGGGAGACATAAATTATGCTGGCGTCTGGACCTACCAAATTTGATCACCAAAACTACTGTGACAATCTTTGACATTCATATTGTGGCATTCCACTTTTACTACTTTATTACTATTGATAACCAGACGTAAAATATAATGATACACTAGAGGAAAAAGGGCCATCCGTTCGCGACCCCTCGGAGCATTAGTCCCGGTTGCGCCACCAACCGGGACTAATGCTGGCACGCGTCCCGGTTGGAGCGGGCACGGGGCTAGGGGGCATGGGTCCCGGTTGGTAAAGGGGCATGCGTCCCGGTTGGAGCCACCAACCGGGACTAAAGGTTTGGCCACAGCCACGTGGCGTGGCACGCACCTTTAGTCCCGGTTGCTGGCTCCAACCGGGACTAAAGACCCCTTGCCCTCTATAAATGCTGCCCAGCCCTCTCCACTCTGTTTTTGAATGGTGTAAGGTGTGAGGGTGTGTGCTAGTTTTTCTCATGCATGCATTAAAGGTGTTTGTTGAAATGTTTGAGTGAAAAATCCGTTGAATTTCTCATAGAACAAAAATATAGAAGGTGTCCGAGGCACTTGAGCTTTCTCCTCTTTATTTCCCTCGATCGAGGTTAGTAATCTTATCTTTTAGGTCATTGATACAATTCATGTGTCGGTGAATTGGTTATTTCACTATTTATGATGTCCTGTTTTTGATAAACTTACTTATATGATGCAGATGAGCGGTCGAGAATGGATGTACGGTGACCGTGGTAGCCGGGTATATCAAAGCGTGGATAAATTTATCGATGTGGCTACGGCAAACAAAGAGAATGGATTTATCGTTGTCCATGTGTTCAATGTCGGAACAACAAGGAGTACTCTTCCTCGAAAATCATTCGCGCCACGATTATGAAAGGTTTCATGCCCAACTATAATTGCTGGACCAAGCACGGGAAAGAGGGGTTATGATGGAAGATGGTGAAGAAGAAGATGATGATAACAACTATCATCATATGTTTCCTGAATCTGGTGATACCGCAATGGAAGACAATGGAGAGGAAAAAGGTGAAGAACGGGCATCGGATGAGCCGGTGATGAACTTGGTAGGGTCATTTCTGATGCAAAGCGAGACTGTGAAACAGAAAATGAGAAGTTGAAGTTAGAGGGCATGTTAGAAGATCACAAGAAATTGTTGTACCCAAGTTGTGAAGATGGCAGCACAAAGCTCGGTACCACTCTGGAATTGTTGCGATGGAAGGCAGAGTCTGGTCTAACTGACTCCTCATTTGAAAAGATGCTGAAAATAATGAAGCCGAAGTTTCCAAAACATAACGAACTTCCCGAGAGTACCTACGAAGCAAAGAAGACTCTCTGTCCTCTGGGATTAGATGTGCAAAAGATACATGCATGCATTAATGACTGCATCCTCTACCGCGGTAAGGAGTATGAGAATTTAGATAAATGCCCGGTATGCAACGTGTTGCGGTATAAGATCAGACGAGATGACCCTGGTGATGTTGAGGGAGAGCCCCTCCGGAAGAGGGTTCCTGCTAAGGTTATGTGGTATGCTCCTATAATACCAAGGTTGAAACGCATGTTCAAAAACAAAGAGCATGCCAGGTTGTTGCGATGGCACAAAGAAGACCGTAAGAAAGACGGGGAGTTGAGACACCCTGCTGATGGGTCACAGTGGAGAAAAATCGAGAGAGACTTTCCAGACTTTACAGGTGACGCAAGGAACTTATGGTTTGGTCTAAGTACGGATGGCATGAATCCTTTTGGGGAGCAGAGTTGCAGTCACAGCACCTGGCCCGTGACTCTATGTATCTACAATCTACCTCCTTGGTTGTGCATGAAGCGTAAGTTCATTATGATGCCAGTGCTCATCCAAGGCCCGAAGCAACCGGGCAACGACATTGATGTGTATCTTAGGCCATTAGTTGAAGAACTCTTACAGTTGTGGGGCAAACCAGGTGTACGTGCGTGGGATGAGAACAAACAGGAGCCATTTAATCTACGAGGGTTGTTATTCGTAACCATCAATGATTGGCCTGCTCTTAGTAACCTTTCAGGACAGACAAACAAAGGATATAAGGCATGCACCCACTGTTTAGATAAGACCGAAGGTACATATTTGCATAAATGCAAGAAGGTTGTGTACCTAGAGAATCGATGATTTTTTCCGACCAATCATCCCGTAAGAAAGAAAGGCAAGCATTTCAAAGGTGAGGCAGATCACCGGAAGAAGCCTGAACTCCCTGCTGGTGATGATGTATTTGGTATGGTCAAGGACATAGAAGTAATCTTTGGAAAGGGTCCGGCCGGTCAATCAGTTCCGAACGACGTCGCTACAGGACACGCACCCATGTGGAAGAAGAAATCTATATTTTGGGAGCTGCCATATTGGAAAGACCTGCGTGTCCGCTCTTCAATCGACGTGATGCACGTGACGAAGAATCTCTGCGTGAACCTGCTAGGATTCCTAGGCGTGTATGGGAAGACAAATGATACACACAAGCACGGGAGGACCAACAAATTATGAAAGACCCAAAGAACATGCATACAGATAACAAAGGCGGATAAAGGCGTCACTTAAGTCGTGCGACTATGCTCTTACCAAAGCGAGAGAAGGAAATCTTTTTGAAGTCCTTTCAGTATCAAGGTGCCGTCAGGATTCTCATCTAATATAAAGGGATAATAAATATGGCGGAGAAAAAGTTCCAAAACCTGAAGTCTCATGGTATCACGTGATTATGACGTGATTACTTCCGATTGCATTGAGGGGCTTCTCTGGAAAATGTTCGAGTACCCATTGTGAAGTGTGTGCATTCCTCAATGCAATATCTCGAAGGTAATCAATCCAGATATTACGCCAAGGTTACTGAAGGATGTGGTACAATGTCTTGTTAGTTTTGAATTGGTGTTCCCACCATCCTTCTTCAATATTATGACGATCTCCTGGTTCATCTAGTGGAAGAGATTGCCATTCTCGGTCGGTATTTCTGCACAATATGTTCCCCTTTGAGAGGTTCATGGGAGTCTTAAAGAAATATGTTCATAACGTGCTAGACGGAAGGAAGCATCTCCAAGGGATATGGAGCAGAGGAGGTCACCGAGTTTTGTGTTGACTTTATTCGACCTTAAGCCGATTGGTGTTTCGACTCGCGGCATGAGGGAAGACTAAGTGGAAAAAGGCACTGGGAAAGAAAGCAATGATATGTAGGGACGGGGATCTTTCACTAAAGCACACTACACAGTTCTACATAATTCCACCTTGGCAGCTCCGTATATCGAGGAACACAAGAATATTGTACGCTCCAAAAAACCGGGGAAGCCTGAATCATGAAGTCTTTTGGTGGTTGGATGCGGACATATCTCTTGAATGACACCACTGTTGGAGATCAGCTATACTTGTTGGCGCGTCACCATCTTCTCTTGTATTGAATTTCCAAAGTACGAAATAAATGGGAATACATTCTACACGATCGCTCAAGATAAAAGAGCACCAACCAAAATAGTGGTGTCCGCTTTGATGCAATAGACGAGAATGGACAAAAGGACACATATTATGGTTACATAGAGGAGATATGGGAACTAGACTATGGAGTCTCTTTTAAGGTCCCTTTGTTTCACTGCAAATGGGTCAACTTTGAATGGGGAAGGGGTAAAGATAGACCAGGTTATGCGGACAACAGTGGATCTCAACAATCTTGGTTATGGAGATGAACCATTCGTCCTAGCCAATGATGTGTCTCGGGTTTTCTATGTGAAGGACATGTCCTCCGGATCGAAAAAGAAAAAAATATGCAAACGAATACATCATATGATGAGCCAAAGCGTCACATAGTTCTTTCGGGGAAAAGAAACATCGTGGGAATCGAGGACAAAGGCAGACATGTCGGAAGATTATAATAAGTTTGATGAAATTCCGCCCTTCACGGTGGAAACTGACCCAAGCATTCCGTTAAGTAAAGAAGATGCTCCATGGTTACGTCAAGCGGTCATAAGGAATGACATATGCCAAGAAGTTCATGCTCATATTATGTAACTCTAGTTCATGTCTTTCGCGGTTTGTGGCTTGACGAAGGATATCTTTGCGGTTTGTGGCCTTTAGTCCCGGTTTTGTAGTCTCGATTTTAATATTAATAAATGTCTTGAGTGTTAGTCCCATTTTGTGGCTGGACCGGAGTGCCTCTATGACCAGTTTCTTGGAGATGCTTGGGACCGGGCTCAGTCGGCATCTCCTCGAACTGGCCGCAGCATGTCCCTGCTCTCGCACACCATCTTGCAGCTTGTAACTTCTCTAACTAGATCAATACGCCTGGGATCTAACTAATTTCACATATTAGGGAGTGCCTCTATGACCAGTTTCTTGGAGATGCCGGAATACTGGGCTCCGACGGCATCTCCCTGAAACTGGTCGTAGTGGTGTCCCTGCTCTCGAAAACCATCTTGCAGCTTGTAAATTCACTAACTAGATCAATACGCCTCGGAGCTAACTAATTTCACATATTAGGAGTGCCTCTATGACCAGTTCTCAAGATGCGGAGGACTGGCTCACGTCGGCATCTCCCCGAACTGGCCCGTAGTGGTGTCCTGCTCTAAAACCATCTTGGAGATGCCTCAAACTGGCTGGAGGACTGGACTCACAAGGATGCATATTTATAGTACAAGCAGCTCGGCATAATGTCGACACTCAAGACATAATGTCGACACTCACCCCTATTATTAGTCTTGACTCATCTTTAGTCGGTTGGTGTCTCCAACGGGACTAAATTCATCTTTAGTCCGGTTGGTGACACCATCCGGGACAAGGTACAAGCCATACGACATAATGTCGACACTCACCCCTATTATTAGTGTCGTCCGCCCACTGCCAGAATCCCTTCATGGTTCGTTTCTCCAACCGAGACTAAATATGAACCTCTCTTTATATAGGCATTTCCCTCTATTTATTAGGTAAAACTTAAGACATTTATTAATATTAAAAACCGGGACAAATCGGGACTAGCTAACACTCGGGCCTAAAGCCGCCCCTTTAGTCATAATCATGCCTAGTCCTATAGTCGCAGCTTGAGGTCTTCATCGTCGTCATCATCATCGCCATCGTCACACCAATCCGAGGATCCTCGGCCCATCCATGGCATATACCAGGCCATTCCAGCCTCGGATTCACGGTGGGTGGAGAGGGTCTCTGGAAGACGATGCCGCTACCGTCGGGACGATGTGGGGCTGTGGCGGGTGGACTCGTGGGCACCGTGGCGAGATGGTCTCCCCGGCGATGTAGCGCATCACTTGATGATAATGCGGTTCGCCCACCACGGCGGATTCGTTGTGGTTCATCGGTGGCGGCCATCACCCTCGTACTGGCGAGCTCCCTTTCCCGCCTATTAGCGAAGAAGGCATTCAGTGTCATAGTTGTCGGGATCCCACTGGAATCCATCCATTGTTCGGCGTGAGCTCGTGGTAGAAGTGGTTTGTGATGGCGCTGGCGTGCGGAACCTTGAGGGCAGGAGGGCGAGAACCCCCGGCGCTCGGCATCCGGCCGGCGGGCGGGTACCACAGTGGACAAGGGTAGTTGAGGCGCCTGGCCTCGGTCTCCTCGAGGTCGAATGGCCCAAGATGGCGTTGTCCATTGTTCTAAGAGAGGAAGGTGTGGATGTGTGGATAGACATGACATGATCACCCTAAATATAGAGGAAAGGCGGAAAACTTGGCGTGAAGCTTTGGGAAATGGCGGAAATATCTTTAGTCGGTTAGTGACTACATCCGGGACTAAAAGCTCTAGTAGAAAGGAAAGGCGGAAAACTTGGCGGAAGAGGTGGAAATGGGGAAAAATACCGGACTTGGTATATTGATCATGTTTGAAAAACCTTCACAAAATGACCTATGATGTTCGAGGTTTCATGGCTTTCGGTCCAAATGACCGATGTTATGTGCTGAATCACGGCATAGTTTGTGATGTTGTGCCCATATTATGCATGTGTGTGGACATTGGTATGGAGAACAATGTTGCAGGAGGAAGTTTTCCTTTTTGTCGCACGGAAAAGCCCTTTTCCATTTTCCGAGCGCAAAAAACGGGTCGTTTTGTGAAGTAACCACCAAAATGCCGTTTCACAATGCTACTGTCCCATTTTCCTAAAATACTAGACCACCTTACATGGACTATCTCCTAACCGGTACATCTCAAACCTTTTCGTCCATCCCGGGTAAAAAGGACAAATGTCTGCCGAATCGACAGGAAGTGGGTCCGGTTTGTACTACAGGTACATGATCTATCGCCCGCGATTTTTTGAAAAAATCATTTTTAGACTCGCAATATGTGGTTTCTTCAGAGATCCAATGCAAGTTCTAACGATGCCCGTCCCCTATCTTCATTTTAAAAGGTTACATTAATTATTTTTTAAAAATAGAATATGTTTTTGAATTATTTATTCAAATCCATACACTTCTTATGTTTAAAGTTTTTCTAAATTCCAAATTGATATTAAAAAAATATAAGTTAATTCATTTTTAACTGTAAATGGTTCATATTTTAAATGGTTACATTAATTATTTTTTAAAACAGAAAATGTTTTTGAATTATTTATTTAAATCCAAACACTTTTTATGTTTAAATTTTTTCTAAATTCCAAATTAATATTCAAAAATATAAGTTAATTTATTTTAAAAGGTTACATTAATTATTTTTTAAAAATAGAATATGTTTTTGAATTATTTATTCAAATCCATACACTTCTTATGTTTAAAGTTTTTCTAAATTCCAAATTGATATTAAAAAATATAAGTTAATTCATTTTTAATTGTAAATGGTTCATATTTTAAATGGTTACATTAATTATTTTTAAAATGTAAAATGGTTTTGAATTATTTATTCAAATCCAAACACTTTTTATGTTTAAAGTTTTTCTAAATTCCAAATTAATTATCATTTAAAAACAATACAAATTTAAATCCCAAAATAAAAAATAAGGCGGAACAGAGAAAATACCTGAAATTTTTTGAAAGCAGGGAATATGTCGGTTGGAGCCACCAACCGGACTAAGAGCCTCACGCCAACCCTTGGTCTGCTGAAAATATTGAGTATAGGTCGGTTGGTGGCTCCAATCGACGATGATTTTTAGTCGGTTGGAGCCACCAACCGGGACAAAAGGCCCTTCGTTTATAACTGGCCCGCCTCCTATTCTTCTTCCCCATCTCACTTCTCTGCTTCATCGACAAGCGCCTGAGACGCCTCCCACGACCGCGAGCTCGAAACTCCGCCGCCTTGTTGACCACCACGAGCTCCGCCTCGTTTCTCTATCTCCCATAAAAGGAATCGAAGAGGAGCATCCGCAACCGTCGCCATCGACGCCATCCTTCTGTTGTACCTGTTTGCCGTAAAATTCCGGTGAGACCTATCCTTCCTCCGCCCTACTTTGGCCACCAAGGTCTCATACAGGACCTAGCGCACCCCATTGATGCCCTGTGTTGCTTGCTCGAGCCCCAGATACTCGACATCGTCTTCGTCTGCAAGCGCCGCCCGCAAGCGCAACTCCGGCGAGGAATCTAGGACGAACAGGAGCACCCCTTCCTCAACCGCGACCACCACTGAGCCCACCTCGACCACCGCAACCACTCATAATAGTCCATGTTCCCCTTACCCCTCTGGAATCGCCAGAGCACCACCCTCCCGACGCGTCGCCGCCGCGCGTAGTGAGCAGCACTGCCGCCCGTCGTGGTGACGTGGTGCCCGCGTGGCCCCGGTCCCTGACCTCGGAGGCTAGGTGCCTCTGCAGGTCTGGTTAGAAGTGGCTCGGGTCCACCGTCAAGCCTCGGTCTAGGTCCCTTTGCAGTGTGGAGGCTGAGGTGGCCACGGGCCCCTCTGTCAGCCACTGTGGCTAGCAGTGGGATCGGTGTAAAAATCTTTTCTGTTTTGTTTAAATTTAGAAATAGTTTAATTAAATCCAGAAATTGATATAATATTGTAAATTCAATAATTAATTATTTATAACTTAGAAAAATACAAATAATATATCAAAATGTTCAGAAAAATGAGATCTAACTATTTAACCTATAATCATGCATTGTTCAACAACTTTCAAGACAAGTTTAATTAGAAAACAAAATCAACCCCTCTCATATACTCCGGAGTTTCACCGAGTTAGGGTTTTCACCCCTCGGAACCCCGATTAAATCGTCGAGAATTTCTTAGGGTTACATTCCAATGCAAATTAACTTGTCATATCATCATACTTGCTTGAGCATTGCATCGATGCCATGTGTTGATTGTTTCCCTTTCTTTTTGGTGTTTGGATTATTAGGTTTATTATTAGTTAGGTATTATTAGGTTTATTAATTAGTTTGGTATTATTGGTCTTCGGCCCCACTGGTCAGTCACTATGGGTAGCCCCAGACCCGATTCACATTTTCAAGCAACTTAGGTGCATGTGGGTTCGACGATGTGCCTATCTACTACACGGTTTCCCTTTCTCTTCATTTTTATTATTGTGTATGTATATATTAGGGTTTCTCTGAATTAGGGTTTATATCTCTCAACACCGTACTTAACTTTCTCCTTTAGCCGCTTTGACTTATTCGTTTTCCTCCTGCGAAAATATGGACCCACGTCGAGACGAAGAAAGGAAGAGTTGATCCAAGGTGTGATCCGTGGGAAGATAATTTAGGCGTATCAACGTTTGAACAACTCCGGTGAGGGTGATCCTCTTTACCGAGTAGACAACTTGTTTGAGGTTGAAGGTGTTGCCTTCCACGAGGAGAATGCGATGCCTTGTGTAATCGAAGACGACGCTCGGCAAGGTGCATGTAATATAAATCAATTCATTAATTAATCATATGCTATCTATATAGAAATAGTAACGACGATCTTTCTTCTTTTAGCCCTCGGATCGAAGGAATCTCTTGAAAAGAGCGGACGAGGCCCAACCAAAAAGTTGCAAGACCATGAGAGGTTCAGATCGAAGATGTCGCTGTAGCGAACCGGCAGACTCCGGTTGTCGCAACCAAATTTGTGGCACAATGCGGAGTAATCGTTAGGGACTTAATCCGATCATCATTAGAAATTGGAATAGGCCTGCTAATGCGGATGAAGAGGAACATGTTTATTTGTCCCTAACCACGCCAAAGATTTCTTGTGGAAGAGGCTCATGGTTAATTTCAAACTACTGAAGATAGAGCTGGATCCAAATGCGGAGGATCCGATTGAGGACGCTTACAACATGGGAGAGCCATGGAGGCTAAGGTCGGGAGTGGGCTTTGAAGAAGATGGCCCAGTGTTTCACCAACTGGAAGAAAAGATTGCACCTTGACTATGTCGTAAAAAGAAGACTCGATTTCAAGAATATTCAGTTTGAGAAGATAAAACCATTAGGATGAGTTTGTGGAATACAAGAAATCGTAAAAAGCTAAGAAAATGTCAAGCGAATAAGCTGAATGTCGCTAAGAAGAAGTATCACCATACTATGGGGCAAGGTGGCTACAAGGTTGGCATTCCTAAGTGGGAGAAACTTGAGCGAGGCTGTGATAAAAATATCACCCAGAGACGATTGGGTAGAACGTGCAAGGAATTGGTTTTACGGGCATGGGGCACATTGGACTCGGAAGGAGGTGTATATATAACATACGACATAAAGAAGACCCTTGCCAATCGAGAGGATGAGAAAAGCGAGAAGGCATTAAAGATGGGGACTTCATTCCGATAGAGAATGATGAGCTCACACTCGCCCTTGGAAATAAGGAACATGATGGACGAAACACGAGGCACAAGAGGCTCCCAACCATGGAGGACTGGGTTTCCGAAGAGGAAGAAATATCGATAGAAGGCGTCGGAGGAGTAAGGATAGGCGGCGGTTGAGCGAAAGTCGAGAAAGAGCGAATGCGTTTAATTGAAGAACGATTAAAGCAACAACAAGATGAAATTAACACACTTAAAGAGCAAAGTACTACCGCCCATCTCAAGAAGACTGCGCATTCGATGCTACCGCCTATCGAATAATCGAAAAAGCGATGTGGCTTCCACCGAGGTCCCGGTGATGACAATGGCGATGCGATGATGCACCGACGATGGCTCCTGTTGGCTACCAAAGGATGATATCACGAGATGACACACTGCGAGCTACATGTCAAAGTTGTGAACATATCAATGAAGGTGGCGGTCGGCTATGCCTTACCAATTGGACCCACACCAACTTACCATCGCGTCCGGTTCCACATGGCTACGTTGTCGGCGTGGATGAAATCATGCCCACCTTTGAGGTTTTGGATCTTCACTACCTTTGGTGAAGGGGATGTGATCTTTGGTGGCGCAAAACGCGTCACCATTCTATGGCGAAGGATTGTATCGTGCTTCAAATCACACGCCAAGGCCATCTTCGCCACCGCCTCACCGTCTCCGGTAATTAAATCGCCCGCCAGCGGCCGTCTTCGTCGCCTCACCCGGCTCGTCGCCTCACCAATCTCCGGTGCAGCCATCGCGCGGGAGCCATCGCCGCCTCGGGATAAGAAGCGTAGCGTCTGCTCTTGTCGTCGTGGCGATCGCCGAAACGTAAACAAGAGCCTCTTCCAAAAGTACCAACGGTTCCTCCCAAGAGATCTTATGGTATCTTGAAGAGGAGATCGGCGATCGTTGATCTTGAAGCAACGTTTATTTGAGCTGAGGCGAAAGAGCCAGAGTTCCCGGATCAAAGAAGAAAAAGCCAAAGTGTTGAAAATGCTAAAGAATCTTCATCAACCCGAGCCAAAGCTGTCATCGACTATGAGCGTTCTATTCTCAAGTCACATGCAGCACAAAAGACTCAAGAGCGATCTTGATGCAAGCGGAAATCTGTTGCCCATCGGAGAACAAGCAAACAGACTTGCACCCTCTCAAGGTGATTTCTCAAACCAATGTGGGGTCGAGCAAATATGGGGCGAAGAGCGGTATGATCCGTAGGTAGTTGCACTGTCTGAAGCTGCCGCTGCTCAAGGTATGAGTATTGCCCAAGACTTATCCTAGTTAGAGTTCTTCCCGTGAGTGAAGTAGCATACCAATACCAAGACGGAAAACCTCTCGTCAAACTCGAGGAGGTAAACAATCTTCCAACAAAAATGTGAAGATTGCATAAGCGTACATGCATGCCACAAGGGCCGGGCTAAGCGGATAGTCTTGAGGGTTACAAAAAGCATCATGGGAAAGAAAAGGATGACATGATATCCATTGAATTTGATGAACTATTTCAATTATTCAATCAAGACGCCTTGGACAAATCGATCATGAGTGCCTATTGTCTGTAAGTACTAATTCTGTAATTAATTTAGTCTCCATCTATATTATTTTGTTTATTGCATGTATATAATCATAATGTAATATGCAGAATGAAGATTCTCGAATGCAGCAGAGGACAAATCTATGACATTGGCTTCATTGACCCATATTGGGTTCATGAAGCTAATCTCAAAATAAGCCCCAAGGATACGGAGGATAATATAGTACACGCGTTAAGGTTTCAAGAAACCAAAAGGGAAATACTATTTCCTTACAACTTCCAGTGAGTGTTATTGTCTTGTATACACTTTCTATTTCGCTTACTCGATGTTAAGTATATAATTGATTAGTTCTGCATTCGCAGGTACCACTATATTCTGTTAATCATTCAACTTGACAAAGGGTGTGCACTGGTCATGGACTCGAAACATAAACCCCTTGAGACGTGGAAGGACATGCAGATCCTTCTCCAGCGGTAATTCTAATCATTACGACACTATATCGGCAACGTTCGTGAATTTTATGATATCAAGTACTTAATAACTTATTTTATTCGTTTTCTACGCCGGGCAGCGCTTGGAAACGGTTCACCAAGAAGGCTAGGGGTGTTTGGAAAGAGGAGCTTACATTTCAACCACTAGATGTAAGCACCACTAGCTATATCCACGCATCTCTTTGATTCTAGTTTTGATATAGTTATTATCATGCTTGATTATTATTTTGATTGAACTCTGTTGTCGTAAAGTGCCCCCGAGGACCGGGTAACAATCTATGTGGATACTATGTATGCGAGTTCATCCGGCGTGCGATGAGAAGGGCAGAAATTTAGAGCAACTCACGTCGTAAACAATTTCTATAGTTTTTAATTACAATCAAATTGTGTTTAGTTTCATATTCATATAGGCTGACTTCTTTTTAAATCAGATCGAGCGACTACGGACGGTCTTACGCCAAAGGATCGCATATGAGCAATACAGAGGAATTGGCGGGATTCTTGGATGGAGAAGTCCTAAACACACAAGGGGAATACTACTCGGCTGTGTATAGACAATAGGAATTGTAAAAATAGCAACTTTCAAGAAATTGGCCGGTAGCATCGAATAGCAACTTTTGTATGTAGTGCATGAACTCGATCCGTGTATTGAATGTAATGTTGTCATGATGATCTTGTGTAATATAAGGTTCCTTCATTGATAAGTGCAAAACACTAAATAAACAATAAAACAACCTAAATGAATTCTCTGCTGCGGCACAAAAAGTGGCGAAAATGCTGCCGCGGCAACAAAATGTGCCAAAATGAATTCTACGCATGGCGAGAAATGGACTAAATCTCTGCGGCAGGTTATTAGTCCCGGTTAGGTATTAACTGGGACTAATCTCCACTCCTCGCGCTACGATGCCGCGTGTTTCATTTGTCCCGGTTGGTGGGACAACCGGGACTAATGGTTAGAGCTTTAGTCCCGATTGCCCCGTCCCGGTTGGGCAACCGGGACTAATGGCCCTTACCAACCGGGACGCATGGGCCCTTTTCTACCAGTGATAACATATCACGGGGCCTGTCTTTAAGCTAGAGTCGGACCTACTCATGTTGATGTTGCTCTTTCTCCCATAATTAATGGTACATTCTCCCTTCATAAATAGATGACGAGCAGCCACCATGGGTATGTGATAGCTCTCTCCTTGGGTTCGAAACAAATGAAGTAAAAAGAGATTGCTCAAGGTTTTTCGCACTTCGTGTATGCTTAGTGTAGCATATTATCGGAAATGAGAGGCTTCAGGAACAATCGGTGAGGAGCATAGATGCGTTCTTCCTGCCAGTGGATTTCTTATGGTACCTCATGGTATACTTTGGCCTGAAGTAAAGAGAGACGACGTGACGGTATATCTGGGTGCCGGACGGTTTGTTTAGATCCAGCTTTTTGGTTTGCTTCGGCTCCATCTGCTTGGAGTGAGACTTGTATGTGACTTAGTGAAGAAAGAGCCGGCCTGGCCTGGATGTCGCTGGGATTTGATTGCATGAGGATAGTGGCAGCATGCACGATGATGTCGCTGGGGTTTGATTGCACGAGACACAGCGAAGCATATACAACAAAGTTAATCTCATCTTCGCCAGCAGTCCTGCAAATTTCGACCGAAATTCGCGAAATTACCGGTTCTCGCTAGAGGGCGAGAAAAATGTTGTATCGTTCAAATATTTTGGGCTTTTAAAATTTTTGGCCCAGCCTGGCCCGCTTGGCCGCGTAGCAGTCCTTAGGTTTTCTGATTTCCCTAGTTTCTTGGAGCCGTTCGGAGGCGTGTTCTGTGACCATGGCTGGCGGCAGAAGTGTGTCAAGCTTCATGCACTAGCCAACGCAACCAAAAGTCCGAACTTATGGAAAGGGTTAGTGTAATCCAATTTGATCACCAAATTGATCAAATTATACTGGCGTCTGGACCTACCCAATTTGATCACCAAAACTACTGTGACAATCTTTGACATTCATATTGTGGCATTCCACTTTTACTACTTTATTACTATTGATAACCAGACGTAAAATGTAATGATAACATATCACGGGGCCTGTCTTTAAGCTAGAGCCAGACCTACCCATGTTGCTCTTTCTCCCATAATTAATGGTACATTCTCCCTTCATAAAAAGATGATGACGAGCAGCCACCATGGGTATGTGATAGCTCTCTCCTTGGGTTCGAAACAAATGAAGTAAAAAGAGATTGCTCAAGGTTTTTCGCCCTTCGTGTATGCTTAATGTAGAACATTATCGGAAATGAGAGGCTTCAGGAACAATCAGTGAGGAGCATAGACGCGTTCTTGTCAGTGGATTTCTTAAGGTACCTCATGGTATACTTTGGCCTGAAGTAAAGAGAGACGACGTGACGGTATATCTGGGTGCTGGACGGTTTGATTCGATCCAGCTGTTTCGTTTGCTTCGGCTCTATCTGCATAGAGTGAGAATTGTATGTGACTTAGTGAAGAAACAGCCGGCCTGGCCTGGATGTCGCTGGGGTTTGATTGCATGAGGATGATGGCAGCATGCACGATGATGTCGCTGGGGTTTGATTGCACGAGACACAGCGAAGCATATACAACAAAGTTAATCTCATCTTCGCCAGCAGTCCCGCAAATTTCGACCGAAATTCGCGAAATTACCGGTTCTCGCTACAGGGCAAGAAAAACGCTGTATCGTTCGAATATTTTGGGCTTTTTAAAAATTTCGGCCCAGCCTGGCCCGCTTGGCCGCGTAGCAGTCCTTAGGTTTTCTGATTTCCCTAGTTTCTTGGAGCCGTTCGGAGGCGTGTTCTGTGACCATGGTTGGCGGCAGAAGTGTGTCAAGCTTCATGCACTAGCCAACACAACCAAAAGTCCGAACTTATGGAAAGGGCTAGTGCAATTCACTTATACACTTCAACACCCCCTCTCACGTGTGACGGGGAGAAGTCAGCACGTGTAACCGGAAGAGAGCGACGGCGCGCGAAACTCACGTATGACTCAAGAGGCCTATACGTGGACACATAGGGATCAACAGCAATTTTAGAATAAATTGCGAAAGCCAGGACTCGAACTCGAGACCTTAGGCTCTGATGCCATGTCAAGCTTCATGCACTAGCCAACGCAACCAAAAGTCCGAACTTATGGAAAGGGCTAGTGCAATCCACTTATACACTTCGACAAAGTGGATGTAGCAACGGCGGCGACAAGAGCAACAAGATTTCTGGGAATGGAAAAGAAAAGCAGCACGATGGTGCCATTTGTTCTAGCAGTCAGCGTCCGGACGACAACAACAGTGTGAGAGATGGTAGCGCTGCCGGCCGACGTGCTGTTCAGGATGCCGCGTCCGCCGATCAACGTGATGCGGTTGCGCCGACCGACCAGGTGCTGCAAAAGACGCTACACCGAGACCGGTACTCCATTGTTTGCTTGACCCTTGCTCCCGATCTCCGACATGGTCCAAAAAAACAACTCGTGGTCGTTGCTCTTTTGCCCCTAGATTGTTTTCTTGCTCGCGATGAATACAAAGCATGGTCCCCGGCTTGTTTTCTTTATGCCTTCTGTGAATCTAACGTTAATTAGAAATTTTTGTGTTCCTGACTGTTTGGAGCTGCAGCGAAGTGGCAAATAGCTAGCTGTACTTGGTGGAAGAAAGACATCTGAATCTGAACTTGATCTACTAATGACCTTCAACTCTAAATGTCATTTTCGTTCTTTAACTTAATTTTGTTTGAAATTCATGAAGTTTTTCAAAAATGTCGTCCGAAAGATTCAAGCAGGTGCATTCGTATTTGACCGAAATTTTTGAATTTTTTTTCAAAATTTCGTTTTTTCTCGAAATTCTCGAATCTCTGAGTGGGGCGACATATTTTTGCAAATCGAAATGCAGAACACTGTGTGGCTCTGGTCCCTTTACTTTTGCTACTCTAGTTTATCCCGACACGCGCCATCACCAAGTGCTGACAAGAACATGCCAGATCAACAACTAAAATAGCCAGAGTGGTGAATGGATCTAGAGTCGAATTTTCATTTTCATTTAGAATTTGGGAGATGAGTTTTTATATCATGGTTATTTTTATTCACATACTTTGTTACGGGAGGAGGAGAGAGGCGATCACCAAGCGAGTCCAAAACACCATCTTTGATTAATTAAGAAGCATGCTGGTGCGCGAATGTGTCCGCGCGGGTGCGGGGGCGCGACCATACGCGTGGCCACGCGATGATGAAGATCCAATGGCACAAGAAAACACAAAGAACCCCACAAAAAATGAAAAATGCCATGGAAAAAATAAAAAATATCCTAACAACTTATATATATTTGTGGGTGCTCCGAGAGACTAGAGAGGACACATTTTTGCAACTTAGATTTTGGGTTAATAAATAACAAGTCAGTACATACTAAACTTTCTCCTCATCGTGCGAGGAGATGATGGCATCGGAGATGGCGGCTCTGCCCTTTTCAGACCCAGATACCCTGTCCTCTAACGCCTTGCTACTTGCCATGGCAGCTTTCCAAATCCCGCAATCTCGTTGAGCATTTCGATGGGAAACTCTGAACAGCGCAATGCACGAACAGGTCCACGCAGAAAGGCCTCTACACGTACGAGTACGACCTCTTTTTTGGTGTGCAGCTGGTCCTCCCGAAGAGTACTCGTAGTACTACTCCACCATTATATGCTTCTGGATGTGCTCTGCCATCCCGTACAAGTCCCTCGCCATGTCACCGTACTCCACGTCCGAGGAGGATTATGCGGAGTACGAGGGGATGAGCCTCCGTCGTGGTTCGGCCGCGGGAGGGGTGCTCCTCCTCCCTAACCGGAGATTCTCCTCCTCCATCACTATAGATGCATGCTCAACATAGCGTCGCTGCGCCGCCAGGCATTGCCAGACGCAATAGAAGCGAGTGGTCTTCTTTGTGTGGGGCATATATCTAAGTGTCTATCTACCGTGGAGCTGGTCGTGTGGCCACGAGGGAAGAAGATGCGATTTCCAGACAAGGGGCACTTGACATTTTTAAGGAAGTCGAGCCATCAAGAACTCACTACACGCACTAATAATGATTGATGACTTATTGTGTGAGAGGGCCTTGCGTTTGGATTTTAAGGAAGTCGAGCCATCAAGAACTCACTACACGCACACGGAAAGATTTACGTAGTGAGTTCATAATGGAATATAAGTTTTTTGGTTGCACCCCACTAGTAGAAAACATGTCTTTCGTCCAGGTCATTAGTCCCGGATGTGGCTGGAGCCGGGACTAATGGTCCGTGCCGGATGGCCCGAGCCACCCCAATCCATAGGTCCCGGCCCGTTAGACCCCATTAGTCCCGGTTTGAGATACAAACCGGGACTGAAGGGCCCTGGCCCTGCCGCTCGCTGCGGGCACCCCTTTAGTCCCGGTTTGTATCTCAAACCAGGACTAGTGATCTGGCCCTATATATATGCACAGCCCCCTCCCCCTCTTAACTGGTTTTTTCCTGGTGGGAGAGGCAGTTTTGTTGTGCTATTTTTTTTCTTGTTCATATGCACTAGAGGTGTTCGATGAAATGTCCATTAGAGCGATGCGAGTTTAGGTCACACAAGACATACATGATATGAGGTGCCCGAGCCACACTTAAGTTTTCTCATCTTTTTTTCCAAGTGTAATAAAAGTTTAGCAACTATTTTCTCGTTTAGACCGTGCGGTACTAATTTTAGCATAGTTATTGCGTTTGACATATATTTGTATGATACAGATGAGTCATCCATGGATGTACGGTGACCGACGCTCTGCCGCTTTCAGAGAAGGCATGCGTTCTTTTTGAGTTGTGGCCGAGGAGAACAAGTTGCGGGATGGTTTTATGTGTTGTCCATGTGTTGACTGTAGGGATGAGAAGGCTCACACTTTCGCAAGAATCATTCAGAGCCACCTGCTTCGGTCTGGTTTTATGTCCGGCTATAATGTTTGGACCAAACACGGACAAAGAGGGGTTATGATGGAAGACGGCGATGGAGAAGAGAACGATAATGACAACTATCGATCTATGGTCCCTGAATACGTTGATACCGCAATGGAAGACAATGAAGAACAGGAACCAGACCGGCCCGCTGATGATCTCGGTCGGGTCATTTCGGATGCAAAGCAAGACTGCGACACAGAAAAGGAGAGGTTGCAGTTTGAGCAGATGTTACAGTACCACAACAAATTGTTGTACCCAACTTGTGAAGATGGCCAGAAGAAGCTGGGTAGTACACTGGAATTGCTGAAGTGGAAGGCAGAGACCGGTGTGACTGACTTGGGGTTTGAGAAGTTGCTGGTACTCATGAAGAGGTTGCTTCCAAGAAATAACGAATTGCCCGCCAGTACATACGAAGCAAAGAAGCTCGTCTGCCCTCTAGGATTAGATGTGCAGAAGATACATGTGTGCCCTAATGACTGCATCCTCTACCGCGGTGAGAAGTACGAGAATTTGGATAAATGCCCGGTATGCACTGCATTGCGGTATAAGATCAGAAAAGATGACTTTGGTGATGTTGATGGCGAGCCACCCAGTAAGAGGGTTCCTGCCAAGGTGATGTGGTATGCTCCTATAATACCACGATTGAAACGTTTGTTCAGAAAAAAGAGCATGCCAGTTGTTGTGATGGCACATGGAAGAACGTAAGAAAGACGGGATGTTGAAGCACCCCGCTGATGGTCGATAGTGGATAAAAATCAAGAGAGACTTCCCGGACTTTGCTGGTGACGCAAGAAACTTATGGTTTGGTCTAAGTACAGATGACATGAATCCTTTTGGGGAGCAGAGCTGCAGTCACAGAACGTGGCCCGTCACTCTATGTATCTACAACCTTCCTCCTTGGTTGTGCATGAAGCGGAAGTTCATTATGATGCCAGTGCTCATCCAAGGCCCGAAGCAACCCGGCAACGACATTGATGTGTACCTAAGGCCATTAGTTGATGAACTTTTACAGTTGTATGCCGAACCAGGTTTACGTGTGTGGGATGAGCACAAACAAGAGTCATTCGACCTACAAGCGTTGCTGTTCGTAACCATCAATGATTGGCCTGCTCTTAATAACATCTTAGGACAGACGAACAAGGGATATAATGCATGCACACACTGTTTAGATGAGACTGAAAGTATATATCTGGATAAATCTAGGAAGAATGTGTACCCGTACAATCATCATTTTCTTCAGCCTAGACACCCCTTAAGGAAAAAAGGCAAGCATTTTGATGGCGAGGCAGATCACCGGAAGAAGCCTGCCCCCCGTACTGGTGCTGATGTATTTGGTATGGTCAAGGATTTAAATGTAATATTTGAAAAGGGTCCCGGAGGACAATCTGTTCCGAAAGACGCCGACGGACGCGCACTGATGTGGAAGAAGAAATCTATACTTTGGGAGCTACCCAATTGGAAAGTCCATGAGGTCCGCTCTGCAATTGACGTGATGCACCTGAAGAAGAATATTTGCGTCAATATTCTAGGCTTCTTGGGTTTGTATGAGAAGTCAAAAGATACACCGGAAGCACGGGAGGACCAGGAACGTCATAAAGGACGAGATGGCAAGCATCCATGGAAGTTTCAAGGGCCTGCCAGCTACGCTCTTACCAAGGAAGAGAAGGAAATATTTTTTGAAGTCCTTTTAAGTATCAAGGTCCCGTCTGGCTTCTCATCTAACATAAAGGGAATAGTAAATATGAAAAAGAAAAAATTCCAAATCCTAAAGTCCCATGACTGCCACGTGCTTATGAAGCAGTTGTAGGGTTTCGTAGCATGGAAAACAAAAATTTTCTATCGCATACAAACAAACAAGCCAAGATCTATCTACTAGATTGTAGCAACGAGTCGATGGAATAACTTACCCTCGAAGATTCCAAAGTGTTTAACGAGAGCGGATTCTCGTGGGTGATGTAGTCGTACTCTTCCCGATCTCAAGATCGTGTAGACGATCCTTCCCAGCTGCATTCCTAAGGCGCTCCCGATCGGTCACACGTTCGGTACTCGGCGAAGACCTTCCTCTCCCTTGTTCCAAAGATGCGTGGAGGTTGTAGCACTCTCCTCGTGATTCCTAAGAAGACAACGGCGTGGTACCGAAGTAGAGGGAGATCTCGAGGCCTTAAGCCGGGCGAGTATGGTGGAGTATGAGAGCTCCTCGGCGATCTAGGGTTTAGACACACCAAGGAGGAGGGGCTAGAGCCGGCTAGGGTTCCGGGACCCCAAGTCGGCTAGGGCAAAACCCCTAGGTGGTGGCGGCTATGGAGGCTGCAGCTTTCTAGGGTTTGAGGTGAGGGACTTGTGTGTCTAGAGGAGGAGCCCCGCCTCCTTATATAGGTGGAGGGGCCGGCCAAGGGAGGAGGAGTCCTCCCCAACTCTGCTTGAGGAGGCGCCACTGGTTGGAGGAGGATTCCTCCCAACTCGGTTTCCCTCTCCTTGCTCATTCCCTCTTTCCAATTTTAGCCGTTTGACTTTTCAAACTTGCTATTTGACTTTTCAATTTAGGATTCAATTTAATCCTTTATTTGGAACAGCGAGAACACTTAGTACATGATGCAATCATTACAATATGCAATGACACATTCATGTACCCTTCCCTCCGAGTGCTTGGGACATTCCGGAACCTTCTAGAACATTCCTGATGAAAACACCGGAATCATTCCCGAACTCCGAAACGGGACTTTCCTTATATGAATCTTATTCTCCGGACTATTCCGGATCACCTCGTGATATCCCGGATCCCATCCAAAACTCCGAACAACATTCGGTCTCTTTCTCATAATACCATAACTACTCAAACAACGTCGAATCCTTAAGTGTGTCTCCCTACGGTTCGTGAATTATGCGGACATGATCGAGACACTTCTCCGAACAATAACCAATAGAGGAATCTGGAAATTCATATGGCTCCCACATATTTCTACGATTACTTTGTGATCGAATGAACCACTTACATACGATACCAATTTCCCTTTGTCTCACGATAGTTTACTTATCCGAGGTTATGATCGTCGGTATCTCTGCATACCTAGTTCAACCTCGTTACCGATAAGTACTCTTTTCTCGTTCCCGTGATATGTGATCCCTTGTGAGCCAGTAACATGCTTGCAAGCTAATTGGATGACATTCCACCGAGAGGGCCCAGAGTATATCTATCCGTCATATGGATGGACAAATCCCACTCTTGATCCATGTGTCTCAAACAATACTTTCCGAACACTCAATTCCACCTTTATAGCCACCCAGTTACGGTGTGGTGTTTGATGTCATCAAAGCATCCATCCGGTAAAGGTGATATGCATGATCTCATGGTCGAAGGAATTAGGTTACTATGTATCAGAAAGCAGATAGCAATTGAACTATTGAAATGACTTGATCTTTATGCTATGCTTATCTATAGGAGTATGTCCACCATATCATTCTCCTAACGATATGATCTTGTTGTTGATAACATCTCAATGTTCATGATAAGGAAACCACAATCATTTATCAACCAACAAGCTAGTGATGTATAGAGGCTATACTAGGGACTTCAAATTAAGTTTACAAATCACACAAGTATCAATGTTTCCTTGTTAATACTATTATAGCATGAATGTAAACATTTATCATAAACACAAAGATATAATAATAACTACATTTATTATTGCCTCTAGGGCATATCTCCAACAGTCTCCCACTTGCACTAGAGTCATCTAATCTAGATTACATGGTAATATACCGAACACCCATGGCAGTTTGGTGTTGGTCATGTTTGCCCTCGGGAGAGGTTTAGTCAACGGATCCGCCACATTCGGATATGTGTACTTTGCAAATATTTATATCCCCATCCCGGATATGTTCTCGAATAGCGTGAAAAGCAGCTTGATGTGCTTCACTTCTTGTGTGACCTTGGTTCTTGCGCATTGGTTATGGCGCCCATGTTATCACAAGAGATAGACATTGGGTCCAGTAGCACTAGGAACCACACCCAGCTCGTAATGAACTCTTTCATCCATATCGCTTCTTGCGAAGCCTCCAAAGCAGCCATGTATTCGATTCAGTTGAAGATCTCGCCACAACGCTTTGCTTTGCACTCCTCCACTAAGCTGCACCATTCAAAATAAATACGTATCCAGTTGTGATTTAGAATCATCCGGATCGGTGTTCCAACTAGCATTGGTGTAACTGCTAACAACGAAGTGTTCATCACCTCCATAAGAAAGAACCATATCCTTAGTTCTTCTCAAGTACTTAAGGATGTTTTTGACCGCTGTCCAATGATCCACTCCTGGAACACTTTGATATCTGCTAGTTAAACTAACAGCATATGCAATGTCGGGTCTAGTACATAGCATGGCATACATTAGAGATCCTATGGCTGAGGCATAGGGAGTCTTACTCATCCTTTCTCTATCTTCTGCCGATGTCGGACTTTGAGTTTTACTCAAGGTCGTATTGGGCAACATGGGCAAGAACCCTTTCTTGCTTTCTTCCATTCCAAACCTCTTTAGAACTTTGTCCAAATATGTACTCTGTGACAATGATATTTGGCATTTCGATCTATCTCTGTAAATCTTTATGCCTAATATGTAAGCTGCTTCGCCAAGATCCTTCATTGAAAAACTATTATTCAAATATTCCTTGACACTATTAAGAAGGTCTACATCATTCCCAATCAACAATATGTCATCCACATATAGTATTAAGAATGCTACAGAGCTCCCACTCACTTTCTTGTAAATACAAGCTTCTCCATAAGTTTGTATAAAACCAAAAATTTTGATCACCTTATCAAAACGTTGATTCCAACTTCGGGATGCTTGCTTCAATCCATAGATGGACCGTTGAAGTTTGCATACCTTGTTAGCATCTTTAGGATCGACAAAACCTTTGGGTTGTATCATATACAACTCTTCATCAATATCTCCATTGAGGAATGCTGTTTTGACATCCATCTGCCATATCTCATAATCATAATATGCAGCGATTGCTAACATAATCCTCCACGGACTTTAGCTTCGCTACCGGTGAGAAAGTCTCATCGTAGTCAACTCCTTGAATTTGTCGAAACCCTTTTGCGACAAGTCGAGCTTTATAGACGATAACATTACCATCGACATCTGCTTTCTTCTTGAAAATCCATTTGTTCTCGACAGCCTTCCGCCATCCCAGTAAGTCCACCAAAGTCCACACTTGGTTTTCGTACATGGATCCAATCTCGGATTTCATGGCTTCTTGCCATTTATTGGAATCTGGGCTCATCATCGCTTCCTCATATGTCTCGGGGTCATCGGTGTTGTCCACCAACATGACACTCAAAACGGGATCATACCAATGGAGGTGAATGCAGTGCTCGTTGACCTCAGGATCTGTAGCAACTTCAACGAAGTTTCATGATCATCATCATTAGCTTCTCTCTTATTGGTGCAGCACCACAGAACTTCTTCCGGTCTTTGCGCTACTCGCAATTCGAGAGAAGGTTCGACAACCTCGTCGAGTTCTACTTTCCTTCCAGTCACTTCTTTCAAGAGAAATTCCTTCTCTAGAAAGGATCCATTCTTGGCAACGAAGATTTTGCCTTCGGATCTATGATAGAAGGTATACCCAATAGTTTCCTTCGGGTATCCTATGAAGATGCATTTTTCCGCTTTGGGTTCAAGCTTGTCCGGCTGTAACTTCTTTACATAGGCTTCGCATCCCCAAACTTTAAGGAACGACAATCTAGGTTTCTTCCCAAACCATAATTCATACGGTGTCGTTTCAACGGATTTAGACGGTGCCCTATTTAAAGTGAATGCGGCTGTTTCTAATGCATAACCCCAAAATGATAGCGGTAAATCTGTAAGTGACATCATAGAACGAACCATATCTAAGAGAGTTCGATTACGACGTTAGGACACACCATTACGCTGTGGTGTTCCCGACGGTGTCAACTGTGAAAGTATTCCGCATTTCTTCAAATGCTCGCCAAACTCGTAACTTAGATATTCACCTCCACGATTAGAACGTAGAAATTTAATCTTCTTGTTACGTTGATTCTCTACCTCACTTTGAAACTGCTTAAACTTCTCGAAAGTTTCGGACTTATGTTTCATGAAATAAATATACCCATATCTAATCAAGTCATCCGTGAAGGTAAGAACATAACGATAACCACCGCGCGATGCTACACTCATTGGACCACACACATCGGTATGTATGATTTCCAATTAGTCCGTAGCTCGCTCCATCATACCAGAAAATGGAGTCTTAGTCATTTTTCCCATCAGACATGCTTCGCATCTTTCAAGTGATTCAAAATCAAGTGATTCAAGAAGTACATCCGAATGGAGTTTCTTCATACGTTTCACTCCAATGTGACCAAGACGACAGTGCCACATATAGGTCGAATTATCGCTTGATTTCAAACGTTTAGCCTCAATGTTATTGATATGTGTATTTCCACTATCGAGATTCAATAAGAATAGACCATCTATCAAAGGTGCATGTGCATAAAACATATTACTCATATAAATCGAACAACCATTATTCTCGGACTTAAACAAGTAACCGTCTCGCAATAAACAAGATCCCGATATATTGTTCATGCTCAACGCAGGCACCAAATAACAATTATTTAAGTATAAAACTAATCCTGATGGTAGATGAAGGGGTAGCGTGCCGACCGCGATCACATCAACCTTTGATCCGTTTCCCACGCGCATCGTCACCTTGTTCTTCGCTAGCTTCCGTTTATTCTGCAAAGACTGTTTGAGTTACAAATATGAGCAACCGAACCAAGATCAAATACCTGTGCACTACTACGAGTACTAGTGAGATACACATCAATAACATGTATGTCATATATACCTTTCTTCTTGATGTTGCCGTTCTTGATCCGCCAAGTACTTTGGGCAATTCCGCTTCCGAGGACCTTCTCCTTGCGGTAAAGCACTCGATGTCGGGCTTGGGTCAGCCTTGGTCTTCTTCGGCGTGGTAACTTTCTTACCACCCTTCTTGAAGTGTCCTTCCTTAGACTTGCCTTTCTTGAATTTGGTGGTCTTATTGACCAACAACACTTGGTGCTCTTTCTTGATCTCCACTTCTGCAGACTTTAACATAGCAAACAGTTCTGGCAACTCTTTGTTCATGTTCTGCATGCTGTAGTTCATCACAAAGTTCTTGTAACTTGGTGGTAGTGATTGGAGGACACGATAAATCCCCAAAGCATTAGGAATCACTATACCCAAGCTTTGAAGTTTGTTTGCGTGCCCAGACATCTTAAGCACATGCTCACTGACGGAGCTGCCCTCTTCCATCTTGCAGTTAAAGAACTTTTCAGAAGCCTCATAACTTTCAATTGCCGCATGAGTCTCAAAAATCAATTTGAGATCCTCGACAATATCATATGGGTCTGAATTCTCAAACCTTTTCTGAAGCTCCAATTCCAAACCATACAAGATAGCGCACTGAACTATGGAGTACTGATTCTTCCGAGCGAGGTAAACATTCTTTACTTCATCGGCAGCATCAGCTGCAGGTGGGTCACCCATGTGCATCCAAAGACATAGGTCAAATTACCAGCTGTGAGGACAATCCTCAAATTGCGGAACCAATCCGCGAAGTTGCTTCCATTGTTTTTCAACTCTTCTTTCTCTAGGAATGCATTAAAATTGATGGTAGGGGCTGCCATTGATCTACAACATATTTGCAATAGTTTAGACTAAGTTTATGACAAATTGAGTTCAAATTAATAATGAAATTAAACTAGGTGAACTCCCACTCAAAACAACATCCCTCACATTGTTTTAGTGATCACACGAACCAAATCCACTACATCAACAACGATCATCACGAGAGTTGATATAGTTTCAATGGCGAACAATCGTCATGTTCATCATATCTACTATATGATTCATGCTTTACCTTTCGGTGATCCGTGTTCCGAGACCATGTCTGTACATGCTAGGCTCGTCAAGATCAAACCTTAGTTTCCGCATGAGCAAATCTGGCTTGCTCACGTTGTATACACTTGCGGAATCTAACACACCCGATCATCACGTGGTGCTTCGAAACAACAAGCTTTAGCAACGGTGCTAACTAAGGGTGAACACTTTATGACTTGAAATTCATGTGCATGAGGGATCATCTTATAATGCTACCGTCGTCTACTAAGCAATACAAGATGCATAAAGGATTAACATCACATGCAATTCAATAATATGTGATATGATATGGCCTTTCTTCTTTGTGCTTCCGATCTCCATCTTCAAGCACGAACATGATCTCCATCATCACCGGCATTGCATCAAGGTCAATGACGCTTCTACATGGTTGTCGTCCACCGGCTTCAACTATTACAACTACTTTGAATAGACACGCGGGTCTTTAACATAAATTAAAGACAACCATCTGGCTCCTTCCGGTTGCCAACTTACAATAAGGAACATTGCATACATCAAATATAATCACAATCATGGCCATATCACATCACTGCACACCCCTGCAAAACAAAGTTAGACGCCTCTACTTTCTTTGCATATTTTACGTGTTTTGGGGCTTTCAATAAGTGTCGTTCTAACTTACGAACAAGAACCACAACATTGATACTAGCATTGTTGATCACCCGTTGTAAATTGGATCTTAACTATGCTAGGAGAAACAGGCACCCGCAAAGCCACTTATGCAATACAAGTTGCATGTCAAGCGTGGAGCAAGTCTCATGAACGATGTCATGTAAGGTTAGCCCGGGCCGCTTCATCCCAACATACCGCAAGATGCAAAGTACACAAGAAGCAATCGACAATAAAAGCATCAACGCCCACAATGACCATTGTGTTCTACTCGTGCAACAGATCTACATATAGACACGGCTCTGATACCACTGTAGGGTTTCGTAGCATGGAAAACAAAAAATTCTATCGCATACAAACAAACAAGCCAAGATCTATCTACTAGATTGTAGCAACGAGTCGATGGAATAACTTACCCTCGAAGATTCCAAAGTGTTTAACGAGAGCGGATTCTCGTGGGTGATGTAGTCATACTCTTCCCGATCTCAAGATCGTGTAGACGATCCTTCCGGCGCTGCGTTCCGGCAGCGCTCCCGCAGTCGATCACACGTTCGGTACTCAACGAAGACCTTCCTCTCCCTTCTTCCAGCAGGCAGCGGAGGTTGTAGCACTCTCCTCGTGATTCCGCAAAGACAACGTGGTACACCAGTAGAGGGAGATCTCGCAGGCTTCTCCTTAAGCCGAGCGAGTATGGTGGAGTATGAGAGAGCTCCTCGGCGATCTAGGGTTTAGACACACCAAGGAGGAGGGCTAGAGCTGGCGGCTAGGGTTCCGGGACCCCAAGTCGGCTAGGGCAAAACCCTAGGTGGTGGCGGCTATGGAGGCTGCAGCTTTCTAGGGTTTGAGGTGAGGACTGTGTGTCTAGAGGAGGAGCCCCGCCTCCTTATATAGGTGGAGGCCGGCCAAGGGAGGGAGGGAGTCCCTCCCAACTCGGCTTGAGGAGGCACTGGCTGGAGGAGGATTCCTCCCCAACCTCGGTTCCCTCTCCATCCTCTTTCCTCTTTCCAATTTGAGCCGTTTGACTTTTCAAACTTGCTATTTGACTTTTCAATTTAGGATTCAATTTAATCCTTTATTTGGAACAGCGAACACTTAGTACATGATGCAATCATTCCAATATGCAATGACACATTCATGTACCCTTCCTCCGAGTGCCGGACATTCCGAACCTTCTAGAACATTCCTCATGAAAACACCTAATCATTCCCGAACTCAAACGGACTTTCCTTATATGAATCTTATTCTCCGGACTATTCCGGATCACCTCGTGATATCCGGATCCCATCCGAGACTTGAACAACATTCGGTCTCTTTCTCATAATACCATAACTACTCAAACAACGTCGAATCCTTAAGTGTGTCTCCCTACGGTTCGTGAATTATGCGGACATGATCGAGACACTTCTCCGAACAATAACCAATAGAGGAATCTGGAAATTCATATGGCTCCCACATATTTCTATGATTACTTTGCGATCGAATGAACCACTTACATACGATACCAATTTCCCTTTATCTCACGATAGTTTACTTATCCGAGGTTATGATCGTCGGTATCTCTGCATACCTAGTTCAACCTCGTTACCGATAAGTACTCTTTTCTCGTTTCTGTGATATGTGATCCCTTGTGAGCCAGTCACATGCTTGCAAGCTAATTGGATGACATTCCACCGAGAGGGCCTAGAGTATATCTATCCGTCATATGGATGGACAAATCCCACTCTTGATCCATGTGTCTCAACCAATACTTTCCGAACACTCAATGCCACCTTTATAGCCACCCAGTTACGTGTGGTGTTTGATGTCATCAAAGCATCCATCCGGTAAAGGTGATATGCATGATCTCATGGTCGAAGGAATTAGGTTACTATGTATCAGAAAGCAGATAGCAATTGAACTATTGAAATGACTTGATCTTTATGCTATGCTTATCTATAGGAGTATGTCCACCATATCATTCTCCTAACGATATGATCTTGTTGTTGATAACATCTCAATGTTCATGATAAGGAAACCACAATCATTTATCAACCAACAAGCTAGTGATGTATAGAGGCTATACTAGGGACTTCAAATTAAGTTTACAAATCACACAAGTATCAATGTTTCCTTGTTAATACTATTATAGCATGAATGTAAACATTTATCATAAACACAAAGATATAATAATAACTACATTTATTATTGCCTCTAGGGCATATCTCCAACAGCAATTGCTTCCGGTTGCATCGAGAGGGATTCTACCGGAAAATGTTCGGCTGGACATTGTGAAGGTATGTGCATTCCTCAATGCAATTTCTCATAAGTAATCGATCCAGAAAGTCTATCAGGGTTACAGATTGATGTGGTCCAATGTCTGGTCAGCTTCGAGTTATTGCACCCTCCATCTTTCTTCAATATTATGACGCACCTCCTAGTTCACCTAGTCGAAGAGATTAGAATTCTCGGTCATATATTTCTACACAATATGTTCCCTTTCGAAAGGTCCATGGGAGTCTTATAGAAATATGTTCATAACTGTGCTAGGCCAGAAGGAAGCATCTCCAAGGGCTATGGAACAGAGGAGGTCATTGAGTTTTGTGTTGACTTTCTTCCTGACCTTAAGCCGATTGGTGTTCCTGAATCTCGGTATGAGGGGAGGCTGACTAGAAAAGACACACTAGGAAGGAAAACAATGGTATGTATGGAGGTATTCTTTCAATAAAGCACACTACACAGTTCTACACAATTCCACCTTGGTGGCTCCGTATATCGAGAAACACAAGATTATTATACGCTCGGAAAACCCGGGGATGCCTGACTCCTCGATTAAAGTGGAACACGAGGACACTTTCGGCAGTTGGTTGCAGAAACATCTCATGAATAACAACACTGTTGAAGATCAGCTGTACTTGTTGGCACGGTTACCATCTTCGACTATATGTACTTTCCAAGAGTACGAGATAAAAATGGTAATACATTTTACACGATCGCCCAAGTTAAAAAGAGTACCAACCAAAACAGTGGTGTCCGCTTTGATGCAACAGATGACAATGGGCAGAAGGACACATATTATGGGTACATAGAGGAGATATGGGAACTTGAGTATGGACCTACTTTTAAGGTCCCTTTGTTTCGGTGCAAATGGGTCAAGATGACAGGAGGAGGGGTACATGTAGACGAAAAGTATGGCATGACAACAGTGGATCTCAACAATCTTGCATACATGGACGAACCATTCGTCCTAGCCAAAGATGTGGCTCAGGTTTTCTATGTGAAGGACATGTCTACGAAACCGAGAAAAATAAATCAGCAAAATAATACATCGTCCGATGAGCCAAAGCGCCACATAGTTCTTTCAGGGAAAAGAAACATCGTGGGAGTAGATGACAAGACAGATATATCAGAAGATTATAATAAGTTTCATGAAATCCCACCCTTCAATGTGGAAACTGACCCAAGCCTCCTGTTAAATGATGAAGATTCTCCATGGCTACGGCGCAGAAGAAAACAACAACACTCGATAGGGATGTTGGTGTAATATATTAAACCTTTTATGTAATCATATTGTTAAATGATGATGATTCTCCATGGCTATGACGGCCGCACTATAAATAGAGGGAAAGGGCGGGGCAGGTTGTGCCAGGCAGCACTAATAATAGGGGTTGAACCTTTAGTCCCAGTTGGAGAAACCGACCGCGACTAAAGGGATTGTGGCAGGCTGGGCCAGGCAGCACCAATAATAGGGGTTGAACCTTTAGTCCCGGTTGGAGAAACCAACATGGAATCAAGGATTGCGGCAGGGCAGCACTAATAATAGGGGTTGAACCTTTAGTCCCGGTTGGATGAACCTTTAGTCCCGGTTGGATGAACCTTTAGTCCCGGTTGGAGACACCAACCGGGACAAAGCACGACTGAGCACTAATAATAGGGGTGAGTGTCGACATTATGTCGTGAGTGTCGACACTATGCCGAGCAGCTTGTACTATAAATAGGCCACTCCTCCAGCCAGTTTGAGGCATCTCCAAGATCGATGGTTTGCGAAAGCAGGGACACCATTACGGCCAGTTTCAGGGAGATGCCGCCGGAGCCCAGTCGTCCCGCATCTCTAAGAAACTGGTCATAGAGGCACTCCCTAATATGTGAAATTAGGTTAGCTTCCAAGCATATTGATCTAGTTAGAGAAGTTACAAGCTGCAAGATGGTCTTCGAGAGCAGGGACATCACTACAGCCAGTTTCAGGGAGATGCCACCGGAGCCCAGTCCTCCGGTATCTCCAAGAAACTAGTCATAGAGGCACTCCCTAATATGTGAAATTAGGTTAGCTCCCAGGAATATTGATCTAGTTAGAGAAGTTACAAGCTTGAGGCGCACAGCGCCTCCGTCTCCTCGAGGGTCAGAATGGCCCAGTAGGCGCTGTCGATTTCTGTGAGAGGGGAAGGTGTGGATGTGTGCATAACCATGGCGCTGTCGGCCTATATATAGATGGAAAGGGCGGGAAAACATGGCAGGAGGTGGTGGGAAGTGGCGGGAAATATCTTTAGTCGTTGTTAGTGGCTACAACCGGGACTAAAAGCTCGGTTCACAGGAAAGGGCAGAAAACTTGGCGGGAAGCGGTGAGAAATGGCGAGAAAAATATTTAGTCCATATTAGAGGATACAACCAGGACTAAAGCTTATTCAGAAAATGGATTTGGATTAATTATTCAAATTAAAGAACTTTTCATGTTGAAATTTTAGGAGATTAAAAAATATGCAAAAAATAATAGTTAATGCATTTTTAAATTGATAATGGCAAAATGGTTAATAAGTTGACTATTTAAAATAATTATTTGATAAAACATAAAATGGATTTGGATTAATTATTCAAATTCAAGAACTTTTCATGTTGACAGTTTTGTCAAATTCAAAATATGCAAAAAATAATAGTTAATGCATTTTTAAATTGATAATGGCAAAATGGTTAATAATTTGACTATTTAAAATAATTATTTGATAAAACAGAAAATGAGGATTTGGATTAATTATTCAAATTCAAAAACTTTTTATGTTGAAAGTTTTGTCAAATTCAAAAATATGCCAAAAATAATAGTTAATGAATTTTTAAATTGATAATGACAAAATGGTTAATAATTGGACTATTTAAATAATTATTTGATAAAACAGAAAATGGATTTGGATTAATTATTCAAATTCAGGAACTTTTCATGTTGAAATTTTTGTCAAATTCAAAAGTATGCAAAAAAGTATAATTTAAATATTTTAAATGATATATTGGAAAATAAAAAAAAGGCACAGAGCGCTCTAGGGTTTTTGGCCTAGCGCGCGCAAATTTGGGCCTTTAGTCCCGGCCCAGTTTACCAGCCGGGACTAAAGGTCCGCCCCAGCAGCGAACGCTTCTCTAGTCCTGGCCTCATGGCACTAGCGACTAGAGACACTTTAGTCCTACCGGTGCCACTGACCGACTAAAGGGGTATAAATAGAGCTTCACTCGATGCTCCACGACCGGAGAAGTTGGAGGTCAGAGAACGACGACAGCGCCGCCAGGCTGCCCGCCGATTTCTCCGACGAGCTCGCGCCTCGCTCTCCCGTCCCGCCGCGGCCTCCCTCTCTAGCGTCGGCATCCGCCACTGCCTGCACCTGGCCACACCGCTGCTAGCGCGCACTGCCGCTTCTTCCGCCAGCCTTGCCCGCCAACCTCACGCCGCCAACTCCGGGGAGGAGATTTTATTTGTTAATTAGTTTCGGATTTTTTTTATTTCTTAATTATTTGTTAATTAGTTTAGGATTTGTTAATTGTTTGTTAATTGGTGTATATATTTAGTTTAGGATTTGTTAATTATTTGTTAATTAGTTTAGGATTTGTTAATTATTTTTTAATTAGTGTATATATTTATTATTTAGTTTAGGATTTGTTAATTATTTGTTATTTATATTAGTGTATATATTTAGTTTATGATTTTGTTATATCGACGCATGTAATTTGTTAGTTTAGGATTTTTTTTAGTTTAGGATTTTGTTCTCGCGGGTTTAGGGGTGGTGACCGGAGTTAAGATTAGGGTGGTGGTTCTTGCGGGAAGCCGCTTAGTCGCCCGCCTCTCCCGCGGCCACCATCACCGGCCACTGCCACCGCACCTCCGGGTTGAGGGTTTAGGAGTGGTGACCGGAGTTAGGGTTAGGGTGGAGGTTCTTGCGGGAAGCCGCTTAGTCGCCCGCCTCTCTCGTGGCCACCATCACCGGCCACCGCCACCGCACCTCTGGGTTTAGGGTTTAGGGGTGGTGACCGGAGTTAGGGTTAGGGTGGTGGTTCTCGCGGGAAGCCGCTTAGTCGCCCGCCTCTCCCGCGGACACCATCACCGGCCACCACCACCGCACCTCCGGGTTTAGGGTTTAGGTTTTATTTGTTAAGTTCAAATAAATATTGTGTGCATTTTGCAGGAACTATAGATCCACCTAGTCCAGTCCGCAGAGACCTAGATTCGGAACACTTGCTCGAGGATATGATTCGCGATGCCGATGAGGGATCTCCCTCAAGGTATCTGAACTCATCCGGTGAGGGAGAGGAGACCAACAGACAAGAGGAAGAAGCTCATGGGCGTGCAACGAAGACCGACGAGGTATATATATATATGATGTCCGATGATCGTCACTAGATGTACCTAGTTGTATATATATTATGTTGACGAATGTTTCTTCTCTTAGGCCGATACATCGATCAAGAAAACCAAGCGTGGCCCAGCCAAAAATTTGCTCTAGGATACTGTTTATGAAATTACAGAGGTTTCAGGAGACGACAAACCATTGGAACCAAAGAAAACAAAACAACTATTTGTACAACAATGCGGAGTTGTTGCTAGAGATCGCACCACGATCACTGTTCGGGAGTGGAATAAGCCTAAAGAGGCGGAATGGAGTGATGTGTATATCGATGATATATTCAAAGAGCAAATATTTACTGACCTAATGGCACATTTCAAGCTGCCAGAATGTGACACTGAGGACGAGACTGCTGAAATGAGAAAGAAAGTCAAGCAGTTTGCACTGAAAAAGATGGCCAAACTATTTAAGAACTGGAAGAAGTCATTATGGCAACAGTATGAGAAGGACAAGAAAACCCCATTATTCGAAGGATATCTAGCGAAGCAGCAACCTTAGTGGGATGCATTTGTGGAGTATAGGAAAACAGGAGTTGCTACGGAAAAGTCGGAAAAAACAAGATAAATGCTGCGAAGAAGAAATATCACCATAACATGGGGCCAGGGGGCTACGCGGCTGCCATGCCTAAGTGGGATGCAAAATAGAAAGATCTTCATGATAAAGGGATCATTCCAGAACCAATTCACGAAGATTGGGACTTGAGGGCAAGAAATTGGTTCCTTGGGCATGGGAGTACATATGACGAACTTACAGGGGACCTTGTTTGCAGTGACGGGATAAAGGTACCCAGGAATGCATGGCTAAAAGTGTTCAAAGATATTAAAGATGGAATAAAACAGTTTCATCCCGATAGAGAGAAAGACTTGCTGACCTTGGTCCTCGGGAATCGCGAACATACAGGACGAGTCCGAGGCCTTGACGGGAGTTTCACGTGGGAGACTAGGTTTCCTAAGGACCAAGGTACCTATAGAAGCCGAGCAAGAGCAAAGCAACGACGACAGGAGGAGGAGGCAGACAAGTTCAACCAGCTGCTAGGAAGACTTGACAAGCAGCAGAAGCAGCAGATCGATGAACTTAGAGGAATAGCGCGCTTGCAGCAAGATCCTCCACTAGATATTACCGCCAACACCATCTCAGCGGAGAAGCAGTGTCACGTTGACTTTGCCTTGTCGCGCTTGCAGGAAGACTTGACTTTGCCTTGTCTGCCTGACGCACGTTGGCATGGCCGTGAGATTCCACCTGGCTATGCTAAAGTCGAGATCACACTCGGACCTGAAGGTGAGATCACACTCGGAGAAGTACTTGGTGGGATCATTCTCTAGGAAAATAACAACATACGGTTTCCAGGCTCGGCCTCAAGGATAACACTACCGCCTCCGAGTCGTCGCGGGTCTCCTTCACCTCCACCTCCACCTCCACCTCCATCACCTCGAAGAATCCCACCCCATGATGACTACGACCACCACATCCCGAGTCCATCTCGATCTCCGCCGCAGGCTCAGCAGTCTTTGCCGCCCGCTAAGGACAATAAACGGAAGTGTGCTCCGTCAGTGAGTACTAAAGGATGCGGCAGCCCAAAACGGAAAATGTCGCCCCTCCCAACAGTGCCTCATAAGATCTTCCCGTCAGACCTTACGATCGTACTGATGCGGAATCTGCAGCGATAGAAAAGGCCGAAGTGGCGGCGCATTTTGAGAAGAAGAAACCCGAGCCCGCTCCGGTATACACCGAGAAGCAAAAGGCATATGCACTTGATTTTCTGAACACACCATCGCAATATGAGTTGCACCATAAGCTAGATGACTATCTACGCACACTTCAAAAAGAAGTGGCGAAGAACAAATCAAGCAAATCAAGTACAAGCGGTAAAAAATCAGCAAGCACAAGTGCAAGCGGGACCAAAACTGCAATCAGTAAAAATTCAGACGTTCCCCTTCTCGGACAACAGGAAAAACAAACGATCGCACCCCTCAAGGTGGTTTCAAAAAACGTTCCAATCCTCGCACAACAGCCACTAGATATGTCAATAGCTGCGGAGTTGGCGGCCAACATGAAAATTACTCTTGATGAACTGTTAGGCCCCCAACTCGACCATCTACCCAAGATGCCAATAGCCCCTAAATATGTCACAGGTGAGGATTTGGTTAGCAAAGAGAGGCTGAGAGAACTGCCAACACAAATGCGGAATCTCCATCAATGGTACTCGGCGGTCATGAAGCAGGGGAGAATAATGATCGTAGCCAAAGTCCCACCTGAGTACTACTTCAGACTCGAAGAGGTACATATTGAGTTTTCAAAACTGTTCCAGATATACCATCTCGACGCCCTGGACAAATCCATCCTCAGCTGCTATTTTCTGTAAGTTGTTGAATTCATTGTCTACATGTTCAGAACATGTAATTATCCTTATTATGCAGAATGAAGATCTTGGAATGTAAAAGAAAAAGAATCTACAATGTTGGGTTCATTGACCCAGATAAAGTGCATATAACCACGCTAACGCATAACCCCAAGGAGACGGAGGAAAACATTCTAAGGTTTTTAGTGGAGCAAAATTTCTCCGACCACATACTGTTTCCTTACAATTCCAGGTGAGGGTCTTACTCTGTTGTACACGTTCACTTTTGATTAGTCGATAATAAGTGTAACTGATGAGTTACTGATGTATATATAAATGTTTGCAGCTTCCACTGGGTTCTGCTAGACATTCAGCTTGATAAGAGAAGAGTTGATGTCATAGACCCATTAAAGAAAAACCTGGACGATTTCCACAGCATATAGGACATGCTCCAGAAGTAAGTTTCGCGCTATATCGGTCTCTTTCGTTGATTTCCTGAGATATCAGGTAATGAATAACTCATTCATTCATTTTCTTCGTCGGGCAGGGTTTGAATCCGGTTCAAGCGCGAGGTTACCGGTGTTTTTAGTGAGAAGCTGACATTTACGACGGTCTCGATAAGTAGCACGTGATATGTCCGCGCATCTATTTACTTCTAGTTTCAATACAATAATGATGCTAGATTATTATTTTGATTGAATTCTATTCTTGTAAAGTGTCAGGGGTTGAATCTATGTGGATTCTACGTATGCGAGTTCATTCGCACGTTTACCACCGAACACAATGGTTATAGAGTCGATGTAAGCAATGCATTCACACCATCATTTTATTGCCATTACATTTTGTTATCATGATTGATATTCATATTGATCTCCTTTTTCTTATATATATAGTTCGAGAGAATGCGGGATCAAATACTACCAGCGCAACGCGTACTAGCAATTGCCGAGGAGCTTGCGGGATTTATTGTCAAAGAGATCGTAGACGATGTCGGAGAATTTAGTGTGAATATGCGCTACTAATCTCCATGTAACTATGAAAATTATATATATTTGTATGCTCGATATCGTAATACAAGTTATCTTATATATGCACGGATATGTATGATATGTGGTGGCGTAGAAATATTCAAAAACTATGTTAAAATAAAAAATAAGTAAATAAAATAATAACAAATAAAATCTTTGCCGCGGCAGAGAAAGGACACAAAATGCTGCCGCGACAGAGAACCACTAGTCCAAAGTAATGCTCTGCCGCGGCAGAGAAAATGGGCAAAATGTTGCCGCGGCAGAAACCCACTAGTCCCGGTCTGTAACACCAACCAGGACTAGTGGGGGTGCATCACCAGCGCGTATGAACAGCCACGTGAATATCCACTAGTCCCGGCTGGTAACTAGTGAAAGGCCGGAACTAGTGGTGGGCCTCTAGTTCCGCATGATTCCGGATTCAGAAACCGGGACTAAATGCCCTTACGGACGAGGACTAAAGGCCCTGTTTCTACTAGTGCCCTGTCAGCCGTTCATGAGTGTTGCTTTTCTTTTGTCTTTGCTGGTAGTGCTGGGCTATTGTAATGCACCGTGGTCTCGGTATCCCGTAAATCCAGCAAGACCCTACGAGCTCTCTATAATTTTCACTGGTTTGATTTTGGCAATTACAGGACAGTACTAGGAGCGGACAAACTGTATCTTTTCATTGACACGCATTTAGCAGTATTACCTACTTCCTGAGAGTTCGTATCAATAATTGTGGTCCAAGCTTTCTTTTATGGGCTTGATAAAGAGAGGGTGAGCAACACGCCTCCCCTCGATCTTCATTTTTTAGATGAACCCCTAGATCTTCGTGTTAGCTCCAAGGAGAGAGCATCAAGGACATGTGGAACAGTTTTATCCGACAATATTAGGCGAGACCACCGACCAATCAGATTTTCGTGTTAACATATACTGATGCTTAGGTGCGCATACACTCACTGAGGTTTGAACAAAATTGCTGGCAAATGGGCATGGGTCATGGGAGGCTTTGAGAACAATGAGCAGGTGTGCTCCGCTACAACCCCCTCTGACTGGGATGCTTCTCTAGCCCTTCTGTAGAAAATTTTATCCGTGCAAGCCGCAGAGTTTAGTAGGCTCCACCCACCTAGTCCGCGGTGCAGAAGATCAAGCCGTGGCCTAAACTTACTGAACTAAGTTGTTTCTTAGACGACCGTAACCTACCTCTTAGTTATGCATTTTCCATTTTCCCTACTTCATTATTCTCTCTACTTCACAACCACATTTAGTCCTTCCATAGATTTTATCGATTTGTCCTTCATTTTAATGTTTTCATCAGCAGTTGAAGGACGTTTATAATTGAAAAATATTTCCTGACCAGAATAAGATTGGTACCTTTGCAAAAGAACGGATGTTTGAGCGCCAAAATCAATGTGTTTTGTAAAACGCAAGTGCAAACTTATGTATCCAATTAGGTTCATATTACTGAACAAAATTATGGAACATACACACACATTTTCTCACTTAGTTCATATATAGCAGCAGTCACACTTTTACGCAACCGTTACTCTTGTTTTATACGCAACGCAAACTCTTGGATTTAATCTTCGAAAATCGCAAATTTAAACAACTTTTCTAAGACCGGAAGATGTTTTGATGTCACTTAGTAATTTGTTTTATGTTTACATTTTACTTTATGCCTAACTAGCACGGTGGCCCTCGCATTTGCGAGGGCGAAAACATCTTTAGTGGTTTTAAGTAAAGTTCCAATATCATGGATATCACATTTTTTATGAAATATAATATGATTCTATTACTATCGGACATGTTATGCTAAATAAAATATCACAAATGTTAGTACTCCCTCCGTTCCTAAATAAGTGTCACGGTTTTGAACTAACTCTAGTTTAAAATGGCGACACTTATTTAGGATCGGAGGTAGTAACATCTTTTACAACCCTAATTTTGGGAGCAAGTAATACCCATATGTTTTTTGTAAGTGTCATCAAAGATTTGATGTGATGTTATATCAATATGTATTGTCATTTCAACTACTGATAGTTTCTTTCATGAACTAAAATGAAAATAATCTTCCTAGGTAATATATAGGTGGCCAAATTAAACCATAAGAAGTGCTACCTTGCTTTGTGTTTCTTCCTCGTATTTACTTAAATTGTTACCAAATGTGCAAATTGATACATTAACACAATCTGCGTGGTAAAACATTGACATTTTTCCATTACCATGTTGGTAAAAAATTATAACTACAAAGTTAACACCATTTTAGTAACATTATTTTATTTTCAACAGATTTATTAACATGTTTATACATCGGTAGCCAAAGTAAGAGAAGTGTCACTTCAAGTTATCGAAAACATCAACTATTTTGACATATACTAATTTTTATCAATATATTTAAAATACACCATGCTATCTCGATCTCCAATCTAGTGCTTCTGCACGCTCGATCAAATGTATTGGATGTGTCATGTAACATGACGTGGTTTTGGATGGCATAGTACACAACCTATTAATCTCGTCAGTTTTATTGTGTGACCGGGATGAAATATGTTGTTAAGTTGACTTCATGACATCATATAAAAAACAAAAAAATTAAAAATAATCTATTCATACCGTGCAAATAATGTTCGTCGGAAAATTTTCTCTGAATTCAAACTGTACAAATTTTAGGCCATATGAATAAACAATTATTGCAATGCTTTTTATGTGTACATAAAAAATGTAATCAATAATAAATTATCCTAACAACATTAACTTGAAAATATATCTTGAATGGTCGGGCATACTGGACTCTACAATGGATCAGACATTAAATTGTTAGCCTATACCGATGCATGGCCTAAATAGTTTTTAATTTACATGAATCTCACAAAGGATTGGTTTTATTTGTTTTATAGATTAGGACATCACACAATTATTCTTTAAAATAATAAAGGTTCGAGTATGGAGATAAAGGAGGAACCAGAGTTTGGATAGTCAAATGCTTGTGCTTTTTTGATAGTTTCTATCATATTCAATATTGTTCATAATGATATATGGGTTGTGATGCTTATGTATATATAGGTCTTGATGAAAAGAGGATCTGTCGGAGATTTGTAGCCCAATTTTTTTGTTTTATAGGAATTTCTACTATCTTTATTTCCACTCTTTTTGTGATTTTTGTCCAAATTGTTTTTGAGATTCGATTAAATATATATTAAGTACATGATTTTCACATTACAATACATTCATGTAGTAGTATCTCAATTTAACACGAATAATCGGTGTACCAATCGAATCTGGCCATATGGATCAGATGTTGAAACTATTGTAATTCTGATGCAATATACATTATGTCGATTTTTTTCTAGACTAAAATTGTAGTAATATCTTGATTTTTTTATTGGAATAATCAGTGTGTCAGATTAATATGACCATATCTACCAGATGCTTAAACTATCGTGATTCTAATATTATATTTATGTTAAATTGATAGTTTCTGGACTACAATACACTCAGTAGTATCTTGATATTTTGAAATAATCAGTGAGTCGATCGAATCTGACAGTATGAACCATATGCTTGAACTAAACATGATAGTAATTATATTATTTTGTTTTTAATTAATATCCAAATTTCTGGAGAATTTACGTCTCTCCTGTGGGTGAAATTTTAGCAACTTTTTTATTAATCCAAGTTTTCAGAATATTTGTATCTCTTTTATTATTCTGTACTCAAATAAAAAAATTTAATTTTATTGTTAGATTTTTGTATGCACAAACATGCACATGTATAGATCAATATACTCAACTACGATCTGTACACATGTTGCATTATATTCTAGCAGATGGCATATCTTTCTAGCAGGTATCTGTTTTAGTTTTTTTATGTACCAAATCTAGATTATATTTGTAATGAATGAGTAAAATCGGAGTCTAGTTAGAAAGAACTAAATCTAGAGTGCATTTCCCTTCCACATATAAGTAAAGTTGGCCTAGACATATATGTTTTTTTAGATGCCTAGACATATATGTTGACAGAACATCTTTAACATCTCGTGTCTCCCATGGACTCTATGGTGCGAATTACATAGAATAAAATAAACATACTCCATACATGGCACGTCACGTTATAGTTAGTTAGGAACCCACCGAGCGGGCACCGCTTTTTTAAAATAATTGAGAAGATGTGGATCAACCTAACGCTTCGAAAAACTCTCTTATATTGCTTTTAGTATATAATAGATAGATTGCTCTGCGGATAAACATGCTTGGCATAATAACAAGCATCAATAATTTATCATTGTAAACCTATTCATTTTATCATTATTTGCAAGATTTTATAGTAGAAAAAGGTACTATCTAGATGTCGGCCGAAGTATGTACTTAGCCTACATTGAGAGAAATGGAAGATGTGAATATTTGGCCTGCCTATTTCATGATATGGAACTATGGTGTTTCCCTCGTTTCATTGTTGTATGTTTTCCCCAAAAAAATATATGGTAAGCTTATGTGGGAAACATTAAATTTCTAACCATCTCTAATTTCGTGAACTCATATGTTTTTGTTACTACCCTTCTATATTTGTTCTTAATAAAGTAGTTTTAAGCATGACAAAATTCTTGGACTACCATCCTTTTTAATAATACTTTAGATTGGATACTCGAAACATGTTTTTTTATCATTATAAGTACCTCTATAACATATGATTTTCCGGGCACTTACAATTGTACTACAGTAAGCTAGCGGTTCAATTTCGAATACTATATATGTTGATGCCCAAATCATCAACTATTAGAAATCTGGATGGAGTATAGAGAAAATAGTATGCCAGCTATTGTTGTGGTGTATGTACATGAGATTGTAGAATTGCATGCACGGGTCAGTTCACCCGTATTAGATTAGTGCTTGAAATCCAAATGCTGAGCTAGAAAATTGTTAATATGATATATTACATTAGTATCAAGCACCAGAAATATAATATTTTATCACCATAACAGAAAACTGATTATGACACACATACATTTATAGTGACTCTTTGTTGCTAAAATTTGTAAGTCATACTTTTCTTCCTCAAATGCGATTATGGTGCATCACTGTTTGTGTTACAATACATAGTAAATAGACTCCAAATGTAACATGTTTTATTGTAATTAGACTCCTATATTAATTAATTTTTCTAAATTTGATTGGTAATGAAAAATACTAAGTGAGAAAAAAATTAAGAAACAATTTAATTGCACTTACCATGTAGCTGCGTCATTCCCGTTTCTGCTGCGCGCACCACCTTGTACACATCGGCTAAATTTTATACCCGTATAATCTTGCCAAAAATTCTGAAGCTCATACAAATTATAGACTCCTTCAGATGAAGTATTGGCACCTTGTTATCTCAAATTTACATTATACTATCAGTACTTTCCATCATATTTATTTGGAGTATTAACAAATTGACTACTCCACAGTCCACACCTATGGATTTATTGTTATTCTCTCGTTGGTATATATGCAAAGCCACCGAATCAAATGAATTGATCAGGCCATCTTTCGTACTACCGTGCTTAGATTGCACTATCTACACAGAAATTAAGAGACAAATTAGTGAAAAACTAAAGAAAGCTACCGCATCGCCTCGATCGGTTCGTGCAGCAACAGCCACAACACCTCGGTTCGTGTAGCCTTCTTTTCGGCAGCGCAATACTCCTGGATCTGCATCCGTGTGAAATTTTAGGCTTTGTTCCTCCATCTATACAATGTCGAATTTCATGGGGCCGGCAGAGCTTGAGCTCGAGTAAGATATGCCGCTGCATGCCGATGATGGAAATAGACAGCACCGAGATCGGGCCAAAACTTGGTCTTGACTAAGAGATCTTCTGCCGCATGCCGCCGATGGAAACGCGCATCAGTGAGATCGGTCCAGGACATGGTCCAGCGCCAAATCTTGGATTAATCTTGTGCATCTACATACCTGAGCCAAGATTGAAGTATGCCCCGTTGATGTGCATACACGTACCGAGGTATGGGCTACGGGAAGAGAGCCGGCCGGCCGGCAAAAGGCATCAAGATCAATAGTTGCGGCGCCATGAGGAGAAGCTACATCAGCCCATAATTGGTATCTCTGGTAAAACCTGAACCGGAAATACGGGAATAGAGCCGGACGGTCAAGTGCATCGAGGCCGGGCGTGCGTGCGTGAGGAGGAGACATAGGCAACCTGGAAAATCTTAACCGTATATGTTAGATCTAACTGTCTGTATAATTTGGATGATGTGGATCTACGTGGTGCCTCGAAAAACACCCTTATATTACTTTTAGTATATAATAGATAGAATAGATAGATAGATTGCTCTGCGGATAAACATGCTTGGCATAATAACAAGCATCAATAATTTATCATTGTTACCGATTCATAAACAAAATACCAAATTCAATATCTCGAATATATACCTGACAAAGAAAAATCATGTTTGTTCATATATGTGTTTCATAATGGAATCCCTTGATCATTCATGTTTTATGACAAATTAACCAGCAGGTATCATCGTGGCCTTGATTAAAATTGTAGTACAACATAATTCCATGCACTTGGTCCAAAATCCTTAGCACCTGGCGTCGCCTCAAAGCCGAGACATTTGGCCGGGCTGAACGTCTGAAGCATGGTTGTTGGGAGTTGGGACCTTGGCTCTTTTCGATGGAGAATGACCCCCGCATGCGATTATACTTAGAGAAGTGGTGGACGTGTCGTTGGAAACTCCCTCTCCGGGTCCAACGGGGGGAAATCGATGGAATATTGGGCCCAACCTTGGTATTCTATGTAAATATGGCCTAAACAAACAAAAAATCACATTGCACAACCCTCGTACGAAGAGAGAGCTAGGGGTAGATCCCCGGTTGCCCCGAAGACCGTAGGGTTTCGATGGGAGACAGCCGCTGGAGCTCCGAAATCCAACGAAACCACATAATTATAATGTGCTGGGCAAACCATATAATTAAAGTGTCCATAGATGCAATATGGGTTATATTTGAGATAGCTAAAAAAAAACGAAGGCAAAGAAGAGATGGAAATGGCAATAAGCAGGTCTTTGCCGTGGGTTGTGCACGGCAAAGGCGCTGTTGCCGTGGGAGGTGCACGGCAAAGACATCTTTGTCGTGTAGAGTTCATGGCAAAGACCCTCGTTCATTGAACAAAACTCACGGAAATATTTCGCGCTTCGAACAAAATAATTGGCGCGAATGTTTCGCGCGTTGAACAAAATAAATAGCGGGAATATTTCGCGCAGAAACATGAATTTGCAATTCAAAACTTTGCTGTGTCTGACGGTGAAGCCCTGCCGTCACCCCGGGGCCGTGAACTACGCAGTATGGTGGGCCCAAGGATGATAGTGTGCCGTGTGGTTTCTTTGCCGTGGGCCATTTTCGGGCTTTGCCGTGAATTTATTCTTTGTCGTGTGCCTATACTGAGGTTTGCCGTGAGGTTTTCTGATGCCGTGTATCCTCTAGGGTGCCGCCGTGCAGTTCTTCTTTGCCGTGCGTTGTGGTGTGTGCTCGCACGGCAAAGATGCATCGATGCACGGCAAAGCCTAAGTGCACGGCAGCGCCCAATTTTCCCGTAGTGCGTCACATGTGGAGATATGTAGTCCCTTCATAAATACAAGGAATGTATCATGTGCTCTTTCGTATTGAGCACTCCCGGTAATCTTAACTTCAAAATACTCGTGATAAAAGTTATGAGAAATTCTAGGTATGTATTCATCATGTGTTCCAGCTCCAAATGCAGAACACTAATCAAGAAAATAAAAGGACAAATGTAGTCACGAGTGGTAGCTAATCGAATATGTGTCGTCAATTCGGCCCATTGACCGCATCAATCCTTAATTTGTTCTTGTTTGTTTCAGGAGCTAAATTCTTACTTTCAGATTGAAAATTTTCTTACACTATAGAAAGATACATGTACTACACGGTTTTCATTTCTTATTGTCTTGTAGATAGGCTAAAAAGGACAAACAACAGTGTCTCCTTCCTGGAGGTCCATTAAACATTTTGTATGCTTAAGGCTTTTGGCCTTCGTGCCGCTAGAAAAGATGTCCCATGAAAATGGGAGGCCTCGGAAACAACGAGTGAGGAGCAGAGTAAGTTCTTCTTGCGTGGGTCATGGATCTTGCTATTTTGTTCAAGCCAAGCCGCAGTTGTAGGCGCAGTAGCACAGTTTTGACAGTTGGGCCTGTCGCTGCTAGCACAATCCTCTTAGTATTACTGTAGGCAGTGTTATGCTCTTGTCCGCGCCTTGGCACCTTACCTCAAAGCGGACTGTTCTTTATCTAGGAAGCATTCTTTTAGAGGCCTTAGAGATCATATCAGTCTATGATAACAGTCTACTCGCATGATTAAATCAGAGACACATGCGAGGCACGTACAACGACAGAGTTAATCTCATGTCCGCCCGCAGTCAGGCTGCCTCCGTGGCTATGTTCCCATACTTTTGCTGCTCTAGTTTATCGCGGCACGAGCCTTGGGCAAGTGCTGACAAGAACACACCAGGTCGGCAACTGAAATAGCCATAGAGGTGAATGGATCTAGAAACAAATTTTCATTTTCCATTAGAAATTCCAAGATGAGATTTTATACCATGTGGTTATTATTATTCACATACTTTGTTCGAGGGTGCCTACCGGAGGCGGCCGGAGAGAGGCGATCCCCAGACGACTTGCAAAACACCATCTTTGATGATTAATTAATATCTACTCACTACATAATAAACTTCCTCCTCGTGGTGAGAAGAGACGATGGCATCGGCGGCAGCGGCTCCGCCCTTTTCAGACCCTAATGTCCCATCCTCTAACACCTTGCTGCTCCTTGACATGGTGGCTTTTCAAGTCGTGTAATCTTGTCAAACCATTAAGGGCTTTGTTCGGTTAATCCCCTTAGCTAGTGGATTGGAGTGGAATGGAGAGGATTAGGGTGGAATTTGGTTTAGATTGGATCCAATCCCCCTCAATCCAAGTCAATCCCATCTAATTTTGTGTGAACCGAACAAGGCCTCAATGGGAAACTCTTGACACCGCGATGCACGAGCATGTCTGCGTGGAAAGATCTCTACCTTACGACCTCCTTCTTTTGGCGTGGAGCTGGTCCTCGTAGCGAGAATCGTAGTAATGCCCCACCACCATATGTCATGTATCTGCTCCGTCATCCCGTACATGTCACCCGCCACGTCACCGTACTCCTTGTCCAAGGAGGACCAGCTGGATTACGAGGGGGATGAGCCTCCGTCATGGTCCTTTTGCTGGAGGGGGTGCTCCTCCTCCGTGACCGGAGTTGCTTTTGTTGAAATTTGGTGTATATTGGATTGTTGGCCCATTAGACAAATTCTGAAATTCTCTTTGGCCCACTTATGCATGGCAGCATATGGCTGTGCTAGTGGTGCTAAAGTTTAGTCCCACATTGCTAGTTGAAAGGAAGTTGGACCACCTTATATAGTAGAGTGTTGCACCACTCAGTAAGGTGAGACAAGAAGAATACCCTCGCGCACTCCTCCTCCGACGCCGACCGCCTCGCCACGGGAATCTCGCCGAGCCGAGCTTTATTTTGCTTGTTGTGAAAACTGGACGTGGGCTCCTAACCTGCACTATATAAAGCGTCCGAGCTAAACCTAATCGGTGTGAAATCAATCCTCACACGCGCCTACCTCCAGAACCTTGTGCCGTCGCTTTCGTCTTCTCCATCCCGGCTTGCGGCGTACACCGCAGATCGGGACAGTAGGCCTCCGGAACCCCGCCTCTCGTGAACCTGTACGGGGTGAGGGGCTATCAGGTTTTTGGGGAGCACTCAAGCGCGACTACTGGCAACCACGACGTCGTCCGACGACGAGTTCCCTGACGACGACTTCTTCCCGGACGTCAGCGACCTCTTCGACAACCTCAACATGGGCGCCGCTGCTGCAACCGTTGCGGCTGCTATTCAGCCTACACTGTACGTGATCCTCAATTGTCTTTTTCGGATTATGCTAGATTTCTTTGTTCTAGCGTTTGGTGTAGATGTGATAGGTTTATCTCCTATAGATGTAATCTGTTCATCTACTTTGTTGATCTGCATAATTAGTTTTAGTACCGTTTGTATGATCATGTTTTATCAATTTATTATTCGGATTAAATTATATGGATTATTGCTTATATTTCCAACAATCCAAAAAACTGATTATAGGCAACTGAATTCCACTGGTGTAGCCACGACTACTAGGCCGCCTCCTTTTGATGGCATGCACTATAAGAGATGGCGCAGGAGAGCAGTTCTCTGGTTTGAAAACCTAAACTGCTATAGCGCCACTCTTGGCAAGCCTGAAGGAGATCTTTCTGCTGAGCAGGAAGCGAGCTTTAAGAAAGCCGATACCATGTTTATGGCGGCTTTGTTTAGTGTTCTTGGGGACAACATTGTTGACCCTTATATGTCATTTGATAATGGCAAGGACGCGTGGGAAGCGCTCGAGGCCAAGTTTGGGGTCTAGGACGCTGGCACTGAGCTGTATGTCATGGAGCAATTCTATGACTACAGGATGGTTGATGAGCGCTCCATCGTTGAGCAAGCTCATGAGATACAATCACTTGCCAAAGAACTTGTGCAGTTCAAGTGTTCCTTACCAGACAAATTTGTGGCTGGTGGTATTATTGCCAAGCTTCCTCCTTCGTGGAGGAACTTTGCTACTTCTCTGAAACATAAGAGACAAGAGTTTTCCGTTACGGATCTCATTGGGTCTCTTCATGTGGAAGAGAAGGCGAGAGCAAAGGACAAAACTGCTCGAGGACTTGAGGGAGGTTCTACTGCCAATTTAGTGCAGAGGAAAAACTTCCAATCCCACAAGTTCAAGAATAAGAACAAAACTGAAGGAAAGGGAAAGTTCGATGGCAAGAACAAGGCCACGCACTCAACCAACTTCAAGAAGAAAAATGATAAGAGGAAAGGCTCTTGCCACGTCTGTGGTGATCCTGATCATTGGGCTCCTAGCTGTCCTAATCGCTTTGATAAGCGTCAACATGGGAACAGCGGCAAGACCGCGAATGCTGTTATTAGCGATACTGAGATGAAGGATGCTGGATACGGTATTTTACCTACTATCCTTTCAGTATGTTATTCTCCTGATTGGTGGATAGACACGGGTTCTAATACACATGTATGTTCTGATATTTCTATGTTTTCCTCTTATCAGGTCTCAAGGACCTCTTCCGTGCTGATGGGAAACGGCTCACGTGCTTCTGTTCATGGTGTTGGTACGGTAAATCTGAAGTTTACTTCAGGGAAGACCGTACAGCTGAAGAATGTGCAGCATGTTCCCTCCATCAATAAGAATCTCATCAGCGGATCGCTTTTATGTCGAGATGGCTTTAAGTTGGTTTTTGAGTCCAATAAAGTTGTAATTTCTAAATATGTACAATTTGTTGGAAAGGGTTATGAGTGCGGAGGTCTGTTCCGCTTGTCTTTGTCAGACTCATGTACTAAAGTTATTAATCATGTTTGCAATTATAATGAGTCCAATGTTTGGCATTCACGGCTCTGTCATATTAATTTTGGTTGCATGACGCGGCTAGCCAATATGAGTTTAATTCCGAAATTTACCACTGTCAAAGGTTCTAAGTGCCAAGTTTGTGTGCAAGCAAAGTGTGGCATCCCGCAAAACCACTACTAGAAAATCGCGTTGAATTTGTGCATTGCATCGTCATCATCATGTTGTTTGTCTAAAACTATTTTCGCAAAGCCCGTTTTGTTTTCTAAAACGCCCCACCTCTATTCAAATGTCAAACACCGGGTCTCCGGAATAATTTTGTTTCGTTGCTATCGGGTTGCAAACGGTCCAATTAAATTAAATAAAAATTATAATTATTTTAGTGGGGGCAGTCGAACGGGCCGACCGACCCGAACGACCACCCCCAGAACATAAAACGGTCCACCTATCTGCCCCATCTAATTCCTAAAGCCACCCATTATTCTACCCAACCCATCCCTCCACCTCACCCCACACAATCGGATCCCGCCACCTCACCTTTTCCCTAGTCTCCACCACTCCCCACCTGCCACCTCACCCCTCTCTATCTCTCTCCCTCTCTCTCCTCTCTCTCACTCAACGCACACGCCAGCCGCGCCCTGCCCCTGGGCCCAGCCCTCCCTCTCTCTCCTCACATGCCCGATCCCCACACACAGCAAGACATGCAGCTCCCTGGCCCCACCCTGTCCCCACCGACGCCTTTCTCCTCCTCTCTCTTCCGGCCCGCCCATGGCCCAGCTGGCTCCCTTTTCCTGCCTCCTCCAACCTCCCTGCTCTCCATCGCTCCATGGCGCCCGCCTCCGTCCTTCCGCCCTCACGCCGCCTCGCCCCTCCTCCCTGCCCAGCGCTCACCTCGCCAGCGCCTCCCGCTCCTCCCGGCCCGCCGCTCCTCCCGCTCACCGCCTCCCAGCGGCCGCGTCCCGACAAGCGTCGTCGCGTGGCGGTCCCAGCGTCACCGTCCTCCTCCTCCCCGGCGTCGCTCGCCGGCGTTCCGCTCGCCTTCCACGCCTCGCCTCGCCTCCAGTCCCTCCCTCGCCCTGGCGTCGCCCCGCCATGAGCTACCCCATCACCGCAGCCTCGCGGCCGCCCGGACCCGGCCGCCCCAACCTCGCCACGGCGCCGCGGCGACCACCTCGCCTCCGGCCCCTGCCCCCGCTGCAGCGCCCTCAAGCTCGTCGCCCGCGCCTCTGCCGCCCGCTTCTCTGCGGTCCCGCGCCGCGCGCGCGTGGCGTCTCCTCGACCCGCTCGCGTGTGCCTCCGGCCGCGACCCCGTCGCATCCAGCTCGTCACCGAGCTCGCCCCCTCCTCCGCCCGGACGTCTTCCTCACCCTGCTCTGGCCCCCTCGCCCGCGCGCCGCCGGGTCTCCTCTGTCTTCCCGCCGGCCTCCCGTCCGCGGCCGCTTCCTCCGAGCCCCGGCCGTGGCCTGTCGCCGAGCTCGCCTCTGCCGCCTCCTCGGGCTCCTGGCCATGGCCGAGCCTCCGTCGGCCGCGCCAAGTACCCGGCCCACCTCTGCCATCATCTGCTCCGCGTGTGCGCCCTGTTTCGAGAGACCCGGCCCTGTTCCTGCGCTCCAGCGTGCGTGTTTGATGTCTAACACAGGCGTTAACCGTCAAGCCAAGTTCGTCCGCGGCCAAGACCGACGATTGTACATGATAAACCAAGACCTACTACGGGCGTCGAGATCCTGAGCCTCCGAAGACCGATCCGACAACGAACCCGCCGGTACCTCAAGATCTTCCTCGCAACGTCCGAAGACCCGAACCCCGTCGAATCCCTCTCGGTGAACACCAAGATCGCCTCGCGGACGCCATGACCTCCTTCAAGGGTTCGATGGCCGAGCTCGCCTCCCCGATTTCCCCGAGCACTCAAGTTTGGCCAATCGGCTCCAATGTCCGACAAGATCTTCGCCTTGGGACACCGAGACCGGACCCGAACAATAGCACGCCAAGATCGCCCTCACGGAGCCGAAGACCGATAACGCCAAGTTCTCCTTCCCGGAGTCGGACCCGAAGACGGTAGATGCGACAAGTACTTCTCCCCAGATCCGATGCCAGGGAACCCGACACCGCCAAGGCCACCGACGCGGAGACGCTGAGTACTTCATCCCGGACACCGAGACCCCGGTGCAACAAGTGCTTCATCCCGAACAGCAAGATCTACCTCAGTAATCCAAGAACGCTTCTGTCGAGACCGTTCCCGCCGAACCCTGGACCCTGAGACCGACCCCGAACCCCGAAACCCCAAGATCGTCGAGAACCCTAATGTGTGACCCTTTTCCTCGAAACCTTATTTTAAAACATAATAACAACTGTTGCATATAAATTGTTCATGCATGCATCCATTCATGTGGTTTGGGGGCCTTATGCCGATTCACCTAATAATTAAATATGGGGCCCATATGCGGGCAAATCTAACCTCATATCGGCCTCATTTAAACTTGTGTAGCGAACCGGTGCCATCCTTTGTCTTGCTAATACCATATTTAAATTGCGGGGGTTCGAAACAACATGAATCTAAATAATTGTCGGGACCCCGGTTCCACTTAATATGACCTAATTGCATCGCATCTTTGCCATGCCATACATCGTACATGCATCATGCCGATCTTCTGCCGTGTATTAAATATTGCATCCGGTGTTCCTTCTAGTGTTTTGCTTCTTCGCGGATTGGGCCGTTGAGTTGATGTGAGCTTCGCCCCGATCTTCGGTTGAACCTTCGACAATGTTTTCAGGCGAGCATCTCCCCCTTTCTACCTATCTTACTTTTATAGTATTTACTTCCCTCCTGTTGATCTATTGCTATCTGTGTTGCGATGCTTTAGATTCCGTACCTGTGATATACCGTGCAGCCCTATATTGCCTTGGACACATCCTATTACCTGTTGTTTGGTAGGTAGTTGGACTTGCGCGTCGTAGTCGCTTGCTCAAGTGCTGATGTGTGTCGTCATATGCCACAGTTGCTGATGTATTGCCGCATGTTGTTGTTGGAGATGATCCTAGTTTTACTTATCGTCACTTTAATTCCTGTTTAACAACTAAAATTGAATAAGCAGAGGCATCGGTGGGTGATAGATAATATTTGGTTTCCGAACGCCCACTTGTGTCCCGTAAGACCCCGAGTACTTGATACCTGTTCCTTGATTTATCGCGCTATCCACATCCGGGAGGTATATGGGACCCCCCTGAGCCAGAGCTTGATTCATTCTTATTTCTTGGGGCCACAAACTAGTTTGAGGTGTTTTTACTATCCTGTACTTATGCCATGCTACTTTCTGTATTTAAATTGTGCGAGGAGCACACTGTACTGTTTAGGTAAGCGGAGTGATTACGCGGTATCGACAGTCCTCGATTGTGGATCTGCTGTCGCTTACAGCCATTGACGCAAACCTTGAGTCCGTCTCGAAGCTTGCTTACTTCGTTGCGGGTATACTCCAAGGGGTGGCCCCCTGAAATATTTCTGAATCCTGTGATTGTTCAGTCGTGAAAGCCTCGTTGGGTTTTGATTTGGTTTTTCCGAGGTTGATCGAGCGTGTGTTGCTATTGGTGCACCCCGGCCGGGTAAAACTTTCTGAAAGCCGTGTCCGCGGATATGGACGACTTGGAGCACAGTATCTCGATCATAGACAAGCATAACTAAAGTTTACTGCTATAAATTTGACTTATAATGACTAGTAATCAGCTCCACTACAACGGAATGGCTAATTAATACTGCCCACAATTGCTTGTTTGGAGGGTCGCTTGCGACCATTGTACCTGACTAGTAAGTATGGCAACTACAACGGAATTGGCTGAATAAAAGTACCAACAACTGCTGGGTTTTGGGATTATATCATGCTATCTGTATTTGATTAGTAATTGCTGCAACTCCAACGGAATGATTAACTAAAAGGGCCCACTGCTTACTTTATCAGGACGATTATCTAAACCTGACTAGTAATTGCTGCAACGATAACTGAATAAATAAAACTGCCAACTGCGTGAGTTCCTCGGTTGACTTCCTTGTTTGGTCTCGAGGGGGAAACACCAGGATGGGTTTGTTTGGTGTTAGCTTCAGGTTGGATCCAGATAGGTCTATCTTACCCCTCTCTGATATCCGCCAGTTGTATCGAGTCTCTATAGGTTGTTTAGTGTATCTTTGCCGCTCGATCCACCATACCTATGTAGGCGAGGACCGAATTCTAGCCTCGCCGTGTCTTGGCCTCAAGATCGACGCTCCTTCTTTTCCTTTGCCCTTTGTCGGCACCCTTTTGTTTAAGCAGGTTTTGAGATCGGCGTCGTTAGCGGGGTTACCCTTCCGCTTGGCAGGGTTATGGACGCCATTGGTTATTCTTCAGGGCTCTTAGCCCCATTTGCATCTTGTCCGTAGCTGGATGCTCTATCGTTTTCAAGGTGATTTGGATCTTTGTATATTATATCTGTATTCTTGACTCATTGAGTCGCCCCTGTGTATATATCTGTTCTGTGGGTCCCATCGAGGACTGTTGTGTAATGTTATTACTTCGTTTTCCACCCGCACGAAAGTGCCTGGTGGGCACCTTTGAATCGTTTCTATGCGGGTTTGGTGAATTTTGCCCAAACTTGCATAGGTCCGATTCTGAGGGTGTTACACAAAGCAACCTCGCAAGTCTCATACGACTGTGGAACCGAGAAACTTAGCACCGCTAGAACTTATACATTCAGATCTTTGTGAGATGAATGGTGTGTTGACAAAAGGTGGAAAAAGATACTTTATGACGTTGATTGATGACTCCACTAGATACTGCTATGTTTATCTCCTGAAATCTAAAGATGAAGTTTTGAACTACTTCAAAATCTATAAAGCTGAGGCAGAAAACCAACTTGATCTTAAAATCAAGCGGCTAAGGTCGGATCGTGGTGGAGAGTACTTTTCAAATGAATTTGATTTATTCTGTGCGGAACATGGTATTATACATGAGAGGACGCCTCCCTACTCACCTCAGTCAAATGGGGTGGCCGAAAGAAAGAACCGCACTCTAACTGATTTGGTTAACGCCATGTTAGATACATCTGGTCTTTCCAAGGAATGGTGGGGGGAGGCGCTAATGACTGCGTGTCATGTCCTAAACCGTGTTCCTGTAAAGGATAAAACCATGACTCCATTTGAGGAATGGGAAAAGAAAAGGCTTAAACTCTCTTACTTACGAACTTGGGGTTGTTTGGCGAAAGTCAATATTCCAATATCCAAGAAGCGAAAGCTTGGACCAAAAACCGTTGATTGTGTTTTTCTAGGATATGCTTTTCATAGCATTGGCTATAGATTTTTGATAGTAAAATCTGAGGTATCCGACATGCATGTTGGTACAATTATGGAGTCGAATGATGCGACTTTCTTTGAGGACATCTTTCCTATGAAAGGCATGTCTAGCTCATCAAATCAGGAGATGACTAGTTCATCTAGTCAGGAATTTTCTATAATTCCTGAACCCACTATGCCGATAGAACACTCTGATGATCCTGTGGAGGATGACAATGAAGCTCCCAAAAGGAGCAACAGACAAAGGACTTTAAAGTCATTTGGTGATGATTTCATTGTGTACCTTGTGGATGATACTCCCACTTCTATTTCAGAAGCCTATGCATCTCAAGATGCTGACTACTGGAAGGAAGCTGTCCGAAGCGAGATGGACTCCATCTTAGCTAATGGTACTTGGGAAATCACTGATCGTCCTTATGGGTGTAAACCTGGAGGATGTAAATGGGTGTTCAAGAAAAAGCTTAGACCTGATGGTACTATTGAAAAATACAAGGAACGTCTTGTGACTAAGGGTTATACCCAAAAGGAAGGTGAAGACTTCTTCGATACCTACTCACCTGTAGCCAGATTGACCACTATTCGAGTACTACTTTCCTTGGCTGCCTCACACGGTCTTCTCGTTCATCAAATGGACGTTAAGACAGCTTTTCTAAATGGAGAGCTAGATGAGGAAATTTATATGGAGCAGCCTGACGGATTTGTGGTAGATGGTCAAGAAGAAAAGGTGTGTAAGTTAGTGAAGTCTTTATATGGTCTTAAGCAAGCTCCTAAGCAGTGGCACAAGAAGTTTGAAAGAACTTTAACTGCTGAAGGCTTTGTTGTAAACGAAGCTGACAAATGTGTGTACTATCGCCATGGTTGGGGCGAGGGAGTAATTATGTGTCTCTATGTTGATGACATATTGATATTCGGGACCAACCTCGCTGTTATTGAGGAGGTCAAAGAGTTCCTATATCGCTGCTTTGAGATGAAGGACTTGGGAGTGGCTGATGTAATTTTAAACATCAAGCTACTAAAGGATGACAATGGTGGGATTACATTGCTTCAGTCTCACTATGTGGAAAATATATTGAGTCGCTTTGGGTATAGCGACTGCAATTCTTCTCCAACGCCTTATGATCCGAGTGTGCTACTTCGAAAGAATCGAAGGACTGCTAAAGATCAATTGAGATATTCTCAAATTATTGGCTCGCTCATGTATTTAGCCAGCACTACTAGACCTGACATCTCCTTTGCTGTAAGCAAACTGAGTCGATTTGTGTCAAATCCTAGAGATGATCATTGGCATGCTCTTGAAAGAGTTTTGCGCTATTTGAAAGGCACTGCGAGTTATGGTATTCACTATACTGGGTATCCTCGGGTACTTGAGGGTTATAGTGATTCAAATTGGATATCGATCTTGATGAGATTAAGGCCACAAGTGGTTATTTGTTTACACTTGGTGGTGGCGCTGTTTCTGGAAGTCTTGCAAGCGGACCATCTTAACGAGGTCAACAATGGAAGCAGAACTCACGGCATTAGACACGGAACCGTTGAAGCGAGTGGCTTCGTGAGCTCTTGATGGACTTACCGTGGTTGAAAAACCAATACCCGCTATCCCGATGAACTGTGATAATCAAACTGTGATCGTCAAAGTAAACAGTTCTAAGGATAATATGAAGTCATCAAGGCATGTGAAGAGGAGATTGAAATCTGTCGAGAAACTTGAGTTATTGCGTTGGATTATATCCAAACATATAAAAACCTGCGATCCTTTCACAAAGGACTATCACGTAATGTGATAGATAATGCATCGAGGGAGATGGGTTTGAGACCCACACTATGAGTTGATCCCAGTGGCAACCCACTCTATGTGACCGGAGATCCCGTGAATTAGAGATGGGAGACAAGCTGTTGGTCAGCTGAGAGGAGAGTATCCCCGTATTATATTTACATCTCCATAAAGATGCAATACTCTCTTATTCTGCATGGCAGGTTGATATTTATCTTAATGTGTTCCAAGTGGCTTTTTATAGCGGAGATGTTGTCCTGCAGAACATCTCTTGAGGAATACACCTATATGAGTCTCGATCAACGTCAGTCCGTGAGAGTTGGGTGCTCTCTAATAAACTCATGAAAGGCCCTGGAGTATGACGCATAAGCTCCAAACCGCGGGGAAGCCGACGGTAGCCCTGTACCGGTCTAGATTTTGTGTGAAACTAGCATGCAGAAAACTTGTAGTTCAAGGCATAGTCCACTATTCAAGTTGCTAGCCAGTGTAGCATGAAGTTTAACGTGGAAGTTCAACTTAACAGTCTCCACTACACACCGGTATATAAAACAATGTTTTGGAAGAAAAGTGATGTGATGTGCCAATGAGACTTTGTGGGGGATTGTTGGAATTTGGTGTATATTGGGCTGTTGGCCCATTAGACAAATTCTGAAATTCTCTTTGGTCCACTTATGCATGGCAGCATATGGCTGTGCTAGTGGTGCTAAAGTTTAGTCTCACATTGCTAGTTGAAGGGGAGTTGGACCACCTTATATAGTAGAGAGTTGCACCACTCACTAAGGTGTGACAAGAAGAGTAGCCCTCGCGCACTCCTCCTCCGACGCCGCCCACCTCGCCTCGCCTCGTCACGACGAGCGCGCTGCGGGTTGCGGGAATCTCGCCGAGCCGAGCGTTATTTTTCTTGTTGGGAAAACTAATTATGAGTCATTAACGGACGCGTTAATTACAGTCGTTTCCAGTTTTTATGGACATGGACTTACCGACGCGGGCTGAGCCCACGATCCTCCTAACCTGCACTATATAAAGCGTCGAGCTAAACCTAATCGGTGCGAAATCAATCCTCACACGCGCCTACCTCCAGAACCTTGCGCCGCCGCTTTCGTCTTCTCCCTCCCGGCTTGCGGCGTACCCCGCAGATCGGGACAAGAGGCCTCGAACCCGCTCTCGTGAACTCATGCGGGGTGAGGCGATCAGGTTTTGGGGAGGCGCTCAAGCGCGACTCGGCAACCACGTCGTCAACGGCATTGAGTTCCCTGACGACGATTTCTTCCCGGACGTCAGCGACCTCTTCGACAACCTCAACATGGGCGACGCTGCTGCAACCGCTGCGGTTGCTATTCAGCCTACACTGTACGTGATCCTCAATTGTATTTTTAGGATTATGCTAGAGTTCTTTGTTCTAGCGTTTGGTGTAGATGTGATAGGTTTATCTCCTATAGATGTAATCTGTTCATCTACTTTGTTGATCTGCATAATTAGTTTTAGTACCGTTTGTATGATCATGTTTTATCAATTTATTATTCGGATTAAATTATATAGATTATTGCTTATATTTTCAACAGCTTTCTCCTCCTCCCCCATCAACGGAGATGCATGCTCAACACAGCAAAGCTGCGCCCCTACGCACTGCCAAGCACAATAGAGGCGAGTGGTCTTATTTGTGCGGGCCATATATCAAAGTTTATGTCTACGGCAGAGCTGGTCGCCGTGTGGCCACGAGGGAAGAAGGCACAATTTCAGGCAGGGACACTTGGGGTTTTTAGCTCCTCCTCCTCCCCCCGCGCCCGCGCGGCGGCGCCGCGCCACGCTGGGCGGCCTTTCCTTCCCGCCGAGCCCTTTCTCCTGTGGTCTCTCCTCCCCGCCGCCGCTGCCCGGATCGTTGCCAGGCAAAAACCTGGGGACATGGCGGCGGCGGCGTTCCTGATCGCGATCTGGCGGGAAGGCGGCGGCGTTCGTCCCGGCTGGTTTGGCGGTGGTGTTGCGGCGAGCGGCGGCCGGTGATCCTCTGCCCATATGGCGGTAGGCGGTGACGGGGATCTGGGCCTAGCCGCGATCTGTCCCGTATGTTGGCCTCGACACCGGTGCCCAGGCGACCCGGGCCTTGTCCGTGACACTAGGGTGCTTGGGGTATCTGCCCCCGGCATGGTGGTGGTGGCCTCCTTCTTCGTCGGAATGGTGGGCCTGGTGGTCTTGCGGCGGATCCTGCTAGTTTCTGGCGAGTGGCGTGGGGGCTGCTGGCTCGGTTTCAATAAAGGAGGTGGTCTTGGATCCCTCTCAAGCCAAGACGATGATCTGCCCGGATGTTGGTCTTCAATTATCTGGTTTCTGTGTCGTGTTCCGGAAGGCTCCGCCGGCGAACTCCATAAGTGCTATCATGTCGTGAGTTTGCTGAAAGGATTGAATTTGGTCGTACGCACTCATGTTTTACCCTGACCGTTTGGTTTCAGAGGGTGTGCTTCGAAGCTTTGTTGGCTGTTATTATCATGGGGCATGTTCTCGTTCCATGGTGCTGACGAAGAAAGTCATGGAGACCGAGATCTGAGGACCGACAATGGTGGTTCGATTCTGGGTGGTGATGAGGAATTGGCTAGGTGACTTGTGAATTGGAGCAGTGGCATGCAAGTGGGGGCGACTGCACAGGAGAGGTTCATGGTCCTACCTCTTAGGGTGAAAACCCAGGGTCTGGCCTTAATTGGTTGTGCCTGACAATGGCCTTGTTGAAGGTATTGTTTTGAGAGAGCGGATTTTCTTCAGGGTGAAAACCTAGATCTTTGATCGGACGATGACGGTGTTTGTGCACTATTCCCTTTTTGGAGGCGCCGTTTTTGGAAAAGTTGGACTTCTAGTGTTGTCTTGGTGGTGGTAGTACAACTGTTTCAATGAATGATTCACTGTAGCGGCACTTTTTTTTGTATTTTTTCTTTTTTTTTTGGCTGTGTGCATCCGTGTGGCTGCTAGGGCAATGCGTTGTTAAAAGAAGAATAAAACGTTGTATGAATCATTATTAATATATGTTCTTTTCCAAAAAAAAAAATGATGTATGACTCATTATGTGAGAAAGGCAAAAAAAAAAGAAACGGTAAAAACTTAATAAAACGTTGCAGTATGATGTCACTTGGTAATTTGTTTTATGTTTACATTTTAATTTATGCTGAATTGTTCTGCGGATATACATGCTTGGCATAATAAGAAGCATCAATAATTTATCATTGTCGCAGATTCATAAACAAAATACCAAATTCAATATCTCAAATATATACCTTTTTTTGAGAATTCTCTAATATATATCCGACAAAGAAAAATTATGTTTGTCCGCATATGTGTTTCATAATGGAATCCCTTGAACGTTCTTGTTTTACGACAAACCAGAAGGTACCAGCGTGGCTTTGATTAAAATTCCAGTACAACATAATTCCATGCGCTTCGTCCGAAAGCCTCGGCACTTAGCGTCGCCTCAAAGCCGAGACATTTGGCCGGGCTGAATGGCTCAAGCATGGAGAAGATCATGCCATATTATGAATAACAGGCGCGTCACATGTAGAGATATATGGTCCCTTCACAAATACAAGGAAAGTATCATGTATTCTCCCATATTGAGCACTCCCTGTAATGTGTACTTCAAAATACTCGCGATAAAAGTTATGCGATATTCTAGTTATGCATTCATCATGTGTTCCAGCTCCAAATTAATGCGGAACACTAATCAAGAAAATTAAAGGACAAATGTAGTTACGAGTAGTAGCTAATTGACCGCATGAAGCCTTAATTTGTTCTAGTTTGTTCAAGGAGCTAAATTCTTACTTTCAAATTGAAATTTTCTTACACTATAGAAAGATGCAGGGACTATAAGGTTTTCATTTTTTTTTGTCTTCTAGATAGGCTAAAAAGGACAGGAATCTAAAGATATAATTGGTGAGACCCCTGGGAGCCTTCACAGAGCTCAGCCCGTTCTAGCCGTCCGATGGCTTATCCACTGCGCTTGTTATGGCACGCGGGAAACACATGCGTTCAACAAAAGCGACCTGAGGCTGCAGGCTCGTACACACACACATTTGTTGAGGCTCCAGGTGGCCCCTTGGATTCTTAGCCCCACGTGTAACTGATTTTGGGCTGGTATGCGCTGGCGTACACACACACATGAGCTGCAGGCTCGTACACACACATGCGCTCAACAAAAGCGACGTACACACACATGCGCTCTGAGGCTGCTGGTGGCCCCTTGGATTCTCAGCCCCACATGTAACTGACTTTGGGCTGGTATGCGCTGGGAGGCTGCAGGCGTACACACACATAAGCTGCAGGCTCGTACACACACATGCGCTCAACAAAAGCGACGTACACACACATGCGCTCTGAGGCTGCAGGTGGCCTCTTGGATTCTTAGCCCCACATGTAACTGACTTTGGGCATGTAACTGACTTTGGGCTGGTATGCGCTCTGAGGCTGCAGACGTACACACACACACAAACATGAGCTCAACAAAAGCGACGTACACACACACATGAGCTCAACAAAAGCGACGTACACACAAGTCGATGGAATGGCGCGTTCCTACCCGCTCGCGGCTGCGCCTGGGCCCCTTCTCTGGCTGGTCCACGTTGTCGGCGGCGTGGCGGGGCCAGGTGCCGTGTGTGGGAGGAAGATCGGTAGGGAGTGGCGGGGCCGGGTACCGTGTGTGGGAGGACTCGCGCGCGGTGTGGGTTCAGGTCGATTGGGAGTGGTTGTACCCGCCTGCTGCTGCTCGAGGGCCCGTTGCCTGGCGGGGCCGCATGGGCATTGTATGCAGTGAGGGCTCATGGGTTGGTACGCGCGTGGATGGAGCCATCGGGGTAAGGGGTGGGTTGGGGTTTTCGCGTCTGCCCGCCTCGAACTCCGGCGGCTGCATCGCCTCCCCGTTTGCCCGCGGGGTCTGGTGTGCCAGGAGAGGTTGCATAAGACGCTGCTCCCCCCTTTCCGCCCCCTTTCGTCCCATTATTCATCGGCTCCTCCGCTTCTCCCTTGCCCATCTCGCTTGTGTCGCCTCCCCAGATACGCCGTCCCTCCCAATTTTGCCGCCGTGTTTCCCCATGGAGCTCCTCTGCCGTGGGTTTGGTTAAGGTAGGCCCTTGTTTAGTGGAGGGGATCGGTAATTTTGGCTTCCCTTTGCTTCTTCCTTTCCTGTGATAAGGATTCTTCTCATTTTGGTCGTTTTCCCTTGCAGGTCCAGGTTTCTTGGAGATAGGCTGTCGTGTGAGGCGCGGCTGCTTGTCTGCGTCTGGTGTCCGGTTGTTTTCATGGGTGAGTGTCTCTTTAGATTCGTTGGCCTTCTCTTCACTTTTTCTCCTTCCTTTTGTCTGACCAGATGCCTTCTCCTTTTGGTCGTTTCTTGTTTGCAGGTCGCTGCGTGGGTCGCGTCTGCCTGTCTTCGTCTGTTGTCCGGTTGTTTCCGTGGTGAGTGAATCATGTCTTCTATCTTGCTCTGTTTTCGTGCTGGGTTGGATCCTGTTTTGTAGATGGTCCTTTAGTTGGTAGATGCAAGGCCAGCCATGGCATGGCGTTTTTTTTTGGTTTTAGGAAGTTGTTACGTAGATTGGTTTGGTTTGGTCAGAGGTTGTCATGTCGTGGCTTAGTTGCTACTTTAGGTTTGGATCCGGTTAGTCCGTGCTGAACTAAGTAAGCAATAAGATACCATGAACAAAGCGAAATTTTTTTCCCTGGCCAGTGAAGTAAACATGAAGAAACATGAGATTTTTAGTAGGAAAAATATGAACTAAGTGAGCAAGAAGATACCGTGAACGAAGTGGAAAAAAATCCTGACCAATGAAGTGGACATGAGATTAGTAGAAAAAAATATAAGCAAAACCCTGGTTTACGAAAGTTTGGTGATACTTATTCTTGCCGTAGACCATCCACCAATGAGCTGATCATTATTGTTTGCCTATGTCGATTTGCAAGAATTTAGATCATTGGCATTAAACTCTCCTGGGTGTTTCTATCTTATAATATAATGTTTTCGTGCGTTATTTTCCGAGGGAGCTTGCGTGGAGATTCGGTATCTCTTTTTCTTTCAGAGTTCGGATGACAGGGTTGAATTTAAATGCCATTTGGATTTATTTCAGGGCTGTGTGTTGGTGTAACCTGTGGTCGTGACTACTTTATTGCGAGGTAATTCTCTTTGTCTCTCTCGCATACCACCCACCCTTGTATAGTTGTTGCCTGGTATATAGGAGTTTCTTATTCACCTCTTCGGTTGATAACTGATTCGGCTGATATATGCTTTGCAAGCGGATGTTCTTTATCTATTGTCTTTGTATATTGGACTCTAAAGATTGTATTCGCTGTTTTGTGGCTCGTCCTTGCAACATAGCTTTTACTAACTGTTTAAGAATTTGGAGATGAGGTTGTACCTTTAGGATTTCAACAGAGCTTAATTGGTAGGAATTTTGTATGGTCTCTGAAACATGGATTTTATGTACACCCTTTTTCTAAGTTGAACCTGAGAACACCTGCCTCCGGCCATAAGACTTTGCCTGCTTATTTTTTGTAGTTATTTTTCCTTCGGACTTTATTTGCATGATAGCCTATAAAATAAATCACAGCTTCACTATTCAAGTCTCAGGACTATTCTTCTATTCCCCCTTTCATGTATTTCTCTGTTAATTGCAATAGCACTTCTATGAAGAGAGTTTACATAAATAGTTAGCTCTCGCTTTCAGTTTGGTTTTAGATCTGCCTTCCCAGTTGTTTGTGGTTTAGATTTAGCCAACAGGTTGGTTGTAGGTTTAGATTTAGTCTTCCAGGTATGTTCATGCTTTTTTCTTACTAATATTCACATAAAAAATCCTTTGCTGGCTTCTTTCTGCCTTCTGCCCTGGCTGCACTTGTTTTATCGTTTGTTCTCTATGTGCCTTCTTCCCTGTCAGCGCTTTTTTGAATCTTGCAGTCCTTCTATTCACACAGTGTTCAACATGCAGATCAGACTAATCTGAATCTGTATTTTTGTACTGTCAGTTACGAGTTCGTGCAAAATAAAAGTAATCTTAATTTGTATAGTTAAATAAAATATATTCCGTTTGTTAGGTATTATAAGTAATATGGGTTGGGTTTGACTGTCGGCTGTATTTCTTTCAGGGTTGTCTGCTGGTGCAGTTTGTTGCAGTAGCTGCTTCCACACAAGGTAGCTCTCTCTCTCTCCGTGTCTCTCTCTCACACACACCGATGCTGCTCTCTATGTGATTATTGCCTATGTATGTTTTATGATCATATGTGTGCCTAATAAGAGTATGTCCTCTGGGTTTGTTTCTTGCTCTTGCGTGTGTTGTATCTTTGCCTTTATTTTCTGGTGGCACAGGATGTTTGTTCTCCATTATTCTCCCCTGCACTTGTTCGAGATGGTCGCCTCCCAGTGTCGTGTGACGTACCATTCCTACTTGCGCTGGGTGAGAGGGGATGGTTCTATCCTTGAAGGTGTGGAGCTTGAGATCGATCTTGTCCAGGAGGAAGCCATGCCTGCCCGGTTCTTTTTCTGGTCTGCCGAGTCTGTGGGTTCACACCGTCCGAGGTGCCGCGTACCTAGACGGCCGCAAAACAACGTGGATCTGGCCGGGCGAGCAATTCTCCGGCCTGTCGGCCAAGCAACAGGTGATCAACTTGATAGGCCACGGGAGGGGAATCCGGCGACCGCCGGCGCGGCCAGGACATCTGGATACGGTAGTTTATTCCAAAAAAAAGACATGGGCCGCGGGCCCAGTGGTCTATTACCCGTCGTCCCTCTCCGTGGACGAATCGGCTTATGCACGGTTGAGCCCATCTTTTTTTCTTGACTCGGGTATCGACCAAACAAAAAAAGGGTGATAAAGACGGCATGGTAGATTCTTGGACCCATGGATTTCCTTGCCCCTGTTGTCAGTGACCCTGAATGACTACATCCCTGGTCGCTGTTACCACTGGATACGCGGCGTGCTCCTCGACCCCCTCGCTGCTCTGTCTTGGACGCCGGAACGCCGCGTTAGCTCTCTCTCCTTCCACTCCATCTCCCTCCTCGTCTCATCTCACCTCATTACCTACTTCGCTTTCTAGGCACACGGGCAGCAGTTTTTTCTCCGACGTCCTTTCAATACTGGCCACGGATTTGTTCGCCGTCTCCATTATTCTGCAGCGATTTTGGTTAAGGTGATTTCCCCCTCTCTGTAAACTGATTTCCCCTATTTGTACACTGATTTCCTGCCCCTGCTTTTGCCTGACTTCTTACTTTTCACCTCATGAATACTGGGCTTCTAGATTTCTACGGCAATACACTAAGAAAAATGACAAATCTCTTTATTTTTTCGATTTATTAACTTAGATCTGAGTATTAACATTGAGAATGACGGCCAGTTATAAAAAAATCTCTGTAGCACGGCTACTTCTTGAGGAACATCGGTACTTGTTTAAAAAAACAATTGCTTAAGCCTCTGCTGTGTGACGAAAATACTAAATACACTGGTATACAATAACGATAGTCTACATCTACATGTTATATATCATTTTTATCAACCGCATCTTGGTTGAATTGCTTTCAATTCGAAGATAGCATCGATCACTTGATACATGACATAAATTGGCAGGGAAAACACTGATCATGTCTGATGAAGGAATCCACAGTGAAGTGTCGTCGCCTTCCGTGCTCGTGGTTGATGATGAAACGGATCAGGCAAGCTAACCACTATCTTTGTTATACAACATCTCTTTCTACTAAATGTCGACGGTTTGTTTTCCCTCGGTACAGTCCAACTACTCCATGAAAACAATGGCTTTGGAGCCCTATCTGACATTTTTGCAGCAGGCCTCGCATGAAACAATGTACAGAAGAACGCCTTTTAGAATAGTTCTGATTAATGATTGCAAATCACTCTTTTTTAGGTTGAAAGCCTTAGAGAACCTATCTTTAGAGATACAGGACATAAAGTCATGTGCTATTGGTAAGGATGAGATAATTGCCTCCGTCTGCATCAATGCACCACCGTATGGCAAGTACTCTATGCTACACCAGAAAAGGATATTTGGTGATTATAAATTAACGGCAGAAGATGCTCTTGAGTCTGCAAAGCTTGCTGCTCTTCTCCATCTATAAAAGATAGGTTTTATCTATGTTGATGACATCAATCGTGCCGAGGTTACGGCGTGTGAAACTAAACTTAAAACCTGTCAACAGAAGTTAATGGCAGCTTCAAACTGGGCAGCCATATTTCAAGAAGAGACGGAATGTCTTAAGGCTAAGCTGGATAATGCCTACAAAGAGAATGAAAAACTTGTTGCCGCGGCCAAGGTAATATCTTTTCTTATTACTTTATGAAGATTCGGTATCATTGGAACCACGTTTATCGGCGTCATTTTGATTTCCCTGTTATTACTGTCAGGTGGTGGACGTTAAGAAAGAAGAGTTAATTCCAAAGCATATCAACATCAAACAGGAACTATCCGTTACACAAATGTCCACTCCACCGTCTTCCAGCCACCATACCGATGCTAGGTGAGCAAGACGCTGTCTACAACCATCCTTTCAATACATGAGTTGATTCGCTCAATAACGCATTGTTTTTATTTTTCGGTAAATAGATTTCTGCAGCACAAGAAGCGGACCATCTCACATGAAACCTTTCTAAAGAGAACACTTTTTACAAAGGTTTAGGCTGATGATTGCAAATCAGAGGTATGCGTTCCTTACATGATTACCGATAGCCTGTTACTATGCCATATACAATATCAAAAACTAACCGTGCTCTGTCTTATATTTACAGACCATCAAAGCTGAGAAAGAAAGTACTTGAAATGGATCTCACTATATGAAAGATATAGGCTAGGTGTAATTTTGTCTGTCTATGTTCCTGTAACAGCTACCTCTCTAATGTCCTTTTGAACTACTACACTTTCAGTAAGGATCCTTACACCTATGCTTCCGGTGAAGATCCTTACACCTATTATCAGCCGTACTTAAGTTTGTTGTGGGCTAAGATGCTATATATTGTGGTATAAGAACTGCTTAGATCGCGTGTGATATGTGTTTCGTGCTATAAAATTGTGTGGCTACTCTAATGTTGTATTTACATTTGTTGCTCTATTCGAACCAAGTATTCTGCTCCCTTTTGATGTTCCTGCTACTCTTTCTAATGTTATATTCTATATGTTCAGCTATGTTGCTCTTTAATTATAGTCGCAAAATGCCTCTAAACCAACTGGATCGTGCGCCAATGCGCACTATTCAATCTAGTGTAGGTAGTACTCCATGGACCATGCCTTGAGTACAAGATACTATCTACATAAATAGAAGGTGAGCAAACCACGCCGGTATGTAATATTAGCTCTCCGCCTCTACACAAATCTACATAAATAGAAGGTGAAACATTTTGTAGGCTTAAGGCTTTTGGCCTTCGTGCCACTGGAAAACAAGTTTCATGGAAATGGGAGGCCTCGGAAATAATGAGTGAGTGTTCATGCATACTCCCTCCGTCCGCAAATAAGTGTACATCTAGCTTTTGTCTAAGTCAAATATAATCAAATTTGACCAACTTTATAAAAAAATATAGAAACATATATTACATCAAATTGACATATTATAAAACTAGATTTAAAATAAATTTAATAATAATAATTTAGTGTCATAAATGTTGATGCATTGTCCTAAAAAGTTATTCAAACTTTACTATATTTGACTTAAAACAATGATAGAAGTACACTTATTTGTGAACCGATGGAGTATTTGGTTCACGGCTGAGACACCAGATGTGACGCGATAGAAAATTGGTGACAACCAAGCCGCAGTTATACGCGCAGTAGCCCAGTTGACAGTTGGGCGCAGCGCACCTAGCACACCTCCCATTAAAGCGGACTGTTCTTTTATCTAGGAAGCATTCTTTTAGGGAGCATCTGTAACCGAATGACAAAAATTTAGAGGAAAAAACGGCGGACAAAAATAGATAAGAAAAAATTTAGTCCTCTAAACGGTGGCCGGCATAACCGATCCCCCAAAACTAGCACATGATTTGTACAAATTTCACATGATTTCACACAACTTTGACATAGTTCTTCATAGGATTTAACTAAAACCTAGTAACATACTTCAAACTTAAACTAAGCTAAATTACCCCAGCGCCGTTGCCATTTTTATCGAGGTCGCCGCCATAGTCGGTCGTCTAGTCGTCGAAGTCGAAGGAGTCGCTGGTGTCACCGGAGCCGCCTCCTCCACCGCTCCTCTCGTACATGGCATACACCGCTACCTCCTCTACGACACGTTCGGGGTTGATCCGCCGGACATTGGCCATGTACTCCTCGTTGTCGTGCTCGGACACCAGGCGTTCCCACGCTTCGCGGTCCTCCCTCGCGAGCTGGGCATCGAGAAGAGATCTGGCACGGGCTCCTCGCAATTGAGATGGAAGTTGAGCTCCCCGCACTCGTTGCCATGGAGGCGAACGTTCTCGATGTCGTGTTGTTTTAGCCGTTAGAGGAGAAAAAATACTCCTCTATGGCCTTTTTTTTACTTTGGCTAGAGATGATCTTAGAGATCATATCATTCTATGAATGGCAATCATGTCGCATATGATTATATTTAGTCCCTCAGTAGATACAATAAAAGTATTTCGTGTATTCCCTCTTGGCCCCAATTGAGAATTCTGCTGCCGTGAAGGCCAGAAACATCCTAACAAAAGTTATTGTTCATGCCACAAAATTCCAAATCCACATGAAAAACAGTAATCAAGAATGAAAAGGAAAAGTGTAGTTATGAATAGTAGCTAACACAATATGGGCTTGAATTTAGCCCATTAACCATATTATTCCTGATTTTTTTTCTTTTTGTTACTCAAGCTATATTTTGACTTTCAGATTGGAGATTGTCTAACACTGTAGAAAGATGCATGTACCATAACGATTTTCATTTTCATTCTTTTAGATATATAGGCTAAAATGGATATAAATATCATGAAGAGCGCCTTGAGTACAACATACTCTCTCCATAAATAGAAGGCGAGCAACTATGTGATAGCTCCGTACTTATATACAAATGGAGTGAGCTAGCTATAGTGCTTCCCTCCTAGAGGCTCGTTACACATTTAGTATGCTTAAGGGTTCTAGAAAGGTGCTCAATGTAGCTGGTCTACCGTTTATGAGAATGGGAGACCTCGGAAATGATGAGTAAGGAGAACGGTGCGTTCTTCTTGCGAGAACCAAAGATCTGGCTGTTCGTGCCTATTTGGTTATCGACTGATACACCATATGTCGTCGTTGACACTGGAACCTTGCCAACCAAGCCTCGAGGGTACCTTGTGCCTGCAGCTGATAGGGACTGATCTGGCTGTTCTTCATTCCTACTATTTATGCCTACCAAGCATCAATTGTACGCGCTGTCACCACCTTGCACATTGTGTCTGCAGTGTTAGGTTTTTGTCCTGACCGAGAAGAATTGCACAACCTGACGTGAAGGTTATACAAGTGAAGTGACATGTATGTCATAGACCCTGTCAAGTGCAGCATGGGTTAACAGAAAGGGTTAATTAGATAGATGCCACTACAATTTCTAGCTATTTGAGAAACACCATTGCAAATTTTAACTTTTGAAAAACGCTTGGTATAATGGGGCCATGCATGTCAACTTTAAAAAAAACGCCACTACAATTCTCTATACATTTCATAGACGCCATTATGCCTATTTTGACACACATATAATACGATATATACTCATATTTTCGTTTTACATACATATACACGGTGGGCCTCACCAGATTTAGCTTGTGTTGCCAACTTATTTTTATGTAATAATGGTTTTATTATTTTGTAATATTATATTTGTAATAAATCAATACACACATGTTATATTTATGATCTTTCAGAATAAATTGGCCGCATATATAAGTTCTCTCTTTGCTCGTTGTTGCACTAATTTATCGTACATCTATTTATAGTTAGTTAACAACATATTTTAGCTTTTGTGGTGCTCACCGACAAATAGACATATAACTCATTGTAATTATAGCTTTAATAATCTTTGCTAGTGACGTGGAGAAAGTCTACAGTCAGCAGCTGTCTAAGGCAATGCACATGGACTAAGATGATTCTAGTGGGGGCCACCATATATACGTATGTATGATGGAAATATAAGTGTATATTATAGGGTCATGCATGTTAAAAATGGGCAAAATGGCATATATGGAATGTACGTAGAATTGTAGTGGCATTTTTCAAAAGTTGGAAGTTGTAGTGGCGTTTCTGAAATAACCTAAAATTGCAGTGGCATCTATCCAATTAACTCTAACAGAAACATGGGCGTTATCAATGGGAGACAAGCTAGGAAGCGTAACACTACCGTGTCTTTGTCCCTGCAACAGTTTTTGGTTCGTTTATGCTTTGAGCTTGCTCCGTAAGCCTTATCCTACCGTTTCCTCTTTAAGTTCACTCTTGGCAAATAATTATTCTAGGGAGATTTTATGGTACCTTATACTACAGATTTGGGGTGTAGTGTATTCCGCTAATCCAGCGTTTAGTATGATTCAACTCAGATTTGGTTTTAGGGATAGTTTGGTTTTTTTCTTGAACATGTACGAATACATGATGTGGTACTCTGTACCTCCGGCCATCACCATTATTAGTTGATTATTGCCAGGCCACTATCACTCCTTAACTGGGGTACCTACTTTACTTCTGAGAGTTCATCTCGTCGTCGGCCCTACCCCCCTTATATGTGCTTGATAAAAGAGAACATGACCAACACATACCTCTCTCCAAAGAGAGTAAGGGAAATCGTTCTAGCTCCAGCAAAAGAAAGATGATGGTATACCAAGACATCAGAACAATAAAACCCTTAAGGTGATGGTACGAGAAGGAAAAAATGTTATGTATTCTCTTAAGAATAATGATTTGGTAATCCAGGGGACCTCTGATGTCCTTGATCATGCTACTGAGTATTATAAACCCTTGTTTGTGAAAGGGAAGTATAATCAGATAAGTTTAGGCCCCTCTGTTTGCTTTGTGAATGAAAGGTTGGCTAATTCTGATAATGAAATTCGAGATAGATCTTTTACTGAGGAAGAGGTTAAATTTTCTTTAGATTAGATGGTTAAAAAAATCCCCTGGATCTGATGGCATCTCTATTGAATTCTTTCAATCTTGTTGGCCATTATTAAGCTTGATGTTTTGGCACTATTTGATGATCTGTACTTTGGTAATCTTGACTTGTTTAGAATCAATTTTGGTATGATTATCTTTCTTCAGAAATCTCCTGATGTTGATGTTATTTCCAAATATAGTCCTATTTGTTTACTATAGGTGTTGTATAAAATTAACACCAAAGTAATTACTGTTAGACTTGAACCATTTATGGACAAACTCATTTCTACTTGTCAAACTGCGTTTGTTAAGGGTAGAAATATTATGGGTGGTGTGATGTCTCTTCATGAAATTTTGCATGAATCCAGGAGGATTAAGTGTCATGCGATGGTGGTAAAAATTGTATTTGAGAAAGCCTATGATAACGTGAACTAGGATTATTTGTTGTAATGTGTGGCTCAGAAAAGGTTTGGTGAATTCTGGTGTGATATGGTGAAATCTGTAGTTAAAAATGGAACTCTTTGTGTGAAAATTAATAATAGAAGGGGAATTTTTTTGGTAGTCATAGGGGTGTGAGGCAACAGGACCTTTTTCTTATTTCCTCTTTAATCTTACTGCTGAAGGTTTGGACAAGATGACTTTTCAAGCTCAGTGCAATGGCTTGGTAACTGGGTTAGTGCCTCATTTGATTAATCAGGGGGTAGCTATTTTACTAATGATACTATTTTTCTTATTCAAGATTATACGGAGCAGTTAATTCATGTTAAGTTGATTCTGTATATGTTTGAGGCTATGTCTGGGATGAAAATCAACTTTAATAAAATTCAACTCATCATGGTACTAGAGAATGGTGAGAATGGATTAAGGTATGTTGATTTGTTTGGTTGTCAACTCAGTAGCTGGCCTATAAAGTATCTTGGTGTCCATGTTTGTGGCACCAGATTTCGTGTGGCTGATGTGCAACCTTCGCATGATAAACTTAAGAAAAAAATTGATGGGTGGGTTGGAAATTCTTCTTCGATTGGAGGGAGGATCACTCTTATTCAATCCTCTTTGAGTAGTCTACTGATTTATCATATGTCTATGTACTTGGTGGCTGATACCAATTTGGAGGGGTTTACCAAAATTATCAGGAAATTCTTTTGGGAAGGACCAACAATAATAAAAAAAAAACTATATGGTTAAGTGGTCCTTGATCTGTAGGCCAAAAAAAGGTGGGCTGGGGATTAAGAACTTGAAGTTTTTAAATATTTGCCTCTTTGTAAGTGGTTGTGGAGGTTGGAATCTATAGATGGTCCCTGGGAGAAAATTGTGAAAGCAAAATATAACATAACGCATGGTATTTGGAGAGTGGGTGTGGGGCAAGGGGATTCTGCTGCTTGGAAATATTTGATGAAATTGAAAAATATCTACTTATTTAGGAGAAAAATGGAGATTGGAGATGGTAGGGCCACTGACTTTTTGCATGATCACTGGCTTGGAGATGTCTCCATCTGTGAGAAATTCCCCAAGTCTTTATGATGTTTGCAATCAAAAAATTGGTATTGTTAGATAAATGTCTGATTTAGGGTGGTTATTTACTTTTAGAAGGTGGTTGTCACCTCAATTGTCGTCTCAATGGCGTACTTTGAGGAATATGCTAGCGTCTGTTTCCTGGAGTGATGAGACAGATAAACCAAAGTGGATACTTACCAAGACGGATGTTTTTTGTCAAATCCCTATATAACAAGCTGGTTGTTGTGGGTCCTGGTCGATCTTTTCGACATCTGTGGAAGGAAAAATTACCTCTGAAAAATCAAAATATGGCTTTGGCTTATTTGGAACAATGCTATTGCTACCAAGGATAATATGAAAAAAGTAAGTGGGAGGTAGTTCTATTTGTCAGTTTTGTCCAGGAGAGGAGACAATTAATCATTTGTTTTTTGTTATCTTTTTGGGTGCTAGTAATCGCCCCTCTTGTTTCACTCAATATTTTTGGTGGATTGTGAAATTCCTTCCTTTTGGAAATAATGTGCATATTGTTTGTGTTGCTGCCCTATGATGGGCTTTGTGGGAAACTAGAAATCGTGCTTGTTTTGAAGGAAAGTTGGTATCCTCCCCTCTGGGATTAATATGTTAAATGTGGGCTTTTCTTCGGTACTGGGCAGGTCTATAGAATGAGAAGGATAGGACGGTGCTGATCGATGGCGCTGATTGTCCGCAACAGATGGCATCGCAAGTGCATGAGATGGCTAGGCAAGCAACGACACTAAGGGTGAAGAATGGTGAGATGAATGAATACATTGATGTAACTGATGATTGAAGAGTAGAAGTTTGTGTCCTAGAGTGTTCCCCTGTAGAAAAGTTTGTTTTGCTTGTTGTGATGCTGGGAGTTGTTGGTGGTTTGCGAGTCGTCTTTTTAGACTAAAGTTGTGCCCCCTTGGTGGGTCATGGTTTGTTTAACTACTTTGTTCTTAGGAGTTCCTTTGTTTCCTTCCGTTTTTGTTTTTGGTTTGCTATTTCGTACGCTGGTTTTAAGATATATGTTCTGTTATCCTCTGGTAATGGAACCCGACTCAGTGAAATCGTATGGGACAAAATTCAGAACAGTGCTAGTAGACAAAACTGGTAGAATAGTTTGACCAAAACTTTGTCCCCAGACAAGAAAGTAATAATGCTTGATCATTACTACTAGCTCAGAGTCGTGCTTAGATTTTTTGTGTGCATGCTCGTTAGATTTCTATGTCTGATTCGTGTCAATGGGGATGGGAGACTCTGGAAACAATCCGCATATGAAACAAGGAAGAAGTGGCCCGCTTGAGGTGGGTCATTCTCGGAAGTTCTCATTCTGATGCCATATAACCTGCCGTTACGTATGAGTCAGCTGATGGGTATCTGAATTAAAAGAGTTAAATCCATGGTTAATAATTGAACTTGCTTAGCAAAGTTAATACGATCATCGTACACAGAAAATACGAGTTTACGGTCATCGAACTCGCACTAGAGCTTTAGTCACGGTCACCGAGCGGTACGTAATGATGTATACGATGACTAGACGCTCAGTAGGACCCACTGTCAGCATCACACTTGAATTGATGGTCACCGAACTTGCACGAGAGGGCCAGTCATGGTCACCGAGTGGTACATAGCTTAGGATGGTTTTATTGCAAAATGGTGGATGTGTACTAAACCCCACGTCCCAACTAGACCCGTTCGTTTCGATCCACGCCGCTCCTCTGCTGCCGCCATTCTAACCCTAAATCGGCTGCGCCGCCACGGGACAGTAGCGGGCTAGCCGTTCCAAGCGGCGTCGCATATTTAGATGCCTGGCCCTGGGCACCAACGAAGACTGCCGGGGTCGTCGTTAGTTCTGCTCTAGGTCCTGTATCGGTGCTCTAGAACCTGTGCACCTTGAGGTGCCACGGCCCAGGAAACGCATCCTATCCCATGCATAGGGTCTAGATAGGCCATTAGGCCTTAATTTGCTCACGTGTGTGTTAGCCAAGCCGGCTGAGCTGTGTGAATGTCTAGATTACATGTTTTCATCACTTCGTGGTGGTATAGTGTGCAACTCTGTATGCAGACCATTTTGGACGTGCAAGACGCTCATTGTTTAATTATGAGCAACTGTATTTTTTTTAGAGTTAAAAAACTTTATTATTTTTATTCCGCAATTACGGGCTCAAGCTCCGGCGAGGGCAGCCACCATAGTGACATCGAGAGCCTCCGTTGGGTGACCATGGCCCATGCCAAAAGTAGAAGCTGACACGAGCCGATGGGGAATGTCTGGCGTCTGCCATCCACAAAGCTGAGGGCGTCGACAACCAACCCTTCGCTAAAAACTACCATGCCACAAGGCCAGATCTACCCAACACTAGACCTCAAGGACGCAATGTAGAGAACGATCCGTCGATGCGAGGAGCAGCACTGAAGATTTTCTCCATTTGTGTCTGATATTATTGCACTAAGAAATTGGTAGGATGTAGTATGAAGGACTTGGCATGTTAATCCTACTCCCTCGCTTCATATTAATTGATTCAACTTTGTTTATATTTATATGTATCTAGTTAACTATTTAGACTAGATGTATCCTTATCTAGACAAAATTGGGTCGATATTCATATGAAGAGGAGGGAGTATTTGATTTGATGCAGAAAAAAATGTATTTGTTGAGACCAAAAATTAACGCTTATTTTTGTTGTCCTGGCGTGATTGGTGGGGTTTTGTGGCCCCTGAAAAATCTGAATTTGCTGCCATATTGGAGTTATGCAAAATATATAAATGATATCTTATTATGCGACGCGCCAAAACAATGTCATGGAGATGCCTTGATCAAGGCCGCCAGGGGATTGAATAGACGAGGTTAGTTTACTCGGCACGCGGGTGGTACAGAACATTGGCGGTGCAGTCCCTCAGGGCGTTATGTACCTACAGCGATAAACAGCGACCAGCCAAATTAATGTGTGCACAGACGTGGACTAGGTTGCCATGCAAATAAAGGGAGCATCCGTGCCCGAGATCAAACTACTAGCATTTTCGGTAAAATATTTGTTAAAATTTGAATGAATCTATCTAGATTCATTTAAATATATACAAATTAAAGTTCACTAATATGGGTCAGAGGGAGTACCTTAATAAAATAGATCTTAGAATACTATACACCAGCCCAAAATAATGTAGCAGCCAAAAGTACCATAGCAAATACAGTACTCCTTCCGTCCCAAAATAGATGTCTCAAGTTTTCAAAAATTTGAATGAATCTATATACTAAATAGTGATTGGATTTATTTAAATTTTGATAAATCTGAGACATCTATTTTAGGACGGAGAAAGTATTATTATTGTGCTAGTGCGTGGAGGTGGAGAGCGGTGCCACAAACAGAGCATCGAAGAATTACCGTGGGTTTGGTGTGGACATGGTACGTGATGTAGTCAAGTCCGTTAGATTAATCGGTTTGCTAGCATAATGGATGGCGGCGGGGCAATTGTGCGGGCCGCCGCACGCGAAGACAATCTGTCTGTTAAATTACTCTGAGCGAGATTGTGTGCTCTATGAGGACTGTAGCAAGCTAGTCCTTCCAAGCGCCGCCGATTTAGGATCAGAACGACTCTAGCAGAGTAGCGGCGCGAGTTAGAACGAACGGATCCGGTTGAAACCTGGGACTTAGTATATGTTTACCATTTTGCAATAAAACCCTCCCAAGCTACGTCACTCGGTGACCATCGCCGATGTTCTCGTGCAAGTTCGGTGACCATCAGTTAAGTGTGACGCTGACGGTAGGTCCACTAAGCGCCTAGTCATCGCATACACAGCTACGTATCGCTCGATGACCGTGGCTGAAGCTCTAGTGCAAGTTCGGTGACCGTAAACTCGTATTTTCTATGTACGATGATCGTATTGACTTTGTTAAGCAAGTTCTGTTACTGTCCATGGATTTAACTCGAATTAAAAACGAGGCCACATCGAACGGACAGGAACAGAGAAAACAGGCAGGCAGGACTTACTGTTGACGAAGGATCGTACGACCAAGGTGGATGCGCGCGCAGAACTCCTGAGAAGGCGGGGATAGGGCAGGAGTAGTCTATATCTTTACTATTAAAAAGAAGTTGGTGTTGATAGGTCGCACTTTGATACTTTGACATCAAACATTCAAACAATCAGGATGGTACGATCTGCATCCGACGGTGCAATGAGTCATCTCATTACTTGTCTTACGAGGTAATTACACTTTGTGCCACCCCTAAGTGGAGAATACCAGTTCAGATCACCCAAACGAAAAAGCTCAAGTCCCACGACGCATCATCATCTCCCGACCTCCTCCCATGCCCTAGCACAGGGTCCTGCCACCACCCCTTCCATCTCACCGCCGCCCCAGCCGCCCTCCCACCGCTACTAACAGTCCGATAACCTCCAAGGAGGACGCCCTCCTTCCGAAGCGCCTCCAGGCCAACATGGTGTAAGATCGCTGCAGCAGTCTAGCACGCGCGCCCATGCCCCATTCCCCAAATCCTCAGGCAGCGGTGCAGGTACCTCCTCCGACGAGCTAGGGTGAAATGGTCTTCCTGCCCAACCGCCCTCTCCTATCTGGATTCTCCCGAAAGGTACGTGATAGATGAACAGGGGACAGGGCGACCGGCTCCATCCGTACATGTATAGAACCCTACAGAACCGAGGTACAAATCCTTCCCGCGGTTATGTTTTCTGTCCAGAACCAAGGAGTAGCAAGCCGGGCGCTTCCTCAACGCTTTTGTCTTGTCTCCGCGGAGACGAATAACAGCGTGGACTAGAAGGCTCCGGCACATCGGATGGAAGTGAATAATAATTTCACGCCAATCCCAGGGTCTGTGCATCAGAGGCGTTGAAGACTAATTTTCTCGCCAATCCACCACCGTGTCCGTCTGGGCGCTCGATCTCGTCGACAGAAATTGGACCTTGTGTGAGCCTTCTCACTTCCTGTTGTCAGTTAATACTTAGTACTAGCTGGTAGTATTAACTGCATCGATCGTCAGCTCGAGTGTAAGTAATAGATGGATAGCAAAAAACTTGACCAAACGGTGTTCTGGGTTGACTCTGCAAGTGTCCACTTTATCTACTGCAATGGAACTGATGTGTCATCTGTGGACTCCAGGTTGTTGAGTCAACACTCGACAGATCACCTTTTTCTTCAATTGCAAATTTGCAAAGGCCTCTAATTTTCTCTTCAAATTATGAATGTTACTGGATGCTAGGGAGAAGTGTTAAATTTGTTATTGGTGACTTCTTTTTGTCTTGCAGGTTGTGCGCAGCCCGAGTTGCCATCCTTGGTGTGTGCACGAATGGTAGGATCTGGGCAGGCTGGAGTGTCGGTTCAGATGACTACAGCGACAACAGTTCTTATGGCTGCATCAACCTGAACAAAGATGGCCAGGGAGCCAGCGAGAAAGTGATGGAAGCACACATGTGGCTCTATTTGTGAGTGGTGTGCATCATCGACCTGACCAAGGATGTGCAGTGAGGGAATGATGCAAGCACACGGGTAATTAGTCCATGCTTTACTTGTAGCCCTTTAAATTGTTTGATTACAAGCAGGTAGTGGGCATGCAAATATTTCTTGCTCTTTTTGTAGTATTAAATTTAGGGAATTGTCTCCACTTTCAACCAAATATTCAAATCTTACTTGCCAAGTACTTAATTTAAGGCAAGCATGGTGGTTTAGTTTTAGGCGATGCAAGTTAGATTATCACTTGGTTTCATAGTTGTCAAGAGATCCCTTAAAAAATTAGCTTTAGAATTTATTTTAATACCATGCTTTAGAATGAACCGGTGAGTGGGGTTCTGGCAATATGTGGTCACTATCTGAGTACAATGTTAGCCATTCATTCAATTATCATTTTAGTATGCTCAAATGTGTTCCTGTTCATGTTGTACCTCGAAATGAAGGGTTCCCCTTTCGCTTGTCTACCCAAAGAAGTACCATATGTTTCGCTTCATTGCTAGGTACAGACGTAAACAAAACTCAGTTTAAAGGGTAAAAATAAGAATGTCTTTCCTTCGGAACTGTTGTTATATTGATCTATCAACTAATACACTCGACTGAAACCCTAAGATAAGATGGAAGGCATCTCATGTTTGATACTATTACTATCGGCGCAATATATTCTCATGTAATACCTCCACTGCATTTGGAATATTCTAGAGAACAACTTGGTATGTTAGAGTCTCTGACAGCTTTGTTTGCTAATATATAGGCAGGACAAGGCAGGTCCTCATATGGGAGTGATGTAGTTTAGCAGCCCCAAATGGTGTCTGATATTGAGTTAGCATTCATATTTCACACCGTAATCGTACAGAATACATACTTTAACTGAAGTGCACTAATCTTTCTTATTACATTGTTACCTTGTAGGTACGTTATGTTCTTTTTGTTGCTCTTTACATCTTTTGGTACCATCAAGATGTCCGCATCAATTTAGGCACATTCATGTTTCGTTAACTAATGATATTGGGGATCTTCTGAACAAGGTAGATCCCTTAGTCTTAAATCTGCTAATAGTTTCATCTACCTTTCAAGTTTGTAATTCTTGTATCAATTCCTTGTTGTCTGGTCACTTCGGCACTTGTTAGTTTAACTCTTGTTTACACTATTGTTTTTGAGGGATCCGTGTTGCCACTATGAAACTGCTATAAGAGACAATGGTGCTTCTTTAGTATTTTTGGCATCATGTTGGTATTGAGCTTTGGATATGATATTATGGTAAGAAATGGTGTTGCTATTGAGCCTTTTCCTCTTTAAATATTTGGATAGCTGTTTTTTCTTCTTTACTTGGTCAAGTTATAATATTCTCACGTTCGAAAATATATGAGATTAACCATGAGAGGAAAATCATTGGATAACAAAACGTATAGAAGATTGACCTCATTTTACTAAATGAAGTATGACTATTCACCCATGTGACTTTATTAAGTACAATTTTGTTAATCTAAAGAAGTCTAATATTGGAAAACAAATCGCTGTTCACAATACTCTTGTTTCTTTCAATGCAGTTGGAATTCACCCGCACAAGAAGGCGACAAACTCTAAAAGAGAGACAAGCAATAGCGACGATAGAAGCGAGAAGGCCGTCTCGGGCAGCGATGGGCCGGTGAAGATGTCGTCGGACTTCCTGAAGTCCATCAAAGGCTGCCCTGTAATCATGAAGCTCAACTCTGACCTTGACCAAAATATACACCTTCAGATATTTAATTGACGTGCACAACCATAGCATACACTTAGCACCGCTAAACAATTCAAGTTAATCTCCTTGACTTATTTACTTGCTATTTGTATTGATTATATTGAAATTATTGATTTGTTTTTCTTCTGAAGAGCTTTCCAAGAATTTATTGCAAGTATAGAGGATGGTCCATCTTTAAGATTTGGAAGTGAGACGCTATCAATTCTATCTTTTTAGCACTTATGATATTTAGCTTACCCGTGAGACTTCTATGTTGTTGGAAGATGCTCACTTACGCAACATATTTTGTTGAAAATAGTACTCTATTTGAGACCAATTGCAATGATGGTTCAATGTCCTGAGGGGATGTTCAATTCGTCTTATATACTATTGTAGCCGCCTGAATCAATTGTAATTCGTCATGTGATTTTGTTACTCTAAAAGCTGAAATGTCACACATTATTAATTATTCATATCTATTTCTTCCGATGTTTTGTAAGGGTGTGCCAGTGGAGCGGCATAGACGAGGAAGAAAACACTCTCCTTGCAATGTGGGGCAAAAAAGAGTAACATTAAATGCATCCGTCAAACAAAGATGACTCAATATATTTATCGCAATGTGTCCGTAGCAAAGCACGGGCATTAAACTAGTCTAATAATAAAGGAAGGAATGTTTTTTGTAGTACCTACACTTTTTTGGACCGTTTTGCCCTCCCACCACATTGCATACCAGGTACCTCTGCCACCGAACCGGTACGTTTCTTTTTCTTCTCCTCTCTTCTCTCCAACTGAACAATTCCCTTCCCGTCCCTGGTGCTCTCCCTCGCCGCTCCCCACCCCCTTGATCTCCTCCTATTGGAGCTTCCACCCTCCTCCGTCCACCGTCCTCCTCCGTCCAGTGCCTACGACGCCGGATACAGGCACGCGGAGGGCGCTGGTCGACGTCGGGCAGCCTTGCCGACGCACGGCCTCGCCGCCCTCCACTCGATCCCCTGCAATAGGGAGTAGGCACTGTACTCGACAGCGGCGGGCAAGGCGAATTCGGTCTCGGCGTCCACGTCGGCGAGGACACGGGAGAGGGCGGGCAGAGCACCATGGCCGAACACGAAATTCTTCTTCATGGCGCCCACACCAGAGTCACGAAACGTTTATCGACTGTGCTCGCGATGGCGGGGTAGGGGTCAGATACTACGCGCGATTGGTTCCCTGGTCTCCCTGCACCAGTGGGTGCTGGCTTCGGGACGGTCGGCTGCAGCGAGGGACGGAGGCAGGGTGATGGCATAGAGGGCCTGTGAGAGAGGAGGGACACGGCGGGTGCGTCCGGGATCACGGGAGGATGCTCAGCGGTGTCCGGAAAGTGCCAGGGAGAGGGAATCGACCGTGGAGGCGCTCGGGCAGAGGTAAGCAAGATTCACTCGATTCCGTCCATCCCAGCTTGATTCCTTCAATTGTCGATAGTTGTGTGCTGGTACGGAACCAAGCAGTTCATTGCCAAAATTTTGGCAGGGCTATCTTGCTCCGGTGACCCATCCATTCTTCCCCGTGATGACCTTTGCCTCGACCGTGTGTCATATCGCCCTATGCCCTGCCTCCCGCATTGAACTGACGGTCACCACATCCTACTGCGCAGCCTCCCAAAACGCTCGAATGGTAATCCAGGCTCCTAGCACGCCGGTCGTTGGCAAGCAGTGTTGCACTTGCAGAGAAGGCCACGCCTCTCCATTGCTGCCATGGGAGTTCATTCTTCCCTTGCAGGGTCTTCGAACTACCGCGCGCTTCCTTGGCCTTCGGTGCTGACGAAGCTCCCGCGGCTCGCTACAGACAGAATGTACCCGTGCTCCCATCGTTCTTCCTGGTAGTGAACCGCGGCTGGTTCAGTGCTAAATTGTCGCTGCATGCCTTTAGTTACTACTTGCGGCCAATAAATGTTCTTGATATTTTTGTGCCTCGTGCACTTTTTTCTAAGCTCGGTTCTCTTTCAACATGTGGAACTCAATAAATAGTCAATCTACACTTGTGTTAACCATAAATCCACGACAGACTAAAAATGTACTACTCACTCTGTCTAGATGGCGCATGTTTATTAAAATTTGGATTAATCATAGACAGGGGATTTAATTTTCCCGGAGAATGTTGAACAGAGCGATGCAGGGTGAGAGAATCCATTTTTTTGTGACTTCTATTGAACCTCTGAATTTTGCATGATAAATGGGAATAAAAAAGTCCCCATCCAAGTCTTAATTGGCCATGAGATTTTGAATTGAGTGATTTTGCATGACTATGTGATTTTTTTTTGAAAAAGAAAAAATTTGATATGTCAGAAATCAATCAAGTTTGAAAGTACTGGAACGATAATGTACCAAATAGGGTGGCCTGACTGAAACACATGAGACAATAGTCAGGAGCCTGACCATGGAGCACGCCATGGACCGTTCTATCTTAGTTTATGCGTCTTTGTGACACTAATTTGTCATTTCCCGGTGCAACGCACGGGCCCGTTTGCTCTCTTACATATCCAAACAACTTATGGTTCCTCTAATTTACATTTGCAAAGACAGACCTTTGAAAATTAGTTTAACCTCCCTCTGATTGAAAATATTTATGTATCCTGGATTGTGCTTATCAATGACATATATAGACACTATATCTTTTTTCTTTGCACAGTTCACTACAAGCTGATGTCTGAAGGAATCTTTTGAGCCCTTATACTTATCTCCATATAAATATTTCTTATGAAAAAAATAGTGTTAGACTGAACTTTAATATCCATGGTGATGTACTATGTGAGCGCACTAGCGGCTCATGTTACTTGAGTTGTGAGGGATTAGTGGTACTGGCGTTGATCGACGTTTGGGTAAAAATTTGGATTTTACAGGCGTTTTGTTGCTCAAAAGTTGATTTTTTTTCTCTCCCGGTGCAACGCACGGGCACTTTTGCTAGTTATTACTTAATTACTTAAGCCTGAGCTGCAGGAAGCTTTCTCAGGCCCCTTGCTATGCGCCATGTCATTTTCTGTCACTGCATGTGGGCCTCTCTTTTGTGTCGTCGCTGGATGTGGGCCTCTGGACGTGTTGCTGGCGTCCACGGTGGGCTTCAACACGCGTTGGTCAAGGAATATAATCCATGTCTCAAGCGGTAGGCGACAAAAACAAGCTCATTTACCCCCTCCTGCCGCGGCTCCCTCGACCCCTCCTCGCGTGAGAAACCCTAACCCTAAGCCGCCTCCTAGCGCCACCGTCAGCTCCTGGCTGGCCTCGGCCTCCCGCACCTCGGTGCGGTGGTAGGTCCTGGCTGGCCTGCGGTGGCGACGAGCAAGAGTCGACGACGTCATCACCAGGGCACTCTACAAATTCCGCTCTCGGCCGCCGGTGATGGTAGGCAGCGTTGGATGCCGCGAGTACCTCGGATGACTACCGATGCATCGTCTCATGTACTCCTTTCCTCCGACGCCGCCAAGTAGGTCTCGCCCCCTCCCCTTTTCTATTTCTTAGGTTTACCTTGCAGTGCGGAGGCGCTTAGGCGTCGACGCCGTGCCGCCGAGATGCGCGAGCCTTAAGAGTTCCTTTCCGCCGGCGGCGCCAGGTAGGTCTCGCACCTCTTTATTTTGCAGACCAGCACTACAGATGCCGGCAGGTGCAGACACGAGGATGATGAAGACAACCGTGGCGAGCTCCGGAGCAACGATGCGACCATGGGCCGGCGGCATGTGTGGTCGGCGGATGTGCTGCTCCGTTTCCATGCAGGCTTCACATAGGTACCCATATACTGACAACTTGATCTTGGTAAGCTCATCTCCTAAATCCTCTTCGGCCAATTCCTATTCTTTGTGTTCAACGTGTAGTGCCTAGCGCCGTCGCAAGAACCAAATGTTTTGCGTACAATTGCTACGCCCACCACACGAGGACAAAATCACCCTGAGGACGATATTAACCACGACCACAAATCCTCGCCCTTGTGTAAGCCCCTCCATGCCCTTCAGTTGTTTATTCTTATGTACAGCTAAAACTATCAATTTCAGGTTTATCTTTCATTCAGCACGGATCAATCGCGTCAGTCAAGAAAGTGCGAGCCATCAAGGTCAGGTAATCAACATCCTCACACGGAAACATTTCTACGTTATAACTGAAACAAAGATGTTATATCTAACTTAGACAGTTTTCTGTCAGACTTGATGTTTTTTGCTAAGTAAGCTTACTGGTGGAATTTTCCTCGATGCAGGAAATTGTTTCCTTAGCCTGAAGAAGCTTGAATTGTTGTTCATGGACACGTTGAATGCTCAGAAGGTAATCAGAAAATTGCAACCATCTCGAGCGTACGATTAATATTGTTCCTGCCTCTTTTGTCTAATAGGAATCTCATTTCCTTGCATTTGGTATCGATTGTAGAAGGTATGCCTTGGTCTTTATCTGATTTAAGAAGTTGGATGTCTTGGTTTTTATCTAATTGATGAAGAAGCTGGCAGCTCCCATCTTCTCATGGTCTGCAATGGCGGAGCATGCAGGTGGTATGTTAACTGGATATACATAGCAAACTAGGTAAGCCCCAAGTGTATATTCTCATTCCCCTCCCGTGTATTGCTTGATTTGTTAAATCATGGATTCTTTCCTCTTAGGTTTGCGTGTGGCAGCAGGCAATGGCAAAGACGTCATCAACGTAGCCTCCATTAGGAGCAACTACAGCAGTGCATCCGTTTCCAAGGTGAGTGAGATGCGCCCATTGAGCTCAACACTCTGCCTATTTATTAATTTGTGTGGCTAAATATAGTGAGAGATTTGTCTACTAGAGAAGAAAACAAAATTGACCATTGGAACACTAGACTAATCTTAATGCTAGCATTTTTCTAATGTATTCTCACAAGTACTATTTTTAAAATGAGTCTGCATGTTACTATAAAGATTGATTTTGTTCAAGTTTCTGGCTTCTAGCTGATACCTCATTGTTCAACTCAATGTGTAACTGAATATTTATGCATTGTAGGTGCATATTTTCCCGTCAAGGAGCCATCTCGTGTGACCAAGGAACAATGCATTTGTGCTATTTGCTTGAGCTAGCTTTTGTTCTCCCTCCGTCTCAAAATAGATGTTTCAGATTTATGAAAATTTGGATGAATCTAGACACTATTTCGTATATAGATTCATCCAAATTTTGATGAACCTGAGACATCTATTTTAAGATGGAGGGAGTACTTAACTGAATGAGTGCTTGATGGACCTGATGGTGGCCAGCTACAGCATGTAACCGTGTCAGTTCAGACTTGGAAGGCCAAGCTAATGGATGCGTGCCTGATTGACCTGATAGTGGCTCAATTCGTCAACAACTACATTGTAAGATCAATCGACGTCATTTGATTATTTATTTCTGGTGTTCTTATATAACATCAGCATCAACTGTATAGTTGGTAGGCTGTAGTCGCTAATATGAAACTTAAATTTACCAGCGAATTCCCTATAATCTTAAGCGTGGTCGCTGTGGTAAGCAGTGAGGCCATCTGCGGTGCACTCTGAGTCCAGGTGCCGCTGGTTGTGGGCCTCCGCTGGTCCGTGTCGCTGTTTGCAGGCCAAGCGGTAGAGTCGGTTCGTGGGGGAGTTACTGCTAGGCCGATGATGCGAGTCTCTCTCCGTCTCTCACGTCTCTCTATCCTGATGAAGACATGAACCCTTGTGGCGTTCATCTTTTTAGGCTCTAAAAGTGTGGGTTTTGCCGTTCTAGATATGAACCTGATTGTGTTCTATATTGCTTGGTTGATGTTTATTCATTTTCTTTCATACTCTGAACATATGGGTTATGAAATTGTAAGCAAGCAAGGTACCTCCAAAAAAAGAAATTGGAAGCAAATTGAGATTTGTGCAAAGCTAGCAAGAAATGTTCTCTACTATATACAAATTGTACCAATAAAGTGCCTTAAAGATATTTATATGCATGTCTACTTTTGTGCAGATAGATGTTAATCTCCATATTTTTATAAATATATAGCATTGATACATACATGGGTCTGTAGGTTGTAGCATGATGAATTAATCTAAATATTCTTTAAAACGTTGATATGTAACTTAGCCTGAAGAAGGTCGGTAAAAGTAACATCTCTTTCTTTTATTTTTATGTTTCGGTTAGCAATAGATGTATATCAATTTACCTAACTGTGTAAGTTATTTTTATTGTTGGAACCATCACAATATAGCTTTTGTCCCTGCTATGTTAAAGAGCTAGCAAGATATATACGTCTTAAAAGGGAGCACCAATGCATCACTAAACTACTCCCTCCGATCTAAATTAGTTGACTTAGATTTGTCTAGATTTGATTGTATTTAGACATGATTTAGAATTAGATTCATCTGTATTTTGAAAAATTTGAGTCAACTAATTTGGGTCAAAGAGAGTAATATATTGGTCAAAGCTATTGCTATTTTGAATTTAGATAACATCAGGCTTATAACAAATCAAGCCATAAACCTCACCCCCTCATGACGTGCTTTTTTAGATCAAAAGGAGTAGTTTATTCTTAGTATCAAATCAGTAGGAACTTTGGTAGCTAGATTTCATAGGACCCTGTAATTCTTACATATCTTGCAATTTCATGAGCAAACCTATTCTTCGCTCTTCTAATGTTACTCATTTCCTGTTTGGACCCTGTAAATACCCCTGTGTCTTCACATGCACTCTCAGTTTTTTGTATTTCACTAACCAACTGAGCACAATCTTCTTGACTATGAACTCTGACTGAACCCAGTTCTGTCCAAATTGCAGGTCAAGAAGTACCGCCGGAACTTCTGCTTCTTCAGCACCAGTTCGATTGATCAAAGGATGTCCTACAAACCTTATCACCTTGGTAGTCATGAATAACCTGGCCCAGTGACCAACACTTATTGCACCCATTTCAGCTACAGAAAAGGCATAAGCATTCATCTTTCTATATCCCCTTCCTTGGGGGACTTCCATTGGTGTGTTATTTTTCTATATGAGGATGCGTAGCCAACTCAAAGGCATTCTTTCCTTGCATCTCCTTAGTGAATATGGGAGAAGTAGCCTACCGGCCTCTCACCTTCAAGATCTCCCACTTCAGGGTGTGTATCATTATAGTAGGAAAAAATAGGGCCATCTGTTGAGGCTCTACTCTGATGGATTTTACCTGTACTCGTGTGGGGTTCGGCAGTTTCTTGGGTCCTCAAGGCTTTGCTGGGTCACGAAAGGGGATCCATTTTTCTGTATCATATATGGGATTTCCAATATGGTTTTGCTCTATAGTGATGGGGTGTTGTTTGCACTGTGAATTGCTGTCAAAATTTCTTATCAGGTGGGGTGTCAATGGAATCGAGTGGCTAGAAGTGGTAACTGATGCTTATGTTTGCTTGGACTCATTGCAGGGGGTGACGTGGATACTCCCAAGTGCTTCGGAATCTCCGAGATAGCACCGGAAGCAGGTGTGATCAGTACTTCAATATGAATGTGTGTATTGTCTCATGGCATTCGTTTCTAGGAAAAAAAGAGCATTTAGTTCCGCTGCATGAGTTTTTATTTGATTCTTTGCGCACCACATAATGTGTGTATTGTCTCATGGCATTCGTTTCTTGGAGAAGTATGGAATCGAATTATCTCATGGTTTGTAAATGTGAATGTTGAAGTGCCTATTATTATATGAATAAAAGCAATGGTCCTAGAAAACAATTAGCTGCAATGAATACATTCGTAACATCTAGAAAGTATACTGCACTTTAATAATTGTGATAAAAGGATATATGATGTAAAGGAACTAACCTATGATATGATTAGCTTCGAGTTTTTTGACATGTGGTAACCCTTTTCACATGTTGCCTGTGTAGATGGACGTTACCATCATCCTTTTGGGTTTTGAGGATTGGAATCGAGATAGTCTGTTCAATAAACTTGGAAAACTGCTAAACCAATATACCACCTATGTCCATAAATGTAAGATGTTTTCTGGCCTATTTTAGCCTATCAATACATCTTATATTTGGGAACGGAAGTAGTATTTGATTAGCTTTTTGAGGTATCGTGTTAAAAATATTATTTGTTTGGAGAACATCGGGCCGAGACTGCACATGATGGTAATTTCATTTGACTAATGAGGATGTTGGAGAACATCGGGTCGAGCATTGCTGGATCACCTTAGCCAAAAAATTATGTTTTTTCTTATGTTAGCGCTATATATGGTGACTGACTGTTGGTCAAGAAGCAAAGCTCTTTCATGATTGTAAAGATATATTTTCAATATTTTCATGGCAAACAGTATTTCATTTTCCTCGAAACTATAAGCCCACTGAATGACCTTCTCCCCATGGCCTCTTTTTCTTTCTTTTCTAGGAGTTCCATCTTCACTTTGATCAATCTGGCTTCTCCATTCGTAGAATCGCTGGAATTTTTGATAGCTGTTAATTTTAGTTACCTGAAACAATATCCCTTTGTTTGCTGACACATTTTTTTGGACCAGGTGTAAAACTATCCTTCTGTGTCCCTTTCCAACCTGCCCTACCATGTCATATTTATTTTCTTCGCTTCCCAACTCGCTGAAACCTGTCACCTTGATTCGCCGCCCACGTCCTTGATAGCGTTATCGATGTTCAGTTGAATGTCACTTCCTTTGTCTCCATCTCTCTTCATATCGAATCCACTACTTCCATTCCCAGTCCCTCCACACCGACCATCAAGTTTGACATCATCATGCAGGCGGCGCGGCGAAGCGCACTTGTACGTCTAGTATGAAGTAATAATAAACAGGCACGACAACACACCTGCAACACACACCATCATGATCTAGTATTATACCGTTGCAATCACCTGGTGTTTACTTTTCAGGTACAATCACACCTACTATTCATGCCAGCTCTTTATCGCGCAATGGCACATGGTCCCTTCATAAATGGATGATGAGCAGCCAAGATGGCGTGTGACATCTCTCTCCTTCCATAGAAAACAAATAAAAGAAAAGAAAATTCTTTTTTCACATGAGCAAGCTAACTAAAGTAAGATGTCCACATGTGTCGTTGTTTTTCTTCTGGTGGTTCATTTCGTATGCTCAAGGTTTTCAGCCTTGGTGTATCTTTAATGGAGCATGATGTAGTAGCTGATTATCGGAAATAGGAGGCTTCGGGAATGATTAGTGATGATCGTAGCCGCGTAAGTTATTCTTGTCACTCACATTCTTGTTGTAGCTTAGAGGATTGTTTGGTTAGAAGTTGAGAGAGTCCACGCGATGGTGCAGTAGGGCGCCACGATAACCTCGCTAGGAGCTCTTTGGTTTGCTTCTTGTCACCAAGCTCTTTGGTTTGCTTCTTGCTCCGCAACGTTCCTCGATAGGAGCTTCCTTGTGATCTTCCTGCATAGCGCTAGGTTTGTGTCCCAGAGAAGAAGCATCTGACTGGCTTGGATGTACTGGTGGTTAGATGCTCGTGTGGCTGTAGCATGCTTTTGGTAGCAGCCTGAGCACGAATGAAAGGACACGGAAGTAACAGTGTATTGAAGAGCAACCAGTTTGAGGCACAAGAGGGACAAGAACCTCTCCAGCGCTCAGCATCCAGCCGGCGGGCAACCGGTAGCCTAACGGTCATGGGTAGCTGGAGGCGCACAACGCCTCAGTCTCCTCGAGGGTCAGAATGGTCCAGTATTCAGTGTCCATCAAGAAAATGCTAGACATCAACTGAGATACTCCCAAATTATTGGCTCGCTTATGTGTTTAGCTAGCGCCACGAGGTCTGACATCTCTTTTGCTGTAAGAAAACTCAGTCGATTTGTTTCAAATCTATGAGATGATCACTGGCATGCTCTTGAGAGAGTTATGCACTATCTAAAAGGCACTACGATCTATCACATTCACTATACCGGGTATCCGAGGATACTAGAGAGTTATAGTGATTCAAATTGGATATCTGATGCTGACGAGATAAAGTCCACGAGTGGATATGTATTCACACTTGGTGGTGGCACTATTTCTTGTAAATCTTGCAAGAAGACCTTCTTAATGAGGTCAACTATGGAAGGAGAAACTCACATTATTAGACATAGCCACTGTTGAAGCAGAGTAGTTTCATGAACTCTTGATGAACTTACATGTGGTTGAAAAACCAATACCCGCAATCCTTATGAACTGTGATAACCAAACTATGATTTTTAAAGTAAATAGTTCTAAGGATAATATGAAGTCATCAAGACATGTGAAGAGAAAACTAAAATCTGTCCGGAAAATGGAAAACTCCAGAGTTATTGCATTGGATTATATCCAAACATCAAAAAACTTGGCATATCCCTTCACAAAGGGTCTATAACGCAACGTGATAGAAAATGCATCAAAAGAGATGGGTATGAGACCCACAATATGAGTTTTCCACAGTGGTAAACCAATCTATGTGATGGAGATCCCGTGAATTAGAAATTGGGAGACAAGTTGTTGGTTACCTGAGAGGAAAATATCTCTACTTTAATAAACACCACTCCATGAATATCCGATACTTTCATATTCTGCATGGTAGGTTGATATATTATCTTAATGTGTTCTAAGTGGCTTATATTAAGCAAAGATGTTGTTCTGCAGAACATCTTTTGAAGAACACACATGTATGAGTCTGATTGTTAAACATCACAGTCTATGAGAGTAGGGTGCTCTCTCATAAACCCATGAAAGGCCATGGAGTGATGCATAACCTCCACCCGCGGGGAAGTCCGACAGTATCCTGATATCAGTCAAGAATTTGTGTGAAGCTAGCTTCGCAGCAAACTTGCAGTTCAAGGCATATTCTATTGTACAAGTTTCGGCCTAGTATGACATAAAGCTCTAGGTGAAAATTCATCTTAATAGTCTCCACGGCAGTACCGGTATATAAACAATGTTTTAAAACCAAAGACAAACTTCATGTGCCTCTAGGATCTGGTGGAGGATTGTTGGAATTTTTGCCTAAATAGGCCCAGCCTATCTATTATATGCCAATAAATTCCTAAAATCTAGAGGACCATTCAAGCAAAGCAAGGGGTAGAACAAAAATTTAGTCCCACATTGCTAGTTTAGTGGAAGTTGGACCAGCTTATATGGAGAGCTCTTCCACCACTTGTACGAGTTTGAGAAAAGAAGACATATACACGCGCACTCCTCCTCGCCTCTTCATGGCACGATGCGCGCGCTGTGGGTTGCGGGAATCTCGCCAAGCCGAGCTTTATTTTGCCACGCATGAATGGTATATGAACAGTAGTATAGAAGATGAAATGTTTTGCTCGAGTGGATTTTTAATACGATCTAAGTGGAAATTAATAAAACTGAGTGGAGGTTGTCCAGTTTTTGCTGTCGCCTATTCGCTTAAGCTTCCGCCTCTTTGTTTCATCTCCTGTGCAGCCTGTCTGCCTTTCCTCCATGCCTATAAGAGAGAGAGGTCACGCCTCCTCTCAGACATACCGACGCACACCCCTTTGCACTTGCAGTTCCAGAACACTGTGCTACCTAGATCTTCTCCATCCCGTCTTGTGGCGTACACCGCGAGTCGAGACAGTAGGCCTCTGAGACCCCGCTGCTTCTAGTCCTGTACGGGAGAAGGGCGATAAGGTTTTTGGGGAGCGCTATTGGCGCGACTACTGGCTTTATCACGAACTCTTTCATAGATAGCGGAATCACCGACATCTTTCCTAATGATGAATTCTTCCCCGACATCAACAACCTATTCCTCAACGACATGGCTGATGACGGTGCCAATACCAACACTGGCGGTTCCTCTGATGTGTTGTACATCCTCTTCCTCAAACTTGTTCTCATAATATCTCAAGTTCTATGCCTTGCAACCCTCTCGGTTATGTGCCTTAATCTATATCCTCTAATTCACATGATTAGTTTAATTTTTATTATTCTATTCATATTTTATTTAGTGTTTATCATGGTTAATTCTCTTAGTAAATTGCTCTTTTACTAAACAGGAGAAAGCGCTAGCTAGAGGGAAAAGACCAAACACGTTGGTTTTCCAGAAAGCTAGCGTGCTCTGCCAGATTAAGGGGATTGTAAAAACATTCCCTGGTAGGGGACCATAAGTGGCCACAGAAAAATGTGTTCAAGGGGGTAAACATATCACCTATGAGGCTAGCTGGTTGCAGTTCCCACAATAGTGGTTCTATATTTGGGATCATGAGGAACCAATCCCCCAAATTCTCATTACTCGCTAGGTGGCCCAGCCAACAAGATGGTGCAACCTTCTATTTATTCTTGGTTGGCATCCACGCCTCCATTGACACTTGCGAAAATATCATCCACACTAGATTATAAAATTCTACGACGCATCTAAAATTGGGTTTGTCTCTTCTTTCCGAAACAATTTATGCACTTAATTCTCTTTCTATCAAGTGACGATGGATATGGGAACTTCGATGAGCCTCAAACAACGACCCCATTATCCATTTTTCTCCGATCTCAGATTGGTTAGTGCACCATTATGAACCAAATCCCCAAACAATTAGCTTCCTCCACTGATTTATCGATAGGGTTTTAATGATTTGCCCATATATGTATGGATCATATGTGGACTTTTCCAAACTAACCTCCCATATACCTTGGTTTTGAGGTGTTCTGTATAAAACGTCTCAAATGCTCCTCCTATTCAAAGGAATTATAGAATACCGTTTGCAATGCTCTGGTCATTTAGGGCAGGCAGCACAAAGGTGTCTTATAACAACATAGAAAAGAACTAATGAAAGTGTAATGTTTTTCTTTCTTTCATTGTGTTATTTTTCTATATGTCGTTCTCGTTATGGCCATTTGGGTCTCTTTTTCCTTTCCCGTTTCTTGTTACTCAGGCTAGATAGTCATCCTCTATAAACTACAGCCAATCTTTTGGCTTTCTCTTTTCTTTCTAATATAATATATGCAGTTCTCCTGCATGGTTCAAAAAAAAACATAGAAAAGAACCCCTCTATATTTACGCCTCCTATCGGTAGACGTGATGTATTGCTCGTATTGGTTTATTTTTCTTGGAATTTCGTACTCCCTCCATCTAGGTTTAAACGACACCGTTTGCAAACCATGAAATTCCAAAATATTTAGGCACAAAACCATGTCCGGTCCATTGAGAGAGTCGTGTTAATCAAAAGCTATGGACGGCCAAATATTTGTACGTACCCTTTGGGTTAAAGTGAATTAAACGGGCTGCACTTTTTATAGCTTTCAATAATTAAATCCAAGACGTATATTTTAGATCTAACTATCAATATAATTTAGATGATGTGGATCAACCCGGTGCCTCGAAACACATCCTTATATTATTTTTAGTATATAACTAGCACAGTGGCCCTCGCATTGCGAGGGCATTGTCTTTGTGTGTGCTTGATAAATTAGTTAATAGTTTCTTTGATATTTGCAGGATATCAGTAGAAAAATATGGATATACAACTACATAACATGAGTGGAAGTATTTGGTATGCCTTTAATGGTTGGATGTAACACCATAGGGCTTGAGTGTGCTTCCCGTTTGGAATCATCACATTGGTGGGCCATTGTCTTGTCCTGACGTTGTCAAAGGAGGGGTTTTAAGTTTGAAGATCATTAATTCATGCTCATGCTCTCTAGGAATAGAGAGTTGGTTGTCACTCTTTTCATTTTTAATTATTTGGCGATATACATCATTAATTTTTTTTTGGTTGATCTCATGTATAATAAATATAGTTTTTCACTGATATATATGGGTGAACATATTCTGCAATGTATACTTGGACATGTAATACACACAACATTTTAGGTAGGCCAACTAAATAATGAGATTTTGCATTTAATCCGGTTGTGTGGAATATACATGAATTTTGCAAGGTCTATTGAAATACAAAAAAAATAAGAACATACAGATGTCAAGATAAAACAACAATTATTGAGTATGATGATGATGTTTTAATTTTAATAAAGTGGACTTGTTTTGATATCTTCCATAATTCCATAATGTACACTCTTTATATTTCCCCTAAATATTCTTAATCTTCTTTGAGATAAACACTGTTATAGCTTCAGTTTTTATCTCTTTCAGGATACCCCGGTGGATATGGGACCAATAAACAAATTCTAACAACCATAATAACAGATCAACTTCCACCTTGTGAGAGCCATAGTTTACTCCTTCGTCTCTCCTGGAATCTCGATTGTCTGCTGCCTCAGTGTCTTTGACCTTTGCTTTCTCCAATAACCACGCAACATGTGTCCACATGAAAGATACAACTAATATACCAATGTGCAAACAAATGCAATCCACGGGATGTTTGGTACAAAACAACTTTATAATTATGGTCTGAATGGAATGTACTCACTCCGAACCAAAAATAAGTGTCATGGTTTTAGTTCAAATTTTAATTAAATCCATGACACTTATTTTGGAACAGCCGGGAGAGTATGCTTCGGTTATTGAAAGCAAAATTTTCAAAGTTTTGTGCAAAATAACTTGTTTCAAGGGTATGAATATTCAAGTAAGAGCGAATATACATAGGTATATTTGTACAAATTTAGACATAACCAAATAGTGTACATTCTCAAGTGTATTCAACCTTTATCACTAATCTTGCGTCCACAAGTGTTTAGAGCTATATAAACACGTAACTTTGAAATAATATATTTCTTGTGGTACTTCAAGTGTCTTCTGCGAGGCATGGAAATATATATACATGTAGCAGCCAAATGAAGCTTTTGAATCCTAAGCTCGAGCCACCTAGTGAAAATGATACCTACAATGTCAACGGCTAAATAATATTGCAAATTTAAACAATGAATCTCTATTCACTTAATAAGATATACATGCACATAAAATGAGTAGACAATATACCTCAATATAACAAATTAGTTCATACTTCATTAGCTCCTCGGCATGTTGTATTTACTACCTACCACAGTTCGTTTCCATAGCTAGACTTGTAAAAATTGCTGTGCATACGCGCACCGACTGACCATAAGCGGGACCATACACGGCCTTGGCCCAGTCTTTGCACCCTACATTTCTGTTATAGGCCATCAGTTCCTGCTTGGTTTAAGAATCATGTAAACTACCGGCCATATCTTACTTTTGGCTGACATCCCGGCACTGCATATGCGCACTATATGATGTGCAACATCGTATAATGTAATAATGGCATGGCATTTTAAGAATGGCATTGATGAGCTTACACTAATATTGAAGTTTTACTATATAAATGTATATGGAGAACTTTATGTGTATTATAATATTGACATACATAGGAAGAGATACACGACTACATTGCGTAAAACTGAAAATATGGGCACCAAGTATATAAGTACAATTACACAATTCTAATTAAAACTAAGTGTAAGTTGTATCTCGCCCGATCGATGCAAGATTTCCCATTTTTCTCAACTTAAGCGCCACCATTGTGCTTGCCCTCAGTACCTTAGCACACCAACGGAGGAATGTCTGTAACCTTGAATCTTCTACTAAGGGCAGGTTCAATGTTGAGCGCTTGTGTAGGACACTTGGGTGGAAGAAAAAACGAAACTAATCCTGGTGTCCAATGCAAGAGTGAAGAGCTCCAACAGAAGCATCTAAATTCTAGGCGCTTGTTTCTCCAACTGTTTGGTCTGAATTTTGTGCCACATGGCAAATTCTAATGAAGCCTTTGGCACATTTATTTGCGTCGACTCCTATTATTAAGCGAACACAACTACCAATAGACCTGAAAGATAATCCCAGCGCCCGCCCATAAGAGTCTCCATTGTACATGCCACAACTCTAACGCACCAGACCAGGTCATCAAGCCGGTCAGAAAATCTAGAGGAGGACAAAAAGTGAATATAGACCAACTATTTTTTCAAGGAACCAAATTTTGCAGATTAATGGTGAAATTTCAACTGTAATTGTGCGGTAAGAAATTACTACTTCCCTGGCATGTTAGGCTGCAGCATACTCCCGGCCGTGAACATACCCTTATCCATGCGAATTTCTGAATGCTCACCTGACACACGATCATGGCATGTTCCCAGATTGATTCCTCTAGACCATCTTGGAAGCCATCCATGCTAAGGAACGGCACAAAGCCTGACGGCTTCTGTAGGGCATGGAGGCAGCTGCTCCGAAGGTCCTGGATTTTGGCCGAGACCTCAGATAATTAAGAATGGCCTCGGGTCACGGCCGGCGGCCTCCGCAGATCGATCTCCGACCGACCATGGCAGTAATCGAGTAGTCGCTCTAATTTCTTTGACGGCGCTAAAGGCGACTGCTCCCACCCTCGTCGTCGGCAACGGTTCCCGACCGGCGTTGGCAGATGAAATCTAACCTCCAGGCTTCTGTGCCGATTTGGAGGCCCCTCAGCTCTGATGCAGTTGGCTCCCGGCACCTCGCCCCAAGTGGTTTTGTCCCCGGCGGCGGTGTGCTTGGCTGCATCGCAGCTTGCAGAAGCGGTGGCGTTGGAGCTGGACCCGATGGCTTTTTCTCTGAGAATTTTAGGGTCTGTAGTGCAAAAAATCTGGACATGTTTGTAATTTTCTTTCCTTTAATGGTCCTCTTTGTAATTGTGCCACCGTTTAATGAAAGCTTCTAGGTCCCATTGGGACCTCCCCTGGTTCAAAAAAAAAAAAAAAAAAAAGAGGAGGCAAAAGGTCATGGACTGGCCGGATTCGGTCAGGCGGCAAGATGAGAGGATACAAACATGTTTTCTGGAGGGGGACGATATGCACAGAATTAGATGATGCAGTACGCACATGTATAAATACTTTCCGTGTCCATCTTTTATGGCCCCTTTTGGCACCTACGTGACAACTTGTACATAATGATAGTTTACGTAACTTTTTTAAGCTTTAAATCTTAGCCTTACAAAATAAGATCAATGAATCACATAATTTCAGTACATGTGGATTAACGTGGTGCTTCTATTGGACATTCTTATATTGCTTTTAGTATATAATAGATAGATAGAAGATTTCATACTCCCTCCATCCAGGTTTAAAGGACACAATTTGCAAACCATAAAATTCCAAAATATTTAGGCACAAAAGCATTTAATCTCTGTAATTATTCTGGTGTGAAAAAACAAAATGCTCGCCTGCACATGTGTGAACAAATGTGTAACTGGCTATTATTCTCCTCATGCATATTCTTCTCCACACTATAAAAAAGACCAATTAGAGGACACCTAAGACTTAGAGAATTGCAAATTGTGTCCCTTAAAACAGGACAAAGGGAGTAGTTTCATTTCAGTCATGTCACATGGCCCCAAAAAGTGGTGATTCCTTAAGAAAACATTGAATGCATAAGGCTACACTAAAATGTCTGGACTACTTAATTAGTTAGATTTCCAACATAGATCTATGTACATGGGCCAAGGAAACGTGGGGCATGGGAAGCCCCATAGGTTGCAGCAAGTCTAGTTGGTCCAAACTCCATGTCCGCAAGGCTCCCTTAAGGGGCATGAAAAGTCACCACGAGTCCTACCAGTACACGTGTTCTGGAGTCCTACTCATACGCCAAGAGGGTCCCGACTAGCTTGGGAGGAGGCCATCTCCTAACCACATGTATTTAAAGAGGACCAATTTCTTCACATTACCTAAAGACAACTTTCAAGTAGACAAAAGCGGGTAACTCTTGAGTGCACACCTGGTTCTGTCCTAATATATCTGATGTCTTGAATCACCCATTCTAACTTTCATGGTCCATCTTTCTGACCACCATTATACGCTATTTCCAATATAATCCCATTGAAGGCATGAGCTTGGCTCTTAACCGCACAAGAGGGCCCGCACCTGAATAAAGTTGTGCCCCCGAACCAATTGTGATCTTAACGTGTATGCATGACCAACAATTCATGCAAATAGTCGCTCTTTACTGGTGACCAAAAACACTTGTGATCCGATATTAGCATGGTCAACAAATTTCATTTTCATTTGTTTTCAGTTTCATTACTCCCTCTGACCCATATTAGTTGACTTGGATTTGTCAAAATTTGAATAGTTGCTAGCAATGAAGTTTGAATACTAGAAGACCTAGATAGCTTAAACAAAGAGAAGACTTTGTAGAGATAGGTGCACTGAATTGTTTTTATAAAAAACATGTATATGTCATAACTAAATTCAGTATATTTTTGTGGGAGTCTATTATATGGAGTCTGGACCTGCAAAAATTCATGTAGCAAAACTATTGTCACATTCATATTGTGGTATTCCACTTTGTTACTTCACTATTAATGATCACGGATAAATGCGGTGATAACATATTGAGTACATTAACAAGTCGAGGACACCACTTTTAATGCTCACCTAGTCTTTCTTTAACTAGAGTCACACCTACTCATGTTCCTCTTTCTCCCACAATCGTACATAGTCTCTTCATAAATGGATGATCTATGAGCAGCCACACCGGTGTGTGATAGCTCTATCTTTGGGTACATACAGTGGCGAATCTAGGATGAAAATTGAGGGTAGGCTCAAAAACTAATGCTAAGGCTCATCAAATTCATCTCTCCGCTATTTTGCCAATAGTAAGTTATGAAGAGCCATGACGGGTCGATGGAATTTCTTTTGCGAAAGGGATCAACGAATTATTGGTTGAAACACCGCAACACTATATTTCATTTTTTTAATGATTTTCTCTATTTAGCTCAAACGGTCCATGCCACATGCTTCCCTCCGAGCCTAGTTTTCTTTTTCCTGACATCATGTATACATTATGTTCCTCTCAAAAGGAGAATACAAGTTTGTTCTTTTTAAGAGAAATTCCCGTTTCCTTTTCTTCAAGGATTTGAAGAATGTTTCTGATCTTTTGATCCTCCTAAGAAACTTTTTCTTTTTCTTTTCAAGGATTTTAGAGAGTTTTTGGGCGTCCTCTTTATTTCCCAATGCTAATTTCTAATCCAGTTGTCTACTTGCGCCAGAACAATACAACACCAGCGGAAAGCCCATGGCCCAAGATGAGTAGGTAGATCAGTAACCATTCGTTCTGAACGGGAAAAACATCATCTTCATGCAGTTTCAAGCGTTCGTACTTTGTGAATATCATCGCTGGCTACCGCACTGCCTCTTGCAAGTATAGATAATGTTCTTTCTATAAAAAGAGGTGTGCTTCGGTCCCCCCCCTTAAACTTAAGTTTCATGGGCCATTTTATTTCTTTGACCCGTCGAAACCCATATCGAGGCCACGTATAGCTCCGTATATGTGTACTTGGTCGAACTGAGTATAATCCATGTCCTGGACGGCTGATCCCACCTCTTATTATCGCGATCTACGTCTTTGCATGTCATTTTTTTTGTTGCTGTTATATAACTTACGATTTTCGCTTCTGCAGGCACATGAGTATTCGTGTACGGGGAGTATACGTCTAAGAGGACCATATGGACTTCGGGTGGGTTCGTACAGTCCTAAAACAATTGGTATGAGTTTTTGTTTGTCAAAGTTTGAAAAGGAGGGAGGAGAGGGGGGGGGGGACCGAAGCAAAAGTGCTATAAAAATAGAGGGTAGGCTTCAGCCTAACGAAGCCCACCTAGTAGATTCGCCCCTGGGTACGTACAAAACAAATGAAACTGAAGAAAATGCTTTGTCACCCAAGAGAGGTAACTAAAATAGGATGTCCACATGTGCCGTTTCTATTCTTGAGGTTTGTTTTGTTAAATGTTTGATATGCTCAAGGTTTTCGGATTTCCTTCGTGTATGCTTACAATAGCTGATTATTCGAAATGGGAGGCATTAGAAACGACCAGTCAGGATCGCAGACGCGTTATTCTTGTCATGGGCCGAGAAAACGTGGGGCATGGGAAGCCCCATAGGTTGCAGCAAGTCTAGTTGATCCAAACTCCATGTCTACAAGGCTCCCTTAAAGGGCATGAAAAGCCACACAGAGTCCTACTAGTACATGTGTTCTAAAGTCCTACTCATACGCCAAGATTGGTCCCGACTAGCTTGGGAGGAGGCCATCTCCTAACCACATGTATTGAAAGAGGACCAATTTCTTCACATTACCTAAAGACAACTTTCAAGTAGACAAAAGCGAGTAACTCTTGAGTGCACACTTGGTTCTGTCCTAATATATCTAATGTGTTGAATCACCAATTCTAACTTTCATGGTACATCTTTCTGACCACCATTATACGCTATTTCCGATATAATCCCATTGAAGGCATGAGCTTGGCTCTTAACCGCACAAGAGGGCCCGCACCTGAATAAATTTGTGCCCGCTAACCAATTGTGATCTTAACGTGTATGCATGACCAACAATTCACGCAAATAGTCGTTCTTTACGGGTGACCAAAAACACTTGTGATCCGATATTAGCATCGTCAACAAATTCCATTTTCATTTGTTTTTAGTTTCATTATATGTTTTACACTGTTATCTTACTAGATAAACTAGGATAATTGCTAGCAATGAAGTTTGAATACTAGAAGACCTAGATAGCTTAAACAGAGAGAAGACTTTGTAGAGCTAGGTGCACTGAATTGTTTTTGTAAAAAACATGTATATGTCATAACTAAATTCAGTACATTTTTGTGGGAGTCTATTATATGGAGTCTGGACCTACAAAAATTCATGTAGCAAAACTACTGTCACATTCATATTGTGGTATTTCACTTTGTTACTTCACTATTAATGATCACAGATAAATGCAATGATAACATATTCAGTACATTAACAAGTCTAGGACACCACTCTTAATGCTTACCTAGTCTTTCCTTAACTAGAGTCACACCTACTCATGTTCCTCTTTCTCCCACAATCATACATAGTCTCTTCATAAATGGATGATCGATGAGCAGCCACACCGGTGTGTGATAGCTCTATCTTTGGGTACGTATGAAACAAATGAAACTGAAGAAAATGCTTTGTCACCCAAGAGAGGTAACTAAAGTAGGATGTCCACATGTGCCGTTTCTATTCTTGAGGTTTGTTAAATGTTTGATATGCTCAAGGTTTTCGGATTTCCTTCGTGTATGCTTACAATAGCTGATTACTAGAAATGGGAGGCATTAGAAACGACCAGTCAGGATCGTAGACGCGTTATTCTTGTCATTGGGCTTCTTGTGGTAGCTCATGGATGTCCCCATGTGACAGTATAGCTTGGTGCCACAGGAACCTTGTCGATTAAGTTCTATGCTTTGGTTCCATTTCATCGTCCAAGGAACCAGTTTGTACTTGTCCCTGACCTGGACGGTGCCAGGGGGTTAATTGGTTCGCTTGGGGCTGCAGGCACGAGGCTGATACCACCCTACGCATGATTAAATAAGAGAACCGATTGCTCAACTTAAAGAGTTCATCTCAGGTTGGACCTCTCTGTGTATTTCTCGCCCTATCCGTATTACCCCTGCCTCGGTGACTCCATTCCCCTATGTTCATGTTTTGCATTAGTTTCTCTCAGTGTGCACCTTCGCCAACTGCTAACAACAACACACTACAGGAATGAACGAAGGTGCCGACGGCCGGACGGCTACACCGACGGCCAAATGTCGGGCCGTCGGCGTAGCTACCTTCCCTGGCGAGCTGACCAGCCTGGCCGTCGGCGTAGGGACGACCGTCGGCGTAGTTGACGGTGCCGAGGGTAGCCGTCGGCGTAGCGTGGCCGTCGGCGTAGTACAGAGGGTTGTGCCGACGGTGGCCCTCGGCATAGGTACAACCCTCGGCGTAGGCCTAGTTTAGACACGGCGATGCAAACGGCGTTAGGCAGACAGGCTATGCCGGCGGCTTGGCCGTCGACACAGCTCTTTGAAATTTTTTGTTTTGTCTGTGCCAACGGCTTAGCCGTCGGCGTAGGCCTCCAGATTTTTTCCTTTTATCTCATTTTTTTTGAAAAATCATAACTAAATCATTCTAGTTCAGAAAAATACAAATAATATATCAAAATTTGCAGAAAAATAAGACCTATCTATCTACACTCAAATATTACACATTTATAAAAAAAAGTGAAACATAAAACATTATATATAGTTTAAAACGGGCATTATAAATTCAAAAACGATCCAAACAACATGAAACCTTCGCGTGGTGTCATATTATGTGACATAGTTAGATGGAAAAATATCAAAGTATATCGATTATGTCTCAAAAAACCTTCACAAAATGACCTATCTCGTTCGAGGTTTCTTGACTTTCGGGTCAAATGACCAATGTTATGGCTAGAAAGAAGGCATAGTTTGTGATAATGTTTCCATATTATGCATAAGTATGCATCATGGGATGACGAACAATGTTTCAGGAGGAAGTTTTCCTTTTCGTCGCACCAAAATGCCGTTTTCCATTTTCCGAGTGCAAAAAACTGACGGTTTTGTGAAGCAACCACCAAATGGCTAATTCAAAATGCTACCGTCACATTTTTCAAAAATACTAGACCACCTTACATGGATAATTTCACAACAGTGGGATCTCAAACATTTTCTTCTATCCCTGATAAAAAAGACAAATTCCTGCCGAATCAGTAGGAAGTGGGTCAGATATGAACTACAGGTACATGATCGGATGCTCATGATTTTTTACAAAAATCATTTTTAGGTTCAAAATATGTTGTTTCATCATAGATCCACTTCAAGTTTAGCCAGTCTCGGCCCCGAGCTAAGAATCTTCATGTCCGCCCTTCGACAAGTATAACGATGGTTTAAAACGGGCATCATAAATTCAAAAACGATCCAAACAACGTGAAACCTTCGCGTGGTGTCATATTATGTGACATAGTTAGAAGAAAAAATATCAAACTTGGTATATTGATTATGTCTCAAAAAAACCTTCACAAAATGACCTATCTCGTTCGAGGTTTCTTGGCTTTCGGGTCAAATGACCAATGTTATGGCTAGAATGAAGGCATAATTTGTGATAATGTGTCCATATTGTGCATAAGTATGCATCATGGGATGGCGAACAATGTTTCAGGAGGAAGTTTTCCTTTTTGTCACACCAAAAAGCCGTTTTCCATTTTCCGAGTGCAAAAAACGGACGGTTTTGTGAAGCAACCACCAAATGGCTAATTCAAAATACTACCGTCACATTTTTCAAAAATACTAGACCACCTTACATAAATAATGTCATAACAGTGGAATCTCAAACATTTCTGTCTATCCCTGGTGAAAAAGACAAATTCATGCCGAATCGGCAGAAAGTAGGTCTGATATGAACTACAGGTACATGATCGGATGCTCATAATTTTTTACAAAAATCATTTTTAGGTTCAAAATATGTTGTTTCATCATAGATCCACTTCAAGTTTAGCGAGTCTCAATCCCGAGCTAAGAATCTTTATGCGTGCCGTTTTAAACGGGCAAATGAAATTATGATAAGAATCACGGCATAGTTTCTGATAAGTTGATATTGATATCACATTTGGATTCCTCTCATTTTTCTAATCAATTTAGATATATTATTTGCTGAATTCCGATTTACAGATTTAAAGATATTAATTATTCCATATTAAATAAAAAATACAAAAAAATCATTATATTTTTATTTGAATTCAATAATATTTTTACTTATTCATTGTTGTTTACATAAATAATTGCTTGTAATTTCAAAAAATACAACCATATGACATGATAATATAAGAGTTAATAGGAATAATATCCTAGTATTGACAACAATGAGTAAATTGCTTTGCGGGAAGAGATTCTGAAGGAACGAGGAAGTTAAACGTGCTAGAGCTGGAGTAGTGCTAGGATGGGTGACCGAACGGGAACTTTAACTAAGACTGCAATTTAATCAATTATTAACTATAAATAGTGTTAAAATGATTAAAGCGGGAGATTGAGGAGTCAAATAATTCAAAGATTAAAAAAATAAAAAAATAAAAAAAATAAAAAAATACTTTAGGCTATGCCGACGGCCTGGCCGTCGGCGTAGCTCCAGACTGAACCGTTAACCAAAACGGCCGTTGACTGACACGCGGGACCCGCTGAAAGACGTTGTCTTGGGGAGGGCTGTCGCAACCCAGGCTGTCTTAAACGAGGACGTCTGTACGCTGGCAACGGCCACCGTCTGCACAGCAATTTGACGCTGTGCCGATGGCAGCCGGCCGTCGGCGTAGCGATTATTTCCTGTAGTGACATGTGAGGTTATCAAGTGAAATAAAAGAGAGGTGAATGGATCTAGAGACGAATTTCCATTTCCTATTAGAATTTCAGATATGAGATTTGATACCATGGATATTTAGGATGCCTATACTTTGTTCACTTATAAAAGTTAGAAAAAGGTTAGTCTTTCCTAATGTTAGGAAAAATGAACCCCTTTTAGTATGATTAGGACAATAAGGTGACGGTGAGAGATCAAGAGCACTCATTTTGTGAAGTCTGAGGAAAAGCAACCTAGTTTTGTGTATTTTGTGAAAAATATATTTCAAACATAAACACATAGCACATTGTCTTACAGAATTTGAACTGTTTTTGCCACTATCATGATATAGTTAAAAACTAGCAGCGTGTCAAAAACCACAAGCTAGTGGGTTGCCCATGCCACTAATATGGGCTCAGGGGGCATGACACCATCTGTCATCGACACACATCGCCAATGGAGATTAGTCGTTTTCTATTGCATGCCTATGAGACGCAGATGGAAAATAGTCATGTGACTTATACCTCCATTGCAGATTTTCCTCCCACTATGAGACAACAAAGTTTCAATGGGCCACATCTCCATTGCCAATGAGTGCTTCGCCGTGTAATATGGGTCACTCCATACTAGTGGGGTTTTTGTTTGTCATTGTGATTTTTCGTTGAGGCCGCTTATTAAAGTAGTAGAATACCCCGACTCCTAATTATGATTGGAGTGTAGATCGATACAAAATCTTGTCTAATTGACTTTCACTTTTTGATTGACCGAACAGATTTATTTTATTCTCAAGTTATTAATGTGGGCACGGGAACCTTATTTTGGTAGATATAAGACTAAAATATTTACAAACATTAGTCAGTCGATTGCATAATTGGATATTGTGTTGAGTAGCGCAACCTTAAATAATGTTTTTTTGTGTGTGTGTGTGTGTGTCGATAATTTGCATGTTCTATGTATTCTCTGTTTTCCTTCGCAGTAGTTAGAGGTGGGGCATACATGTATTTGTTGCTCTCGGTTAGATCTGTCAAGCATTGATTCTTGATATAGTGGTTGGTTTCCGTCATGTGTGGCTGGTATTAGTTATGAGTTTGTGATGGCTTATGATTACTTCATTTTTTGGTCCTCATAGTCTTCCATCTCGACTGTTTCATACCATTTTCTTATGGTTTCCTCATAGTACTGTTCCATCTCTAATGTTTTAAGATTGATGTCTCATGAAATTCTTAAAACCTTCAAAGTTAGTCTATCTCGTCCATGTTGGTATTCAGTTTTGCAGTTTCTTCATTCCAGAAAATTGAAAGAATACCATGGTCCGGTATTAAAATGTTGGAGGGGACTTTAGAGGACCTTTATGTAACCCTTTCTTCTATTATAAGGATCATTTCCATTCATTTTTTTAGTTTCTTTGAGATGTTTTACTATAAGAACTTCTATTGAGATACTATAGATAGAGTCTAGACTTTGTACACCTAGGTGTACTAAAACAAACCATAATGGGTGGTCATAGTGGCAAGTAACTTAGTCTAGTATCATGCATATGAACTTTGTCTAATAAGTTATCATCTTCATAGTGTATCATAACAGTAGTTAGTATCATCGGTAGCTATATTAATTAGCTTGTAAGAGTCTTTTTCATAGTAACATAGCTTGTGCCCACAACAATCTCTCTATGTATTTAATAACATGCCATGTCATCAAAATGTAAGTTGGCACTGCATACAATTTCATTTTTACTGCCTATGTTATTCCCACTATGGCTAATAAACGTGTATACACTTTGAATTCTGTATGGCATCCATCATATTATGGAGTGTGGGCTATGTGGACCTATCAAATTTTGTCAATCGGAACTACTACTGTGAAAATCTTTGGCAGTCATATTATGGAACCATATTTAATTAACTACTTTCTTGAAAATACCTAATGAAAATTTAATGATGGAAACATGTCAGTACCAACTCTTCATGAAGTGCGATTTTATATCTCACTTACATAATTTCTTTTAAGCTACATCTACACCTATTCATAATGCTCTTTGTTAAAAACTTGTATTTTTATAAAGGAAATATATTAGTACCAAGAAGATACCAATTACAGTCAAACTCTGCAATAGCATAATGACACTACAAGAAATCTGGCTATATATGACCCTCCATTTTCGTCACAAAATCGTCATAGTAGTCCATTTATGACGATTCTATGACGATTTTGAGATCGTCGAAAGCTGGGCGTCGCAAATAAACTATAACGACGTTTTTGGTAAAATCGTCATAATAAATGACGATATTAGATCGTCATAACGCCTATGACGATCCAATATCGTCATGGTCCATCTAGCCTGGCCAAGTCGGATCCTCGTGGTGATCCTCGTGGCAAAATTGTGACGAAATAAAATCGTCTTAAATCAAAATCAGCCACCCATTTCTAGGTTCCACATGGGCTCGGCCCAACTATTCGGATTGTTTTCTTTGCATTGGTCTTTATATGGATAGATTCTTACTTTGGGCCTTCTTATTTTGGGTTGGTCACACCAAAAATAGCCATTATCATCCATTTTATTTTGGACTGATCCGTTTAGAAAATGCAGTCCAAATTGTCACTCTGAGATGAGCAGTGGGTCCCAGAATAATATTATTTTGGACAGGGGTCACATTAATAACAAATCACACCAGTTAATAGAAAAAATGTACCAATAAGTACAAAATACACATCACAAAGAAAGATGAGTTTATTACAATATTCTGGTCGAATAGATGGAACACATGAAATTCCACTCATTCAAATTACAACTAGTTTAGAAATCAAATCTTGATGACTGGTACTACAAATCAACAACTAAAGCTACGAGCAAGTGTAAAAACTAGCTACAATTTGATCCTCTCGAACTTATGCATGCTTCGGATCAGCCAGACTCCTGTAAACAATAGGGTATCTGCAGTCCCAACAAAATAATTACAAAGCAGAATCAAAAGGCGGATAAATGGAATGCAAGAAGTTCACTATTTAATGAAATAAGTGCATTTTTCATTGTTTAAGCATAACATCTTCAACGGCGGAGAGTGCAACAATTAAATGTGATATTGCAAACACACAGCATTGAGAGAAATAGAAACAGTGTACACCAAATATCAAGTATTTACACTACCCCTAAACACTTGAATACCAGATAGTTTTGTTTGTGTCAGTATATATATACACTACCCCTAAACACTTGAATACCAGATAGTTTTGTTTGTGTAAGTATATATATACTATGCCCAAACACTTGAATACCAAATTGTCCCTCGTACAATGGTGCTAAAAGAATGATCAAGGAATCAGGATGCTAGCTAGCTTCTGGAATAGCACTTCAACAGAAACAGTTATCATCTTTGAAAAATTAATTCTCTCATAAGCACGACTAAGCGATTTAAACTTCAGATGTTTAATTGCCTTCAAACTAACTAATGCCCTCAGTCGAGGCTCTAACTCTGGACTAGGCAACAAAGGAAGAACCGATTGAGATTTGCTAGTTCGACCGCGTACCTGACACTCCCTCTGGATGGCATAGGAACATCAGGTTTTAGTGGCAAAAGGAGCCTCCCACGAAACAAAGAAAGAAACCGGCGATGCTTGGCGGCGGCTGGTCACAGAACACATCACAGCATAATCAGCACCGAGATGGATGCTACACTTTCTCCTTGACACATGCGAAGGTGAATATCCCTAGTGTTGTTGTGGCAACTTGCTCAACTACCCAAGAATCCAACATTGGCCTTACAACTGCTGCGAGAAATAGACCTGAAATTGCACATGATAAGGTCAGATGAAGACAAGTAAAAGCACATGAGACACCATCTATTCTATACCTGAAGCTCAAAATCACAACGTAAGTCATGCAGTACCATGCCCAATCATCTACACAATAATACTAGAAAATCTAACTAAGTCATGCAGTACCATGCCCAATCATCTATACAACAATCCTAGAAAATCTGAAGCCGCGGAGGCACGACGATCATACGAGCAATTACTGTCTTAGTTGAACCTCCTTAGAGAAGAAAATCTACTTACCATAAGGAAACTGCAAACATATAAATTAGAAACTAGGAAAATTGGCATGAAGCAGCAAAAATAGGAAAAGTAACATTAAAAAAATTAGCTTCCATCTAGCAAGCTGCAACTAACAGTTTCCATCAATAAATAGAAACTAGCTTTCATCTAGCAGGTGGAAAGATAGTTCTGCATGAAACTAGCTTTCATCTAGCAACTTGAACTACGCATACCCCGTACTCCTGTATTGTGTCTATGCAGCTGGGTCATGGCGCGCGAAGCTTCGCACACCGCCAGATGTGGATCGCGCGGTCAAAGCACTAAATCAAGAAATCATGAACAATACACATAACAACAAGTCAAGTACTCAGTGGAGTACTCGGTGGAGATGACAAGACACGTAACTATAGGTGCCAGACTACTCCAATTAGTGCCAAATCAAGAACATGCATGAGTACAAAGAACTAAATCAAGAAATCATGACAGGAGCGAGGGATCACACGACCAAACCTTGGCGAGCCGACGGCACACCGAAGACAGGCTTGAGTGTGTTGAGGATGGAGGATGTTGGTTCTGGACTTGGTGAAGAGAAGCAACATCCTTGAAGCAAAGCTCGACAATGTCGACCGTGGCCTTCCTAGTGACGGCCACATTGCTGGCGAGCCGACACTGCTTCTCCATGTTCAAGAGCAACTCAATCAAGGGCGTCGACGGTTGCCTTCTGCATCATCCACATGGCGAGCAGATCGATCGACAAATTGAAACCTTCGGATCGGAAGGGGACACGCAGAGAGCAATCAACACACAGCAACAAAGGCGTCAGCAGCTAAGCGAGCTAGCTAATACTCCTAGGTGAGCGAGGAACAGGGGAGAGAGAGGAAAAGGGAGCTGCAGCGTACCGGCGTTGATTCAGTCCTGTGGGGTTCCGGCCTTGGAGAGGACCTCGAGGTCGACGATGCTGAGTGACATGCCATCCGCGGCAGATAGATAAACAGACACAACAAGATCGTTGAATCTATCTACTGACTTCGGAAACCTGAAAGTGCATCAAAAAAGGAATGGTTATGTGAAGCCAGAAGCAACAAAATCTGCACATAATATAAGGGTTTGTTTTAGGGGAAAAGCACATAATATACTGGTACCCATGAATATTTAGATGCAGAACACTTCATTATTCTATATGATATAGAATATTTTTATGTGGAGGAAATTATATCAACTAAAAAAAATAAACTAAGAAACCTACCTTTTCAAACAAAGGGAAAAAGCTGAATAGTGCAGCGAATGATAAAGGCTCTATTAGACTTTGACTAATTTCATTGATTATCTCCATTGTCTGCACATCAAAGAAAACATTGTCTCCATTATTTCCTTAATCACCTCCCTTACATGTTGGTGACGTACATCCTCTCATGTATCACTATGTGATGCAAGCTTGCTTACGAAAACAATAACGACTCAGCTTAATGAACAGTTTAGCCAATTCTATCCGCAAAGAGCACTATTCAGCTTAACGGCGAAGATCTTCTTGGTTTACAAATCTAGACCTACCACCATGATTTCAATCAGACGACAAACAAATCTAAGACCTATCGCAAATCTCCATACCACATTAGTTATCTAGATGCAGGCCACGGTCAATTTATCCAAATTACGTAAAAGAAATATACTTGATGCTAGAGAGTGAGATAGAGATGAGGTAGGGAGCATACCGTGTGGCTGCTGCTGCCATCTCCGGGTCGAGGCAGCAACAGCGGACGGGTCTGGCACTGCCGCTGCTCCTCCGTGTGGATACCGAGGTCGGAGACACCAGATCCGTGCGGGACTCCGCTATGTAGGAACAGTTGTACTTGGCAGTGTTTACATGAAAGTGTAAAGTGGAGACAATTATTTTCAATATCAAGCTATATATATGCATGTTTTAAGAAATGTAAAAAATAGAATAGATATCTAGCAAGTGAGTGACAAATATGCATGGCAGCAGTGCATGAAAGGACTGCATCAGCACAATTAAAAGGTTCAATAAAAGCAGCACACACCAATGCAAAATCCATATTTGCACATCAGAAATACATAGTAACAGAGAACTGCCAGTGGCGAACACCAACTGAACTCGTGACAAACTAACATTATGATTCCCTGCATCTTAACACTCACAGAAGCTAGCCTAACAGTTATTAGAAAAAAGTATGTGCTGAAAAATCTAATTGTGCAATTATATTCACGGAAGAAAATCCAGTGGATGACTCGATTCTTCTCATGAATAATTCTAGAAAACAAATTCATGGATACTACAACTGGTACAGCTAGGACGCAGAAATGGGCGTGGAATTTTCACATCCGACAATCCACCTTCATCATTATAATTATTCTACTAGAGTACAGATAAGGCCAACTTTACATAGGGTTCAGCATTGGCGGAGGAGACGAAGTGCGCACGGCTGTGGGGCCCTCCGGAGACGGATACGGAGACGACCGGGGACACGACGCGGAGGGAGAGGAGCGGCGAGGTGGACCTGGAGACCAGGAGCGCAGCCCTCTGCGCCACCGCCGGCTCGCCATGGCTGCAAGAAGATGGTCGGAGGAGGGTTACAAATGTCGGGAGGCTACAAAAGATTGAATGGTGAGGAGGAGGAGGAGGAGCTCACGAGTGTGGAGAAGGAGGTCATGCCACCATTGGATGGGAGGAGGTTCTAGGATGGAGTTGGTACCCGCCTCTCCTTGGCCGGCACCGCCCGTTCCCTCCTTCACCGATGTCGGCGACGCCACGCCCCGCCTCACTGGACAACCAGGATCTAGGCTAGGGTTTCATCGGGTCTGTCTTCGAGCACAGGGGAGAAATCCCGTGAGGGGAGATGGGTCGCAGGTGAGCCAGAGGTGGCCGCGGGCGCTGGAGGACTAGGGTGGCCGCCGGTGTGGCGCCGGGGAAGGAGGAGGATTGGATGTTGGCGGAGGGGAGAACGGCCGTCGCTTGGGGAGAAGGCGCGCTGGAGGAGGAGGCTGTCGGGAGAAGCGGCGGCAGCATTCGATCTGGAAGGAGGAGGAGGAGGATAAGCGGCGGCCAGGGGAGCTGTCGGCCATGGGAGAAGGGGCGACCGGAGATGGGCGTGGTGTGGCGGCTGGGGAGATGGGAGTGGTGTGGCGGCTGGGGAGAGTTTAGGGTTAGAGGATGGAGGGGTCCTGGGGGCGGGGGATTTTGTGCGTGCTGTATGCCAGGTCACCGATCCAGAACAAGTTTCCACACTTCAAATCCTATCCGTTTATTACGTTTACATCCTACGGTTGATATTGACCCTCTCTTATATCTCAACCCGTCTAGAAATTATGACGATTTTGTCCATAGAAATTACGACGTTTTTCACGAAATCGTCATAGTTTAATAAGGATTTGACCCTTCCAAATAGCTTACGACCATCTAGTATAGAATCGTCATAAATTTATGACGATTTCATTCATGGTCACTACCAAAACGTCATAGTTTGACACATTTCTTGTAGTGTGACTAGACAATAGTCTAAACATCAAGGATGCATACTGCTGAAAAACAAAAGAAGAATAAAATAATACTCTACCGATCACCGAGCCACATATCCCACATCTAAAAAGATATGGACGCTCAAAGCGCTAATTTCCATGCTCTCACTCTAGCCGCATGAGCTCATGGCCATGTCATTCTCATAGATTTTGGACGGCCACGTGAAGCGAGATGGTGTACCTCTTTGGGTGGTGTGTCTGTGGGTCGCAACCTTCACTGGGAATGACCCGACGGCGAGATCTTGGCCATAAACGCCCATATCATCAAATGTATCAGATCACGGTCAGATGTGGTAGAACACGTGATGCTAGGTCACAAGAGAGAAAAAAAAGGAAAGGAGGATTCCCCCTCACCATTCTCCACCCTCGGACGACCTCCCCTGGTGGCGGAGGAGGTAAGGGATGTGAGGTGGGCGGCAGCAATGGAGGGCTAGGGTTCCCACGCCACCGCCTTAGAGAGATGAAGTGGTGGGCTTTTCCCTTGCGCGCTCTAGGACGGCCACCAAAATTGTGCATAGTTCCATTATAAAACAAGATGAGCCGTGTGTCCCTGTGTGATAGCTCCTCGTCTACAACCAATCTATTTCTATTCTATTATATACTAAAAGTAATATAAGGGTTTATATACTAAAAGTAATATAAGAGTGTTTTTCGAGGCACTACGTTAATCCACATCATCCAAATAACTGTGACAGTTAGATCTGAAATTTATGGTTAGGATTTAATAGAGGATTACGTTACGTAACCTGCTTGACACAATATATATTGTCAACTGCACGTGTCATGTGGACCCGTAATCAGCAACCTAACTTCAAAACTCCCCATCTAAAAAGTTGCATCCGCTGTAAAAAACAACCGTGTACGGTAGCTACCCTATAGCTCGAAGGTGGTAGCAGACAAAAGTTTAGCTGACTCGCAGAAAAAATGTAGCACGAAGGTGGTGGCCATGAACGAATAAAATGAACCCAAACTCACGTACACAATTTTTAAAATTAATCGTGTACGGTAGCTACCTTATGGCTCAAATGTGGTAGTTGCAAACAAAAATCTTGCTGGACAAAAACATCTAGCTGGAGTGTGATGGCCGTGAAAAAAAATAAAAGAAACACAAAATTCACGTACACAACTTTGTTTAAAAGGATCCATCATCACTGACTCAATTGTTTTTGAAGGATCGTCAATGGCTAAATTAGAACAACACGCGGTGGACAAGAAAACATGAACGAGGTAGATTCATCTACATGGTTGCTGCTAAATAATGCGCATTTGTTGAGTCGTTCTCCTTGACTATCAAGCTGGCCATTTATATTTCCCGGAGTATATGGTAGAGGAAACAATGAACGAGGTAGATTCATTTACAGAGTTGCTGCTAAATCGTGCAAATTGCTGAATTGTTCTCTTTGGATCGACCAAGCTGGCATTTATATTCCCCAGAGTACACGGCGATACCATACTCATCTACCAGGTCGGCTCATCTACCCGGAGCGCTCACGCTGAAAATAGTCTTCCTAATTAATGATACATGAGGGGCTAACTTATCATAGATTCTCGCTAGCAATTGAAAGAACATTCCGACTTAAGGAGACAATGCGACAAACATATAATTTTATGCAAGATAAAATATGCAATCCATAGTTTTCAAGAGGATAGGACGAGAAATGTTGGAGTTGATTCATATGTTTCATCTTTAGTATCTGTTGCCTGGTGAATTGATTCATATGTCTCATCTTTAGTATCCACATAGCATGGTATAATATTTTTTTATTACGATGGTCTAAAAAACATAGAATCATAATTCTTAGGAATTGTTTAAGAGGATATTGTTCTATTTGTATCACAAAAATCTTTGAAATTTCTTTCATTTCTTTCTGTGATGTTAAAATATTAGCATAACATCACATCTCATTCCAATAGTGCAACGAAACTTAGGACTGATTGAGTGTGTATAAACAATTGACTGAAGTTCAGGATAGCATGAGGAGAGATTTAAATAGACCCCCCGGTCCGGTTTATTAGACGCGCAAGTAGTTTAAGAACAACTTTGACCATTAATTTTGATCAACCAATTTTATATAATATATCACAAAAATTATACCATTAGATTATATTCAAAAGTACTTTCCAATGGTATAATTTTTAGGAAATATATTGCATATTTCGTTGCTCAAAATTGATGGTCAAAGATTTTTTTTAACTACGTGTGTGACTAATAAACTGGACTGGAGGGAGTATAAAAACCGATGGTATTCTACACAAAACTGACCATTTTATTTGACTGCCATCAGATCCACACTCACAAAACGCCTATAGAAGTTTGGAGTTGCTCAACTTATGAAGTCACATTAGTTTTACTATCCACGGGGACATCCTTTATATTCATTCTTAATGATACATGAGGGGCTAAATCACCACATATTATTGGGAGTGGTGATAATGTCCCTCCATTGATAGAATATTCCAGGTTAATGAAACACATGACGTAAAGTTTAGGATTTGATCTTGGATGGACTGCCGCTACAAACGGGCTACTAACCATCCAATCACGAGTTGGTTTTGAAGATAAGTACATATTTATAATTTGAGTACGGTACATAAAAGGAAGAAATGTTTCAAAAGCTGTTTTTTTTGAATATTTTTCTCCTGTGCGCATGCCCTACGACCGTGATATCAATACCTTGAGACATACTCCAATTTATATATCTATGCAAGCAAAAGTATATAGTCCTAGATTTTGAAGGATAGGACGAGATATGCTTGATTGTTCTCGATATCCTTGCACGTTATTATTTTTGTCCGCAAAATTCATGGATATATTTTATCTTTAGTAGCCACACACCATAGCAATACTATTTTTAAGTCAAGGTATCTAAAAAGCGTGCAATCTTAATATCAACTAGCATCGCATACTGATCCAACATCATGTAAAAAACTATAATTCTATTTATTTATGCAATGTAACTTACAAGCAAAAACACATGGAACTTTTTGTAGATGACATAATAATCATTCAATGGCCAAAATTTTTACTCGCATACATGATACTTTAGTTACCATAATATTTGCGATAGTAGTAGAGCATTTTAGTTTCTTATCACATAAAAAGGTGATAATATGATATTCGTAAAACGATGTTATTATTTGTAGAACACTTCTAACCCAATAAAGATGACGCCCTCGCATTTGCGAGGGCCACCATGCTAGTTGAAATAAAATGATATACAGTTTTTCAATCACGAGAGCTAGTAAAGTAGGTTGTCTTCAGCTAGCTATGTATATGTATTTTTCTTCATGAGGTTCATCAAACATTTTGTATGCTCAAGGTTATCTTCCTCGGTAGTTCCATGTAACACCCTCAGAATCGGTCCTATGCAAGTTTTAGCGAAACTCGCCAAACCCGCATAGAAACGATTCAAAGGTGCCCACCAGGCACTTTCGTGCGGGTGGAAAACGAAGTAATAACATTACACAACAGTCCTCGATGGGACCCACAGAACAGATATATATACAGCAGCGACTCAAAGAGTCAAGAATACAGATATAATGTACAAAGATCCAAATCACCTTGAAAATGATACAGTCCGCTCACGGACAAGATGCAAATGGGGCTAAGAGCCCTCAAGAATAACCAATGGCCCATAACCCTGCCTAGCCGGAAGGGTAACCCTGCTAACGGCGTCGATCTCAAACCTGCTTAAACAAAAGGGGTGCCGACAAAGGGCAAAGGAAAAAGAAGGAGCGTCAGTACTGAGGCCAGTACACGGCGAGGCTAGAATTCGGCGGTCCTCGCCTACATAGGTATGATGGACTGAGGCGGCAGCGGCAGCATGCACGAAACAACCTATAGAGACTCGATACAACTGGCGGTTATCAGAGAGGGGTGAGAATGACCTAACCGGATCCAACCTGAAGCTATCACCAAACAAACCCATCCTGGCGTTTCCCCCTCGAGACCAAACGAGGAAGTCAACCGAGGAACTCACACAGGGCGTTTTACTTATTTGGTTATCGCAGCAATTACTAGTCGTATAGATAATCGCCCGATAAAGTAAGCAATGGGCCCTTTAGTTAATCATTCCGCTTGAAGTTGCAGCAATTACTAATCGATACATATAGCATGATGTAATCCCAAACCCAGCAGTTGTTGGTACTTTTATTCAGCCATTTCGCTTGTAGTTGCAATACTTACTAGTCAGTACAATGGTCATGGCGACAATTCCAAGCAAGCAATTGTGGGCAGTATTATCCATTCCATTATAGTGAAGCTGATTACTAGTCATTATAAAGTCAAATTTATAGCAGAAACTTTAGTTATGCTTGTCTATGATCGAGATCTGTGCTCCAAGTCGTCCATATCCGCGGACACGGCTTTCGTAAAGTTTTACCCGCCGGGTGCACCAATAGCAACACACGCCGATCAACCTCGAAAACCAAATCAAAACCCAACGAGGCTTTCACGACCGAACAATCACAGGATTCGTAGTTATTTCAGGGGCCACCCTTAAGTAGATCCCGAACGGCCAGCGGTGACTCGAGACGGGCTCAAGGTTTGGGTATACTGACTGTGAACGATCGGGAACCCGAAGTGTGGCTGGGCTTGTCGACACCCATGAATCGTGTCCCGATCCTAACAAGACAGTGTGCTCCTCGCACAATTTAAATACGTAAAGTAGCATGGCATAAGCAGGATCGTAAATAAAACCTCAAACTAGTTTGTGGCCCCAAGAAATAAGACTGAATCAAGCTCGCTGGGGGTCCCATATACCTCCGGATGTGGATAGCGCGATAAATCAAGGAACAGTATCAAGTACTCGGGTCTTACGGACACAAGTGGGCGTGGAAACCAAATATTTTCTATCACCCACCGATGCCTCTCGCTTATTTCAATTTTAGTTGTTAAACAGAAATTAAAGTGACGATAAGTAAAACTAGAATCATCTCCAACATCCACATGCGGCAATACATCAACAATCGTGGCATTAGACGACACGCATAAAGACTTGAGCAAGCGATCACGACGCCAAGTCCAACTATCTACCAAACAATGTAATAGGATGTGTCCATGGCAATATAAGGCTGCAGGGATATCACGGTGCACGAAAACTAGAGCATCGCAACACGTATAGCAATAGATCAACAGGAGGGAATAAATACTATAAAAGTAAGATAGGTAGAAAGGGGAGATGCTGCTTTGAAAACATTGTCGGAGGTTCAACCAAGATCGGTCGACACTGCATCAACTCAACGGCCTTATCCGCGAAGAAGCAAAACACTAGAAGAAACACCGGATGCACTATTTAATACAACGGCAGAAGATCGGCATGATGCATGTATGATGTATGGCATGGCAAAGGTGCAATGCAATTAGGTCAATATTAAGTGGAACCGGGGTCCCGACATTAATTAGATGGTTCATGTTATTTAGCTACCCCGCATTTTAAATGTTGTTTAACATGGTGGAAGATAGCACCGGGTTCGCTACACAAATTTAAATGAGGCCAATATAAGGCTAGGTTTGCCCGCATATGGGCCCCATATTTAATTATTAAGTGAATCAGCATAAGGCCCCCAAACCAAAGATATGCATGCGAGATGACAAATCAATATGCAACAAGTTGTTGTTATGTTATAAAATAAGGTTTCGGGAAGGGGTTCACACATTAGGGGTCTCGACGATCTTGGGGTTTCCGGGGTTCGGGGTTCGACAGGGTCCAGGGCCTAGGGTTCGATCTTGGCGTAACGTTCTCGACCATCGGGGTGGCCTTATCGCAACCGGGAAGCAGGGCTTGGTTGGCGTCGGGGGCGCATCGGATTTCCCCTGTCGGGGCGTTCTTATCGCATGCAGATCTTGTCGGGTTCCACGGGGTCGAGCTTGCCGTTGCAAGGGTCTCGTCGGGCCCCACGCCATCGAGTCGGTACTAGCGTCTGGGAGCGTCCTCGTGGCGATCTTGCCGTGTCGAGGCTCGGCCTACGGTTCCATGTCGAAGGTCTTGGGGTTCCGCGGTCTTCGGGTTCCGAGAGGGTTCTTGTTGTTCCGCTTCGAGAAGATCTTGTCGGTGGTCTCTGGGTCGCGCAACTTCCACTTGTCCACGCAGAAGATCATGTCGTTCCCTTCCGTGTAGAAGTCCTTGTAGATGCCCCTTCGAGTGTCTCCGGTCCGATGTAGGAGACTCCCGGTTACCTCGGCGGAGTCCTCGGGTTCGGCGAGATCGGCCTTCGGGGTATCGACATCCGGGTTCGGTCTTCGCGGTTCTCGGCTTCGAAAAGGCGTACTTGGAGTTCCGTCTTCGGTGGTCGGGGTAGCTCATGGCGTTCCGAGATGGTTCTCTTCGGTCGTCGGTTCGGGGACTTGTGTGTCCAGGTGGACGATCTTGGCGGATCACAAGGGTTCACGTCTTGCGACGGTGCATCTCCAGAAGCTCTTGTCGTTACTGCCCGAAGCAAAGTCCCGACAGAAAAGTGCCCAACCGAGGACAACAGGAGCTCTCCCGTGCGAAGATGCACACCCAAAGGAGCTGCAGGACTCGGTGAAAGAACGGCAGCGCAGAACTTGGAGAGGTGCCCGTCGGCGAGGTCGGTCTCGACAGGACGGAGATGGCTCGGCTTGCCGGGGAGGAGCTTGGAGAAGGGCGGACGAACGAGGTGGTGGCGGAGGGGCAGAGGGCGGCCGACGGGGTAGGTCGTTGCGGGTGGGGCGACCGGTGGCGCTTGGAAGGAGCCGTGGCGAGGGAGGGAGCGGCTGGACGACGACGATGCAGAGGGTGGCCGGCGGGGACGGCGGTTGCCGGAGAGGGAGCAGGGCGGTGGACGGGAGCGCGGGGAGCGGACGTGGAGGAGGCGGCGACGAGGGGAACGCCGACGCGGGGCGGCGAGGTGGACGGAGGCGTGGCGGCCGACGGACTACATCGGGGGCGAGGCGCGGGTCGGGGGCGGCTGCGGGCAGGAGGGAGGCGCTCGGGAGGGGCCAGCGAGAAGGGAGGCGAGGAGGTTGGCGGCGGAGCCTTGGCGAGGCTGAGGCGAGGCGGGCGCCGAGCCGAGAGAGGAGAAGGAGACGCGAGGCGGGGCAGAGAGGCGGCGGAGGTCGACGGGGAGGAGCGGACGGGAGGCGAGCAGGGAGAGGAGGTCGCCAGCGAGGGCCCGGGAGGGAGGAGGAGCGTGGGGGAGCTGCGGGGGTCCGTTGGGGAAGAAAAGGAAGGAGGGGGGAGGAGAGCGGGGGGGGTCACGGGGGGTCAGGGTGGGGTCCACGCGGGGTCAGGGTGGAAGAGGAGGAGAGGGCTGGTGGGGGTATGACAGGTGGGCCTCGGGGAACAGGTCCACGGTGGAGGGGTGGGATCTGCTGTGGTGTTGTGTGCTGGGGGTTGTGTGTGGCCGGCTGGGTTGAGTGGGGAGGAGAGGGGGCGTGGGGTGGTGATGTGTCGTCTGGTTGGAGGGTGAGGAGAGAGGTGAGGTGGCGTGGGGATTGCCAGGTGATGTGGAGGCAAGGATGGGTAGGTAGGTTGGTAGAAAAGGGTTTGGGGTTGGGCCGTTTTAGTTTTCTGGGGGTGGTCGTTCGGGTCGGTCGGCCTCGATTCCCCACTAAAATAATTTAAATTTTTATTTATTTTAAAACACGGCTTTCGCAACCCGATAGCCGACAACAAAAATAATTCCGGAGAACCGGTGTTTGCATTAGAACAAAGGTGGGGCGTTTTAGAAAACAAAACGGGCTTTGCGAAATAGTTTTATGCAAACAATGCATGATGATGACGATGCAATGCACAAATTCAACGCGATTTTCTAGTAGTGGTTTTGCGGGATGCCACAATTCGACACCACTAACAATGGATCTCGCCCTCGAGATCCGCCTCATGGTACCAGAAGGAAGGTCGGTGATCTGCGTCTTCTCGCTTCGTGTAGGTCCTCGCGACACCACTAACGGGGGTTCCTTCTTCATCTGGGAAACGGCGACACCACCAACAAAGGGTCGTTGTTCCAAATCGTCGAGAGAACACTCCGGAGAAACAAAGGACGAGGATAGAGGTACCAAACGATGAGGCCACCTCTAACTTCCATAAGAAGAGGGAAAAGTTACATTGATCCACCCGTTCGATGTACAGAGCGAACAGTAAGAGTCGGGTAGGGTGATCAGTCCATCCCGGACCCAAACTATCAACTCTATACATGGGTAGGTGAATCAGGCAACTCAACTCTCGAGATTTAGACTGAAGATCTTCATAGGCGGTATCCGGAACAAAGGGATGATGCCAGCAGGAATCGTATGAAAGACACAATGATTAGGTTTCGCGATGGTTCCGTTGGCATGAACAACACATGCTCAAGGTATACTCCAACTTCACCAATGCTCGTCCTTCTCATATGTTTTTCAACGGCACTGACATCCGGCAAGGAACACATATGGATAAAGATTTCAAGAACAAAAGATCGAAGGAAGGGTACAACAGACAAGTTGCAGATTGATGATCGTAGCACCTCCGTTACAAAAGGGAGATAGCGAAACCCTGAAGGTACGACGGAAACCCAACCACGAGATATCCTGGACTCGAAGAAAGAGAAGAGAACGGATTCAAAACACGTAGAGGTAAGAGGAAACAGCAGAGGGGTAAGGAGTAAAATTAGACCTATCCAGAACTATCCAACCGATTTTGCAAAAATAATTTTGACACTCTACTTCGGCCGTTAGCTAGGTTATCCTACAGGCTGGACTTGTGGGGTATCGTAACTGCTGAGCTCTGATACCACTCTGTAACACCCTCAGAATCGGCCCTATGCAAGTTTTAGCGAAACTCGCCAAACCCGCATAGAAACGATTCAAAGGTGCCCACCAGGCACTTTCGTGCGGGTGGAAAAAGTAACAACATTACACAACAGTCCTCGATGGGACCCACGTAAGATATATATACAGAACGACTCAAAGAGTCAAGAATACATATAATGTACAAAGATCCAAATCACCTTGAAAATGATACAGTCCGCCTACGGACAAGATGCAAATGGGGCTAAGAGCCACGAAGAATAACCAATGGCCCATAACCCCCGCCTGGCCAAGCGGAAGGGTAACCCCGCTAACGGCGTCGATCTCAAACCTGCTTAAACAAAAGGGGTGCCGACAAAGGGCAAAGGAAAAGAAGGAGCGTCGATCGAGGCCAGACACAGCGAGGCTAGAATTGGCGGTCCTCGCCACATAGGTATGATGGATCGAGGCGGCGGCAAGATGCACGAAACAACCTATAGAGACTCGATAACCGGCGGTTATCGAGAGGGGTGAGAATGACCTAACCGGATCCAACTGAAGCTATCACCAAACAAACCCATCTGGCGTTTCCCCTCGAGACCAAACGAGGAAGTCAACCGAGGAACTCACACGGTTGGCGCTTTACTTATTTGGTTATCGTTGTTCAGCAATTACTAGTCGTATAGATAATCGTCGATAAAGTAAGCAATGGGCCCTTTAGTTAATCATTCCGCTTGTAGTTGCAGAATTACTAATCGACATCTGAGATATCATGATTTAATCCCGAACCCCAGCAGTTGTTGGTACTTTTATTCAGCCCTTTCGTTGTAGTTGCAATACTTACTAGTCAGGTACAATGGTCGCAAGCGACAATTCCAAGCAAGCAATTGTGGGCAGTATTATTAGCCATTCCATTATAGTGAAGCTGATTACTAGTCATTATAAAGTCAAATTTATAGCAGTAAACTTTAGTTATGCTTGTATATGATCGAGATATCAGCTCCAAGTCGTCCATATCCGCGGACACGGCTTTCGTAAAGTTTTACCCGGCCGGGTGCACCAATAGCAACACACGCTCGATCAACCTCGGAAAACCAAATCAAAACCCAACGAGTCTTTCACGATGAACAATCACAGGATTCGAGTTATTTCAGGGGCCACCCTTAAGTAGATCCCGCAACGGCCGTGACTCAGACGGGCTCAAGGTTTGGGTATACGGTCAGAACGATCGGGAACCCGAAGTGTGGCTGGGCTTGTCGACACAGCGGAATCGTGTCCCGATCCTAAAAGATCAGGTGCTCCTCGCACAATTTAAATACAGAAAGTAGCATGGCATAAGTACAGGATCGTAAATAAAACCTCAAACTAGTTTGTGGCCCCAAGAAATAAGACTGAATCAAGCTCTGGCTCAGGGGGGTCCCATATACCTCCCGGATGTGGATAGCGCGATAAATCAAGGAACATGTATCAAGTACTCGGGGTCTTACGGGACACAAGTGGGCGTTCGGAAACCAAATGTTTTCTATCACCCACCGATGCCTCTGCTTATTTCAATTTTAGTTGTTAAACAGAAATTAAAGTGACGATAAGTAAAACTAGAATCATCTCCAACATCCACATGCGGCAATACATCAACAACTGTGGCATTAGACGACACGCAACAGCACTTGAGCAAGCGACTACGACGCGCAAGTCCAACTATCTACCAAACAACATGTAATAGGATGTGTCCATGGCAATATAAGGCTGCAGGGGATATCACGGGTACGAAAACTAGAGCATCGCAACACAGATAGCAATAGATCAACAGGAGGGAATAAATACTATAAAAGTAAGATAGGTAGAAAGGGGGAGATGCTCGCCTGAAAACATTGTCGGAGGTTCAACCGAAGATCGGGTCGACACTCGCATCAACTCAACGGCCTTATCCGCGAAGAAGCAAAACACTAGAAGAAACACCGGATGCACTATTTAATACAACGGCAGAAGATCGGCATGATGCATGTATGATGTATGGCATGGCAAAGGTGCAATGCAATTAGGTCAATATTAAGTGGAACCGGGGTCCCGACATTAATTAGATGGTTCATGTTATTTAGCTACCCCGCATTTTAAATGTTGTTTAACATGGTGGAAGATAGCACCGGGTTCGCTACACAAATTTAAATGAGGCCAATATAAGGCTAGGTTTGCCCGCATATGGGCCCCATATTTAATTATTAAGTGAATCAGCATAAGGCCCCCAAACCAAAGATATGCATGCGAGATGACAAATCAATATGCAACAAGTTGTTGTTATGTTATAAAATAAGGTTTCGGGAAGGGGTTCACACATTAGGGGTCTCGACGATCTTGGGGTTTCCGGGGTTCGGGGTTCGACAGGGTCCAGGGCCTAGGGTTTGATCTTGGCATAACGTTCTCGACCATCGGGGTGGCCTTGTCGCAACCGGGAAGCAGGGCTTGGTTGGCGTCGGGGGCGCATCGGATTCCCCCGGTCGGGGCGTTCTTATCGCATGCAGATCTTGTCGGGTTCCACGGGGTCGAGCTTGACGTTGCGAGGGTCTCGTCGGGCCCCACGCCATCGAGTCGGTACTAGCATCCGGGAGCGTCCTCGTGGCGATCTTGCCGTGTCGAGGCTCGGCCTACGGTTCCATGTCGAAGGTCTTGGGGTTCCGCGGTCGTCGGGTTCCGAGAGGGTTCTTGTTGTTCCGCTTCGAGAAGATCTTGTCGGTGGTCTCTGGGTCGCGCAACTTCCACTTGTCCACGCAGAAGATCATGTCGTTCCCTTCCGTGTAGAAGTCCTTGTAGATGCCCCTTCGAGTGTCTCCGGTCCGATGTAGGAGACTCCATTCCTCGGCGAGTCCTCGGGTTCGGCGAGATCGGCCTTCGGGGTATCGACATCCGGGTTCGGTCTTCGCGGTTCTCGGCTTCGAAAAGGCGTACTTGGAGTTCCGTCTTCGGTGGTCGGGGTAGCTCATGGCGTTCCGAGATGGTTCTCTTCGGTCGTCGGTTCGGGGACTTGTGTGTCCAGGTGGACGATCTTGGCGGATCACAAGGGTTCACGTCTTGCGACGGTGCATCTCCAGAAGCTCTTGTCGTTACTGCCCGAAGCAAAGTCCCGACAGAAAAGTGCCCAACCGAGGACAACAGGAGCTCTCCCGTGCGAAGATGCACACCCAAAGGAGCTGCAGAACTCGGTGAAAGAACGGCAGCGCAGAACTTGGAGAGGTGCCCGTCGGCGAGGTCGGTCTCGACAGGACGGAGATGGCTCGGCTTGCCGGGGAGGAGCTTGGAGAAGGGCGGACGAACGAGGTGGTGGCGGAGGGGCAGAGGGCGGCCGACAGGGTAGGTCGTTGCGGGTGGGGCGACCGGCGGCGCTTGGAAGGAGCCGTGGCGAGGGAGGGAGCGGCTGGACGACGGCGATGCAGAGGGTGGCCGGCGGGGACGGCGGTTGCCGGAGAGGGAGCAGGGCGGTGGACGGGAGCGCGGGGAGCGGACGTGGAGGAGGCGGCGACGAGGGGAACGCCGACGCGGGGCGGCGAGGTGGACGGAGGCGTGGCGGACGTGATCGGGGCGCAGGCGCTGGTCGGGCGGCTGGGCAGGAGGGAGGCGCTCGGGAGGGGCCAGCGAGAAGGGAGGCGAGGAGGTTGGCGGGGTGGCCGGAGGCTGCTGGGAGGTGGGAGGCGGCGTCAGGCAGCGCCGAGCTGAGAGAGGAGAAGGAGACGCGGAGGCGGGGCTAGCAGAGAGGCGGCGGAGGTCGACGGGGAGGGGAGCGGACGTGGAGGCGAGCGCAGCGGGGAGGAGGGGTCGCCGGCGGCGAGGGGGCCCGCCGGAGGGGAGGAGGGGAGCGTGCGGTGGGGGAGCGGCTGCGTCGGTCCGTTGGGGAAGAAAAGGAAGGAGAGAGGAAGAGAGCGGTGGGGGTCACGCGGGGTCAGGGTGGGGTCCACGCGGGGTTAGGGTGGAAGAGGAGGAAAGGGCTGGTGGGGGTATGACAGGTGGGCCTCGGGGGAACGGGGTCCACGGACAGGGAGTGGGGTGGGATCTGCTGTGGTGTTGTGTGCTGGGGGGTTGTGTGTGGCCGGCTGGGTTGAGTGGGGAGGGGAGAGGGGGAGTGGGTGGTGATGTGTCAGCGTCTGGTTGGAGGGGGTGAGGGAGAGAGGTGAGGTGGCGTATGGGGATTGGCCAGGGTGATGTGGAGGCAAGGATGGGTAGGTAGGTTGGTAGAAAAGGGTTTGGGGTTGGGCCGTTTTAGTTTTCTGGGGGTGGTCGTTCGGGTCGGTCGGCCCGTTCGACTGCCCCCACTAAAATAATTTAAATTTTTATTTATTTTAAAACACGGCTTTCGCAACCCGATAGCCGACAACAAAAATAATTCCGGAGAACCGGTGTTTGCATTAGAACAAAGGTGGGGCGTTTTAGAAAACAAAACGGGCTTTGCGAAATAGTTTTATGCAAACAATGCATGATGATGACGATGCAATGCACAAATTCAACGCGATTTTCTAATAGTGGTTTTGCGGGATGCCACATTCCACAACCTTGCTTAATGCAGCTGGCATTCAAAAACGGGAGTCTTCCGAAACGATCTCTAATAAGGAGCCATTAGCCACACATGTGTACTTGTAATGGTCATCAGAACTGGTCGTTGCTCCAGGCCATGTTTGGTTCATGTCTGAACAAGCCAATGTGAAGCTATAACATGCCAGTGCCATAGGGACCTCGTCAATCTACTCCCTCCGGCCCATATTAGTTGACTTGGATTTTTCTAGATTTGGATGAATCTAGACACTATTTATTATATAGGTTCATCCAATTTTTAATAAATTCAAGTTAACTAATATGGGTCGGAGGAAGTATCATGTTTCGTTCGAGTCCACTCCGCGTTGCTCTACGCCAGGGACCCGTCAATCTATCATGTGCTGGCTAAACAGAATCAGTTGACCTTTAGCAATTCCATGATTCACCCATATATATATGCACGGCTCTTTTCTGGTGTTTGCAAAACTCATCTATCTAAGATGCCTCAAATACTTGGTCAGCCAAGGTGATTTAATTTAAGAAAAACCCTTCCAATGCGAGGCTCATTCAGGTCAGTTCCGCAAAAGATCCTTACAACACGTAACATGACATTTTAGAAGAGAAAATACATCTATCATTATGCCTAAAATCAATTAACGTGTAGTATTGCTCCTATTTTTTATTCGAATTCCATAGTATCATCGCCTCATCGGTCATATGATACGCCTAGAAAACCTGGTGATATTAACGAAACATAAAGCATAAGGCAACACAAATAATCCGTCTTAATTAAGGACATGTCAGATTTACTACATAGATTTATCTACAAACTCCATGTCGGTAAGGGCATTAATCCGATCCTTGCAGGACAAGGAAGGTCACCACGAGTCCTACTTGTACAGCTCTAGAGTACTACTCAGACGACAAGAGGAGCCAACTTGCTAAGAATGAAGCCACACCTAACCATGTGTATAGAAAGAGGGCCATGTTCTTCGGATCTACCGAAATGCAAGCCTTCAAGCCGATAGAAGCGAGTAATGATCTAGAATGCCCACCTAGTTTGTCCTAATAAATCCATTGACCTGCCCATTTAACTCGCTGAATTCATCTAGCTTTCTGACCACCAATCTTGATATAATTCAAATTGAAGGCATGGCTAGGGATATGTTAACCGCACAAGAGGGACCACACCTGGAGGAAGTCGTGTCGTGTGACCTGAGCGTATCTGCATGACCATCAAATCACGTGTAATCACCCTATGCTTGCAACACCCCTACATTTTCATCCTTGGCAAACGTTCATTTGTATTTGTTTCAGGTTATTCGATACTCCCTTCATTCCATAAAAGAAGCTGTATAATCTTTTTTTTAAGTAAAACCATATAAATTTGATGCAGAAGCCAGGGCTTCACTCCCCATTTCGGAAAAAAAAACCATGTAATTTTGACCAAACTTTTAGGAAAAAGAATAAAATCTATGATGTTAAATTAATCTTATTAGATACCTCATTTAAAAATATTTTTGTTATATATAGTATTATAATTCTTCATAGTCTTTTCTAGAAGTTTTGTTAAAGTTTACATTGTTTGACTTTTGACAAAATTTATAATCCTTATTTTACTCAAAATTAGTATGTTTTACCATATTCTATTACTACATAAACCGGGAACATTGCCCCCGGATGCTTTTGAAGAAGGATAATGGCATCACGATTTATCCAATTGGCTAGAATATCGGGATAGTATTAAGTAGACTTTCTATACGTGGGTGCACTGAAATATTAAGAAAGAACATGTACAGGTTTCAATAAAATCGAGTACATATTTGTGAGACCTATATCATGTTGGACCAACTAAACTTTATGCACCGCAGCTGCTTTAACAATCTTCGACATTCATATTGTTGTGGTATTCCACTTTATTTTACTTGCTATTAATGAACACATGTAAATATTATGATGACATATGAAAAAGTAGGGACACCACTCTTAATACTCACCTAGTTTGTCATTAAGCTAGAATGACACATACTCATGTTGCTCTTCTTTCACAATCGTACATTGTCCCTTCATAAATAGATGATGGGCAGCCATAACGGTGTGTGATAGCTCTCTCCGGCGGTTCGAAACGAACGAAATAAAAGGAAATGCTCAAGGTTTTCATCCTTCTTGTATGCTTAATGTAGTGCATTATCGGAAATGGGAGGCTTCGGGAACGATCAATGAGGAGCGTAAACGCGTTCTTCTTGTCACAGGGTGTCTGGTAGTACCCGATGGTATAGTCTGGCTAGCAGTAAAGAGAGAACACAAGACGGTATAGGTGGGTGCCGAAGGAACCTGGTTGATCAACCTGTTTGGTCTGATTCTTCTTCGTCTTCCTAGAGAGTGCCCTGTATTTGTCATGGTGAAGAAACAACCGGCCTCGCCTGGATGTCGACAGAGTTAGATTAGCACGCTGCTGCAACACTAGGATGATAGCAGCCCGCGCATGATTAAATTAGAGAGACAGGTGCGTCATGTACAGCTTTGGTAATCGCATCTTCAACCTCATTGTATCCACCCCAAATCCCGCTGTATGTGATGCATACCGCCCGTAGTCTCGCTGCCTGCGTTGCTCCGTTTGCATACTTTTACTGCTCTAGTTTATCCAGGCACGCACCTTCGCCAAGTGGATATTTTGTACCAGAGAGGTGAATGGACCTGGAGTCGAATTTTCATTTTCTATTAGGAATTAGTCTAATTATAGAGTCTCTCATTTTTTTCTTGCCTGTTTGTCAATAGAACTCCTACCGCGTCTGATCGCATCGATGCTAGTTTAAGATGGAATTGATTGTTTTTCAGCGGTAGGCTTTGCCTTTTTTTAAAGGCCATTTGATACGGACTAATACATCTCCTTGTGTTTTTTTACGTTGCTTGGGTAAGGCTTCTTATTAACGTGGATGTAACGACTTACACGGCAGATGACCCGGCTGCCATGTCTAATTGGTTACATAATATACAAATCTGATTAAACCATAGCCACTAATTATACATCTAATTGTACAAATAATTTAGATGATGTGGATCAACCTAATGCCTCAAAAAACACCCTTGCTTACATTGCTTTTAGTATATAATAGATAGCTAACAAATAATTCCTGCCATCAGAAAAACTATTGCTCGAAAATTGTGACCTTCTCAAAGATTTTAGATGCGTCAATGAAAAAGCTAAGAGAAACCTTGATGCAATATATAGGCATAAAACGGAGTTTTAAGTGGTGGCAATTCAGTCATCGGAAAATAGTAAATAAATTCATAAAATCAGGAAAATAGATGGGAATATTTTCGAAAAAATAGGATTCTTAAAATAAGTACAAAGTTGAGTAACTATATTGGAAAATTTAAAACTTATAAGATAAATTTACAAAGAAAAATTAGGAGTATTTGTTTGATATGACCATCATCCGTTCGTAAATTATTTCTGAGCTTTCTCCTGGTTTTTTCGGCTGCCTAAGTATTATATCCTTTGCAGAACAATCGTTTGTAGAACACATAGTTTTGTTGGGAATATCTAGAACGATCTCGTGTTTTGCCTCAAATTTAATGTTTTGCCCATTTCTTGATAAAAATAGATATCCTAATTTTTACAAATATTATTTCTTATAAATATATTATGTACTTCTGCTAATATGTATGTAATTAAAACACATTTTTAAATACATATTTTTGACGCATTATGTTTTTTAACTAAAAGTATCGTTTGGAATGCCATATCCATGAAACGACTACTATCAATCAAAAAAATAGTGGGGTGATGAAAGATATCCTTTGATTCCAAAGTTGATGGGTTCGGTTGTCTTCTATATATCAAAGACTTGAAGTAAAGGGATAACTGAAGTTCCCACAAAAAAAGTAGGACTAAAGTTATACCAATGAATTAATTAGAGGGGAGGAAGTGTACTATACTTAATATATAGTGACGACATGTAGTAGTGATAGCTCCTCTCCAAGAGAAAGAGAAAAGGTCTACAATTGTAGGGGTTTTTATAGAATAAACAAAGGATATATAATATGATCATCTATATTTGGTAAGTGCATACTAGCCAAAATCTTAAACTACCCACTTTGGTTTCCCATGCCGTTGTGGTGCCGGCATATGTTGTGCTACTTGTCTAACATGGAGTGTTGTATAACTTCAGCAGACAAAGTTGAGTATATGGGAATAGGAGGCTTTGGAAACGGACGTACTACTGGCAGCTCCCGGCGACGTGCAGGTGGAGGGACCGAGAGCTAGCGTTATGTGGCAAGGTTGTGGTGGCAAGACATTGTTACAAGGTATTATGCGGAAGCAGAGTGCCGTCGGGGCTCCTTGTTCCTCCAATGACGGTCGGAAATGGGTAGTTGGCAGGGATACAATGGCGTCAGTCTAGTATCGTCCAGTCTAGATCACGATGGCGAGGAAACTATTCAGGTATGAATATTGTCGGTCTCGTGTGGTGGCTGGCGATGAAGTGGCTCGAAACTCTCAAGGTGGAGAAAATTGTAGCTAACACTAGCATTTGTGATATTAGTTGCATAAAACACATAAATAATATTTTTTTTGCGGCTAGCACAGTTTGTGGTTTAATTTTTTGCACCTAGCCCAAATAAATAGCTTCACCTTGTTAACATGTTATTTAGCAGGTTGGACCGGCTGTTTTGCTCATATTATAACATTTGAAAATGTAAATATTTGACAAAAAATATATCACCAAAAAGTCCTTTTGGCACACAAGCAACACTGATCCTTTTCTAGAAAAGTCGATTTTTTCTACTAAAACATACAAATACATATACATGTGTAGTATGTACGACCAAATTTGCATACAAATATATTTTTATATGTGACATACACAATTTTGTGATTTTTTATGTAGCTTATAATGCAACGTGTTATGTTGCAAAACTAAACATGTATGTAGATGACATGTGTATGTATCCATGCCAAAATTTTCATAATTTATTTAAACTTTAAAACACTACTTTCAATTTTTTTAAATACAGTTGCAGTCCCAATGACAACAAATATAGAAAATTTAGTATAGTTTTACTAAAATATTATACCCCTCCATAAAATCTACGATGTTAAATTAATCTTATTATATACTTCATTAGATATTTTTGTTATATAATCAGTATTATAATTCTTCATAGTATTTTCTAGAAGTTTTGTTAAAGATTACATTGTTTGACTTTTGACAAAATCTATAAGCCATATTTAACGGACGAAAAGTAGTATGTTTTACCATATTCTATTACACCAGAAACAGGGAACATTGCTCCTGAATGCTTTCAAAGAAGGATAACGGCCATCACAACTTCTCCAATTGGCTAGAATATCGGGATGGTATTAAGTAAACTTTCTATACGTGGGTGCACTAAAAATTTAAGAAAGTACATGTAATTTTTAATTTTTTTTTGGAAATGGACGCATTTATTTAGATAAATTTTAATGTTTACACCCGGCCTCTGCATAACCAAGATTCACACTGCCATACGAACGACATGACTAGGAAAAAAAGTAGACAAGCATTACAAAAAGGCACTATCGAAATAATTGTATTCAATCTAAAGTAGATCAATTCTCAAATCACGCGGCCAAAAATATCCCTCGCCGTGTCCTCCAATCGCGTACATCCTTCCACAAATAAGTCACGAAACTCCATGCGTTGGAGAACAATCCATGATCGGAGGATAGTCGTGACTCGAGAAAGTACATGTATATGTTTCGATAAAATCGAGTAAATATTTGTGAGACATATATCATGTAGCCTGAACCTATACCAAATTTGATGCACCGCAGCTGCTTTAACAATCTTGGACATTCATATTGTGGTATTCCACTTTATTTTACTTGTTGTATTAATGACCACATGTAAATGTTAGGATGACATATGTAAATGCGGGGGACACCACTCTTAATACTCAACTACTCTGCCTTTAAGCTAGAACGACACCTACTCAAGTTGCTCTTCTTTCACAATCATACATAGTCCCTTCATAAATAGATGACAAGCAGACACAACGGTGTGTGATAGCTCTCTCTCCGGCGGTTCGAAAGAAACGAAATAAAAGGCAATGGTCAAGGTTTTCACCCTTCGTGTATGCTTAATGTAGTGCATTATCGGAAATGGGAGGCTTCGGGAATGATCAATGAGGAGCGTAGACACGTCCTTCTTGTCACTTCATTCGTGGTGGTGCCCGGTGGTATAGTCTGGCTAGATTTTTTTCCATACGACTCCAATGAGCCGGGTTCTATTACCATCAGATAACAGAACAAATGTCTCGATCTAAAACGTAAAAACGAAAATAAAACTAATAAAACTAGGTGCTCCACACTACACAAGATCCACCACAAAGCATAACAGGTCCAGCAGAGCTAACCAAGTTTCGCCCAAAAAACAAAAGGAAACATCCTTGTTTTTTGCTAATCAACCACACACGGGGGAACACCGATCATTCTTCATCAATCTCCGGAGGCATTGCTGTCATCATCCATCGTCCCCTTCTTGATCCTTTGAGTTGAGACTCGCCTAGCCATCTCGTGAACTTGAGTCGCCATACATTGCATGCGATCAGCGCCATCCACCAGCACATTCTTGTCCCGCTCGTTTTACAGACCTGCCCAGTATCAAAGAAACACACACATGTAACATATCAATCCCAAAAGGGAACAAATCAGCTTTCCTTCAAAACATGCTCGATTTCTAGTTTTCCACAAAGCCCAGCACAGAGCAGCAACACAAACAATATGGAGATCTATCTATACCTCTATAATCTATAATCTATATCTATAATCTATAATCTATAATCTATAATCTATAATCTACAATCTATAATCTATATCTATAATCTATAATCTATAATCTATATCTATAATTAATCTATACCTAATAATAAAGCACGAAGTGTTTCTCCCGGTCCAACACTTTTTTGGACAAAATTGCCCTCCCACCAAATCACATATTACCCACAACGTCACCCTTAAGTAAAAAAGAGTTTAAGAGCAGATCTATACCCATGAGTCGGCCGCCCGAGCTCATCCCTGCCCAAACCTGAGCGATAGAAAGGCCGGGTCCAACTCAATCTAGGCACGCACTGCAATCTGGGCCGAAAGCAGAACGGGAAGTGACGATTCTATATCTATACACATCGACGAGAGGAGACATTGAATAGTCCCACATCGTCTCTTTAAAACGAATCCGACCAATTTATATTGTCCGTAAGGTGCGGGGAATCAGCAACCAGCGTCAAAATCAAATACATCACCACCGATTGATTAAAGAGAATTAAATCTCTCATGTCCGAGCGAGATAGAGGGGAGAGGATGTTGTGGTGGTAGAGATGGTGGTGGCGATGGTGGGCAGTCCTCGGTCGAGGTTGGGTCAACGGTGTGCATGAACAGAGCAAGGGGATTGAAGAGGAGCGGCGGAGGAGCGTCAGGGCCCTGGCGGCTTAAGCGCGGGCCGGCAGCACGCAGAGGCCGGCGGCCGCTGGCGCAGGAGCTTGAGGGAGGCGAGGAGTGGGGCGGGGGGCCTGTGTCAGGTGTTGGAGGAGGATGCGCTGACCGACGCTGCAGAGATTGAGGCGAGCACCGCGCTCTATGGAGGAGGACGCGCAGGCGGACGCTGCAGAGATGGAGGCGAGCCTCCAGGCGTTGGGGAACGGACGAGATGGGCAGGCTTAAGCGTCGATGGAGGGCGTAGAAGAGGGTGACGGCAACGGCGACAAGACGGTGGAGAGGTCGCAGGGGAGGCGGCCATGGCGGCTTGCAGGAATGGAGACACATGGAGTAGGAGGTCAACGGGGGCTTGCAAGGATGCAAACATGGAGTAGGAACGGTAGATTTATTTTCAGAGCCTCCAAGAACGACCTGTAGCCACTGTGCCCAAGGCACGGGCATGCACTTTTATGTCGACGCCGGGGAGAGAGGTTGGAAAGAGAGCTTAGAGGAGGTTTTGCCTCAACTCACGTGGTAGACAAAAAAAAAGGAGAACAGGCGGTTCAGAAAAAAATAGGTGAAAACGGCTAGGAACTCGTATATGTGCATGCAAAATATTTTTTTATCACAGTGCAACGCAGGGCATTTGTCTTTCATACTACTATAAAAACTTGTTTTTTGTGTTTTCCATACTCATATAGCTTTATTGTTTTCTCTTTCCGCCGCAACGCGCGGGCATTTTGCTAGTAATCTATACCTATACCTATCTATCTATACCTAATAATAAAGCACGAAGTGTTTCTCCCGGTCCAACACTTTTTTAGACGGATTTACCCTCCCACAAAAACACATATTTCTCTCTCTTTTCCGTCCGTGTTAATATTTTTGTCCTGTACGATCGCGAGATTTATTTCTTCCGATTGTTTGCTTGTCCAACCTAGCGGGCTAAAATTGGGCCTGGAAAGCCCTGGTTTGCGACGACGTCATGTGGAATAAATACCTGGTACGAGTGTACGACACAGTTTTAGTCCCACCTTGCTCTTTTAAGCTTTGTCTCACCGGTTTATATAGCTTTGCAAATTACCTTGGATATCAGCAAACAAGTTGGGAAACAGCAAGCAGACACGTCGTTCTTTGGTTTGACTAAAGAAGGTATCTGGTTGCCTAATTAGTGTGTCCTAATTAAAGGAGGGATTGAAGGGGCTGGATAAGGGAATGCTGACAGTGATGGCTTGACAAGGAAACGATGAGGGAATGATGGCAGTGGCGTACCGCAGGACAGCAGCTGTCGGACCGAGCGGGCTTGGCGCTTGTGAAGCGAAAGGGTATGAACATGGTGGCGAGGACAGAGATAGCTTGGATGGAGGGAGGCGGCACAGCTTCCGGACCGGAGGCGGCCGAGGAAGATGTGCAGGGGCGCGCGGGGGCCTCTGTGGAGAGGCAGGAACTCGCGACGCCACACAGAGGAGGGATGAGGCCGTGCTTGGTCTGGTGGACGCTGGACGGATACAGATTTGACGAGCTCGGGATTAGAGAGGCGTGAAGAAGCGAGCGAGAGGTTGAGTAAAAGGAGGAAGGATCCTGGTGGTGGGGTCGAGCAAAAGCAGAGTTAGGGCACAGGCTAAGCCGACTAGGCTAGGCTTTTTCTCCGTTTGTTTTATCCGTCGTCCCGCAAAATAAAAATAGCTGTGAAAAAAGGCGGCCGCCAACAATCCGTGTTGCATGCTAACTATGACACCATATCATCGGCTAAAAAAAAAAGCTATGACACCATACACAGATACACGACTTGGATGTGTTTTTTTAAGGGAAAATTAATAGCAGCATCATTAACAGATGCAATAAAGTCAAATACACTATTACACCAAACAGCCAAGGATCTCGAACTAAATGACGTTTTAGCTAGAATATCAGCTACCTCATTAGCCTAGCGATGACAATAATGGAAACTTGTCCTCCCGAATTGCATAGCCAATTGGTGATACTTCGCGATGATTGCTTTTATTTCATGTTAGATGCTCCACCTCTAACAGGAACAAAATAACAACTACAAAGTTGATCTATATGTGTCGTTTTTGCTGGTCCCGCCTCCACAATAGAGAAAGAATAGTCGATCGATTGGGTCGGCGATAGAAACAATAGAAACGCATATGGGCTAGCCTCTCTCAAGCGTGCATGAGGACTATAAAGCAACTACAAAATTATTTTCCTCTCATCATGCCAAATTGGTTGAATCCATGCTCCAACATTGTCGCACTTCTCATGACCATCATTGTCGCATGCCCTTCAAAACCGATCCACCGGATATTGTTGGTTTGTTAAGAACATTACCTGATGGCTATTGTGATCTATAGGAGTAAGCAATAAGCAAAGCCCACATAGGTATAGGTATGCATCGATCGGATTCCTCCATTTTTTCTTCTTGGTATATTTAAAATAAATAATATTTATGCATTTCCATCATTAGATCTAGAATATAGTTTGTCTCGAGTAAGACAAAAACCTTCTTAGAGTGGGACGAGGTGTCAATAGCATCATAAAGTAGCGGCAAGAGGAGGCAGTGGGAGCACCCCAAACCATGGAAGATCAGGTGGACGCATCAAGCTAGCCGTCACGTCTCCATTTGTTTTTCTCCCGTTGCAACGCACGGGCATGTTTCCTAGTTATTATTAAAGCACGAAGTGTTTCTCCCGGTCCAACACTTTTTTAGACCAATTTATACTCCACCAATTTACATATTACGTACCAATGCCACCTAAAAGTTATTTTTTTTTTCTACCCTGCAGCTACCGAAACGATCCCAATTCTTCACCGCTCGCTCCATCTTCGATGCGCCCAGGGCTGTCTAGTCTGGCGGCGGCGGGTCGCATAGGGGGAAATAGAGGAGCGGTTCTGGGAATCGATGAGGGGGAATATCGAGGCGTGGGGGCGTGGGGATCCGGTTGATTAGGAGAGATTGGGGCACGATGCTGATGTTGGTTCGTTGTTGTTGCTGTTGACAGAGAGCTCTCTCCATTCGTTTGAAATCGGCGGGTGGAAGAAGCTGAAATCGGCAGTGATGCCCTTGCAACTGGTGGTTGAGGGGTTGATTTTGGCCGGCTCGCTCCCGGATCTGGCGCCTGTGCCCCTGTTTGCGGTTGAGACCGCTTGTCTCGCTCCGGGCGCGTTGCTCCTGGACACCCCTTCGGCGGAGGCCTTGACGGCTTCGGTCGTCCCCCCCTGGCCCATCCTTCGACAGCAGCCGCGAGGCCCACTTTTGGCGGTGGCATGATCGGGATCGAGCCCTGCCTCCACCCTGGCGTTTCAGCGCTCCCTGCAGTCAGGCAGCGGACTCAGTGCCAGCAAGTCCTCTACGCTGCTGTGCGGTGGAGGTGATTGCGTTGCTGATACGAGCGACGATGGACGAGAGCAGGATTTCAAGCTCTGCTGGGGTCCTTTTAGTGTGCTGGGCTTTCTTCGTGTTTTGGAGTAGAGAATTGACGATGGACAAAAGTTGAGGCTCCGGTGGCAGAACTGGAGACCAAGAGTTGATCTTGCTCAGAAAATCTTTAACGCCAGCACCAGCTGCACTCAGGATCTCCAACATGCGTATTTACAAAAGAAGAATTGGTTCATCTTAATTTGCTATGTCTAAACCAATATGCGCATTTACAAAAGAACATGCATGTATTATTTTGGTAATAAATTGTATTGAAAGTATAATTGAATGTGATATAGGGGATCATTGGAGAACTGTTGGAGAATGAAGGGACGAGTCAGCTCTATGGAGATATAGGAGATGTGGGGAAATGATGGACTTGCTCTCACCACTTGCTCACAACGTCAAACCACTCCCAAATACATAATCTGCACAGTGGGTTCACAACGAAGAATAAATATATATTTAAACAAAATTAACTGCAGCAATGCATGGGCTCCAGGTCCTTGAAAATTAGGCTCAGCTTAAAAAATTATTGGCTTTGGCTAATTTCTGGATGTCCGTTGCCATTGATATTGTTGGTGAGTCTTCTTGCTACTTCGATGTTGATTTCATACTACCCACTTCACTTATGTATGTCAAAACAGTAGATTAAATAAAAATAATGATTAATATTCAAGCGCGAGTGAGGTTAGGAAAAACGTGGCTTCATCAACTTTGGTAAAATTGAAGTCGTTTTCAAGTTTTTATCCAAAATTTGTTTTTTAATCCCGGTGCAAACGCACGGGCATTTTTGATAGTCTATATCTATACCTATACCTAATAATAAAGCACGAAGTGTTTCTCCCGGTCCAACACTTTTTTGGACCCTTTTACCCTCCCACAAACCATATATTAACAGTAATGCCATCGATAAGAAAAAAAGTTAAATTTCCATAGTGTATCGTGTGAATGAAGTCCTGCAATTTCCATAGTGGACTCCTATACATATGTTCCGCGTGTAGTACAAGGACTCAATTTCCCGGTAGTACGGTTGCGAATCGATGCGGCTTGGCTTCCTCGTGGCGCTGGAGCGTCCGTGGTATTCCTCGGGTTCTACAGTGTGTGCTTGTTCTTTGATCTGGGCGAGGCAGCGTCTCATAGCTTCAATTTGTGGCACCTCGGCGCTGCGGCGGTGATGGCGCAAATCAGTTCTACACGGCAACGAAGCGGAGCTCGACGACAGCACATGTACGACCCTCTTCCTCCTCCAAAACTCCAGTGCGCCTCCCCGTGTGATCGTTCGCTTGCCCACATTACCTTCCACCACCGGGCGACACAACATCAGCTCACCAACGGTGCATGCGGTAGCAGAAGCACCTGACTAAAACAAACTTGCATGTTCATGAACAAAGCTAGCACCTGACTAAAATAAACTTGCATGTTCATGAACAAAGCTAGCAAGTGGTGTAGGTTTACCGCTGTTTTGGCCAAAGTACACTGCAATAGTGCAATTTCTGGTTTAAGGGATAAGCAAGAGGTTTCACGTATGAATCAGAGTGACCGGTTTCAGCTGCGGTTCTCAATAGAGCAACTGATTTATGCAGAGATATGAGTACGACTAACTGGTTTTAATCCAGGATTCTGAGATACCTTTTCAGGTTTAGGAAAAATCCGATGTTTAGTTCAGTCATGTTCTGAATTTCATTGAAATTAATCTATTTTTTAAGGAAATGTGACTAGCAAAGTAAATGCTCTCAAACCATACATTACGACTTCCCAATGAATGCTACTTCAAATGAATGCTATTAATTTTTGCCAAAAAATGAATGCTATTAGGCATTGTTGTTGTTCCAATTTAGCGGGTGACTACCCGAGAGTACGAGCCATGTATGGTGGTCATGTGAGTCCAACTTCGGCCACATATCGGTTTTTTCCTGGTTGAAGACTGCACATTTAGGTTCATAAGCAATGAGAACCACTCTGAGCGGTTTGAGATATGTGGAGCATTTTGGTTATTTCAACTGTTGTATTAAATTTGGTGCAATCTAAGGTTATTAATTTCATTTTATTTCGGTAGTACATTATCGTTTCATCCAAAGTGAAATTTTAAGGTGTTCTCTTTAATGTGATTGTTCATGCCGAATATACATATGTTAGATGGGCTTGGGATGGACCAGGGTCATGAGGATGTTATTTTGATCCGATTCTTGACTTTCTCCGGTTGGAGGACAATCACGTCCGCTAGCCCGTCGTTGCAATGCACGGGCTTGTTTCTTAGTAATAATAAAAGCACGAAGTGTTTCTCCCGGTCCAACACTTTTTTGACCAGTTTACCCTTCCACAAAACCACTTATTACCCACTGCCACCGTTTATGTATATCCCGGTTATATTCACAAAACCCGTATATACCCACCCCACCCATCTTCCGACTTAGGTCTACATCGACCAGAATCGATTGGCTTTTGTTAGGGTTTCTCTTGAGGATCTGATCTGGATGAATTCGGACGGCCAACCCGAGTCTATCGGCCCCCGGAGACCGCCTCATAGAGGCGGCGGCGCACACGACACTCGGGCAGTCCCAAGATACTCGCGGTGGAGGGATTTGCTTAGGGAGCGACTCCCTCCGGTTCTCCCATGGACATCGCTATGTTCTGGTTGATCAAGTCCACACACAGCCGAAACTTCTTGCCTTAGCGAGAGGTCCCGGTGCCCAGTAGCTAGCATCTACTTCCTGTTTGTGAAGAAATAGGTCGGCTTCGTCTCCCAAACGATCGAGGCTTCGTCTGTCGATAAGGTAAATCTTGCCGTCCTCAGCCGGGACTAGTCAAGCCTCATGGCCGCCTCCCATCCCGGCGACGACAACCAGTCCGCTGAACCAGTACACCGCTCGGAACAACAAATACATCACCAATCTGATTGATTATTATTCTTCATGCGTATATTACAAATTTTCTCTCTTTTTGACTTAAATTTGTATGGATTAGAGGAAGTATTTGATTTAATGTGGTACCGTAGCAATGCAGGGGCTTTGTGCTAGTTATATATTAAAAGAAATATAAGGGTGTTTTTCGAGGCACAAGGTTGATCCACATCACCTAAATTATATAGACCGTGATCTATAACAAAATGCCATAATTTAATTAATTAACATAACACGTGAAACGGAATTGGCTCCAACATGTCACGTGTCCCTCTTAACATACGAATACAATTCACAGCTCCAACAGGTAACAGTCCCAACCGTTTGTCATATAGGGAACATATAAGCTTGAGCGAACAAATCCACAGATGAAAAAACAAGGCACCCAAACACGTAGCTCCCTGCCTTGACCTACATACGGGTCTCAGGCTAGGATGCAGGTGGAAGTGGGCTGCCCACAACGTCTACTACCCAAGCCCACATAAGATGCTACGTGGGACACCCGCGGGTACAGAAGAAAAAAAGTGGGCATCTGCGGAAAGCCCGCATCGACCCCAACGAGTGCGTAGAACCCATCGACCAGATGCCCTCGAGGCCTCGACCAGACGCCCTCCCTCATCGTTAGAGCGCTGACACGGGAGCCGCCGAAGCCCCGCCGGCTAGCTCCGACATGGCAGCTCCTCCTCCTCTGGCTGCGGGGGAAGGTCCACTCCAGCCTCCTTCCACTCATCCACCCCCCTTTCTCCCCGTACCTCCGATCCCGGTGGTCGCCGCTCCTCCTCCGATCCCGGTGGCAGCCGCTCCTCCTCTGGTTCTTGGGGACGACAAATTTTGCAAAGAGAGGCAGCTTGAGGGCGTGCTCAGCCAGGAGCACATGGTTGGTGGGGAAATCCACGGACACGGATCTAATATGGGCACCTGCAAAGAATCTCCAAGGTCCAAGAAAAGCAAGTATAAGGTAATTTTTACTCTGATTTGTGTATATGCTACTCACCCTGAACTAGCAAGCTTGCCCAAGAACGATTTGTGTATATGATACTCTGATTTGGGCAACCAATGCATATTCAGGAAAGGACTCTAGTTCTGAAACATAGATGTATAGTTAAAAAGGATTATGCATTTGCTCCTTTGGCCACTGAATGGAAATTGGCCGAAGCTCTATGCAAGTTGTTGAGGGTTTTCTACACCGCAATAGCCTTTCATCCTCTAGTTATTATTTCCATGGATCAAATAACAAATATAGTTATTATTTCCATGGATCAAATAACAAATATAGTTATTATTTATTTTGCTTCTGACATAGATGACTGGTGAGAGTTGTATTGATGTATAATATAATCTTTGCATTTGACCAGACATATCATTTGGTTCATTAAATTTTGAAATATTTCTTTCAACTTAGCTAGCAGAGTTCACCACATGGGCTCTAAAATGTGTAGTGAGATGTACACTATGAGTAGCAACTACGTACTGACCAGATATTCTGTTGGTCATTTAAGATTGTTGGCTCTGGTCTTTATGGAATTTTGACACTAACCATTTTTTCCTCCCATAGATTGCAGTTCTTGGTGGCTCTTTACTGGGGACATTCCTGTCTGAAAAGGTAAATCAGTACTACCAAGGGAACCTGACTTCCCATGTGTCTGAATTTGACTTGGTGGTTTTACTCCAAAGTTAAAATTTGCATTCAATATAGAAACTTAAACACCGAGTGAAGTTTTAATATAGAAACTTCGTAGTATTTTCTTGCTTCCATTTTTTTATTGTGAATAATGTCCACTTTAGGGACCTTTTCGAGCTGTGGATATCATCGCTTGATGTGTATCTTTGAAAATTATACAAAGAACTGACTGTTGCCTTATTGATAAAAATAGTCTTGCACCATTCATCTTCAACAATTCTGCCTGCACTGTTTTATCGGTGGATATTTTATTTTAGCTGCGGATATTTTATTTATGCAGTGTTGAAAAATCAGCAGATTTGTATCTTTTTTTTTTGGAAAAGAGTATATATTAATATCATAAGGACACCAATTACACCCAGCCTCTGCAACAACGCATGCCCTAGTGGCTCTACGGATGCACACAGCTCAGAAAAAAGAAAGAGAAATTACAAAAAAGAAAAGTCCCGCTACAGAGAACTAATCCTCAAAGAAACGACAGTGACACCATCAGAACAACACCAGTAGTCCTCCACTACAATAACAACGCCTTCAAGAAGGAAACAGTGCCCAAGCGTCGTCGTTGCCCGACCAAAGGTCATAGGTTTTCACCCTGGAGAAAGTCCTTGCTCACAAAACAATGCCTTCAACAAGGTCATTGCCAGGCACAACCAGCTAAGGCCAGCCCTTGGATTTTCACCCTGCAAGATAAGACTGGAAACTCCCATGTGTTGTCTTCCCGCACCAACAACCGCTGCAACGAGTCCCAGATCACTCAGTCGGATCTCTGTCGACACAGGAACAAAAATCACCATCGCTATCCTCAAATTTCCGCTTTACTGACATTCTCCGTATCTGACTTCACCATGGCTCTAAGAATGGCACTTGGTGGGAACAAACAACGCCTCCCTGAAACCAAACGCGCGGAAAAACAAGGTGCGCGACGATCAATACCTTCCGCTCCAGCAATCTCCGCATGATACGTCCATGGGAGTTCGCCGGAGCCTTCCGGAACCCGCTCTCTAGATCGGATCAACGAGGCGACATCAAGCGATCTTCGCCCTCGTGCAATGAAACCAAAGGACCACCACCATTATTAGATCCGACAGAGCTATCCCCACACCGTCTGCCGGTTTCCGGAGAACGGATCGAGCAAGCAATTAGGGTTAGAGATCCGATCTAGGTCTTCCAATGGAATCCAATCGTCGACAACTCTTCCACCAGATCGCCCCACTCCGCCGCCCTGGAGGAAAGAACAAGCCACACGGGACGGGCGCGGCCAAGATCTCGGACGGACCGTGCCGCCCTCCATGCTTCCTCGCGCTGCCGAGCCCTTCCTCGCATCACCGCTGCCATCCCTTCCAGGGCTCGCCGCCTCCCAATCACCACCCTCACTCCCCCTGTGACGACCCGCCTCCGCGCGAAGGGGCCCTGCCGGGAGAGCGCCTTCCTCGCCCGCCGCCTTCGACGGCCAGGAAAATAATAATGATGCATTTGATATGTTGAAAGTCTTGATTATCTACAGGAAATTCACTGTTCACATGAAACATCATAGCATGCGTGGGATGATTTTCCAGGACATTGCTTCCTCAGCATGATCAGTACCTGGACTCAGCACACGTGGAAATCTCGATTCCAGTACGGCGTTTGGACAAAGAGCTGTCGATGTCCTGTTTTTACCCTTACCTTTAACGATAGCACTGTTAAGGACACACTGATTTGTGCAGTAGTCACAACACTGATCGAGGAGTCATTCCTGAAAGTCCAAGGCACTGTATTCAACAATCTTAAATATGCACTAAGCTCCGTTAGCTTTACATGGTATATGAATATTACAATGTGATCATATTATGTTTACTAAAATATTTTTATGAATATTAACGTATTTGCGGGCATATGCGGGTATACGTGGGACGAAGGACACCCATATAATTTTCGCGGCTCCCGCGGGACGCCCGCTTAGAATGTGTGGGACTGTACAAGCATAAGCGGGCCTCCTGTGGATAGTCCCACCTGCACCCTTAGTCTCAAGGTCGCATATGTCATGTGCGTCGTGCTGGTCCTGACCATGGTGGGCAGCCGGCGGCAGCAACATTTTGTGTCTCCATCGTAGCTTGTAAGGAACACTCCTTCGAGGACTAAAGTCCAAGGTCTGCCCTGGACGCTGAGCTCCGGTTTGGCATGCGACTACCCCTGCCTTGGCAGGTTTGGGTTGTCGACATGGTCGCTGCCGCTAATCTTCCTCGCCATCACCAGGCTCCGTCCTCAAGATTAACCCGTTCGACCAGCGTGTCCTCGAGATGAACCCGTTCGGCCAGCGTGTGAAAGTATCTGAGATGGTCCATGCAGGGGCAGAGCCAGGATTTGACATTGAGGGGGGCGAAGATACTGATGATCATATATAAGATTTTTTCTCATGAAGACAACAACTACCTATCATTTTGTGTTGGAAGAACTATTTGGATAAAAACATAACAGTATATCAAAGTATTGGCATAGAAATGATATTAATATGTAGCACTAAATCTTAGACAATACAAAACAAAAGATTAGTTTATATTGGATCAACTCCATCTCTACGAGTATACTGATAATTCCATTGCAGGTGACCTTCCTATTATTATTTCTCAATTATTATGCAATAAGTTATCGTCATCACCGAGCAAACATCAAACAAAAGACGCATATTTTTTTGTAAATTAATCAATTAGACTATAGGTTATGCAATCTATCAACAAAATACTAACGATTTGGTACTTCAATCAGAGTGAGGAAGATTAATTCCTATACTTAATGGCACAACATGCTTGTTGCTGGAGTTGTGGCATGATTAACAAAGGTAGAAACTAGAAAACAACATGGCTGACTAGCATGGTGCCACGGCCGCGGCATCGCGTGGCGTATGGCTACTGAGTAGGAGCGAGCGATGGTGGCAGTCATCCAGTCAGTTGATCTGAAAGATTGCATATGTTGCTAGCTATTAGGTCTAGTTACACAAACGAATAATGTTAGGACATGTTACTACAGTTGACTAATAAAACGAATTCATGGGCTACATTTGGCTTTCGTTATAGAGAAGCACGACAAATCAATTAAATTTAAGCTTAGTGTTAATTAAGCTTATAAGACCATTAGTTTAGTACTAAAAGCTGCACCTATATATTAAGGGGTGCCGATGGTTAGGGGGGGTCTAGCCCCTGCTAGCCCCCCCTTGGCTCCGCCCCTGGGTCCATGGTGCTGGGCTACCGCAGACGAGATGATGGTTATTAATCTTTCTAGCTAGCTCCAGGTTTCTTTATCTGAAGGAAACCATTAGATGGCAATTCCAAATTAGTTTATAGATGGCAGTTCACTTTTTTCCGATGGTTTCCTAATCGCAGATCGATTGGCTGTAGAAGAAGAGCCATTGAATTTTTAATATGCACATGTCGAGAATTGCTTGGTGTAAAATGTAAGATGGGCTTATGTAGGTATTTAAAATTATACGATATGTTCAAGGTGTTTTCGTTAGATGAGATTACAAGTTAAAAGTTGAATCGTAAAAGCTCATCGTCATACAGATTTTAACCTTACCATAATCAATTCCCCATTGTTCTAAGAGCAACAATTAAGTTTGCGAAATCTTGGATTTGTTAGCATTTTTTCAAATGCTTTGGCGAGTGCCAATGAGATACATATTATTGTAGTTTTTAGAAAATGTATTTATGAATCCTCCATTCATGTTGTGCATATCTGGTATGAACTTAGGTGTGATGATGGTGATTAAGACTATACTTGCTCTCATCGACCCCTTTCCTGACTTGTGTCTCTCAAATCTTGGGTAACATACTTTTACTTGACATACTTTACTTATTTTTATATATATTTTCTCGCATGCATCATTCAATATCCATACTACTATAATCCTCATTTTTTGGTTTCTGTAACTAAATTCCGTTACTCAGAGTGAATCTGAAAAGCATGTTTCGAAACTAGTAGACAATATCCAGACAATGGAATGACATAGTGAAATTTATAAATATTTTTCAATAGTGGTTTCCTAAATAATTCACAACATTCTTCTTCTTTTCAGTACTCTTTTGAGTACTGCATCCAACCCATTAATTAGGCAAATTTCAGACAAATATGAAAGATTAAATTGTTGCGGGGCATCTTAAGAGACTTTTGTAGTAGACAAACTGAAAAGCAAGATCAACGTCAAGCTTCTTGCATGCATGCACTGTTATAAATAGGTAATTTCTTAGTGGCATACAAAAGCCCTGATCTCTTTACAATTTACATTCACATTGAACAATATTTCTCATGGTTAATGAATAGGCATCAACGAGTCAGGTCAGAGTCGCCGGGGAAAAATATAGATTTATACCCAAAGAGGATAATCATATTTATAGAGGTATACGAAAATTTGTAAAGTTGAAATAAAATAATGTTTTATCAGTCGACAACCATAAAAAATCATTTATATCCTTTTCAAACTATATTTAAAAAATACTAAAGCCAGGATAAATATTATTTAAGATTGATTTTCTTGATCAAGTAAAATAATAAAGCAGGGTGAAAGCCTGGTTCAAAGAAGAAGAAGTAAAATAATAATATTTTATCAATCAATTAAAGCCTTTGGCAGACCCTGATATTATAATCAATCAATACTATGATGACATAATATGAAAGTATAAAATTCAAGTGAGCTTGACACCAAGAATTTTTTTTCCAAATTAAAACAATGATACATAATAATGATACATGAAGTATTTGATTTATTGCCGATTATCTTTTTACATAATTAATAGCGATTATTTTCTTTTAAATATGAGTGCTAGCAAAAGGTGAATAGAAGATATGTGACTGCATGGTGTAGTCAATTTTTTGTATGTTATGGTGTCATTAACATTGTATATCAACTGTACTTTTCATAAACCTATAGTTTCAAAAATTTCTAATCATCAACGTATTTAAAACTCACACTGACCCAATGCAAGTTAAACATATACCCCCTCCATTTCAAAATATAAGATGTTTTAGCTTAGTGAAAGGAGTGTACCTGAACCTCTTTTAGTATGTAGGTTCACTCTGAATCTACACACTAAAAGTGATGTAGATACACTTCTTTCACAAAGTTAAAGCATCTTACATTTTGAAACAAAGGGAGTAATATTGAAAATATTTGGCCTGTTAAGAATGTTGCCCTTGCATTTGCGAGGGCCCACCATGCTAGTTATAACCATAAAGAAGGAAATGCACAATCCACCATAAATACTGAGTAAAACAAGAGGGACGTGAATTTGCACCTAGACAACAAGCAATGGTACTCCACATATAAACAGCAGCAGGGCAACAAAAGGACATATGATTAGCCGTCTCCTCCCGAGGACAAAACTAACATATATAACTGCCTACCCATTTCCTCTTCTTCATATTATCTTTGGTAGCAATAGTTATGCCAAATAAGTTAGAACCAAATTTTAATTTTAAGATCATGTGATGGTATAGGTGGGTGCCGGAGGAACCTTATCAATCAAGCTGCTTGGTCCGATTCTTCTCCGTCTGCCTAGAGAGCGCCTTGTATGTGTCATGGTGAAGAAACAACCGGCCTCGCCTGGATGTCGACGGGGTTAGATTAGCATGCTGATGAGCATGTGATGCAGCACTAGGATGATAGCATCATGCGCATGATTAAATTAGAGAGACAGGTGTGTCATGTACAATGTTGGTAATCGCATCTTCAACCTCACCGTATCCACCCAAAATCCCGCTGTCTGCGATGCATACCACCCGTAGTCTCTCTGCCCGTGTGGCTCCGTTTGCATACTTTTGCTGCTCTAGTTTGTCTTGGCACGCACCTTCGCCAAGTGGATTTTTTTACCAGAGAGGTGAATGGATCTGGAGTCGAATTTTTATTTTCCATTAGAAATTATAAGATGAGATTTTATACCATATGGATATTTTATTATTCACATAATTTGGTCACACGATCATTGTAAACGGGTTAATCTTTCCTGAAGTTGGGGAAAATGTAACCCGCTTCTACTTGACGCTACTGGTATTAGGAGTATGCGTGCGGTTGTGAGACAATAACGAGCTCTCTTTTTTTTGCTGAAGGAGGTAGACCTAGTTTTTGCGATTTTATACCGTTTTTCATTTTGGTCGTCGTGTAGGTTGTCACTAGTGGAAACGCGGGCTTTTGTTGATCCCGAAAATGGGCTTTAACACCGGTTCTTCTACGAACCGGTGTTAAAGGGGGGGCCGTACCAGCGTGGCCTCTGCGGCATTAAAGGAGCCCCCCCTTTAACACCGGTTCGTGCCACGAACCGGTGTTAAAGGTCCCTCCACCTGATGTTACAAGACTTCTTTAACACCGTCGTGGCACGAACCGGTGTTAAAGGGGTGGGGGCTATATAAGACACCACCCCAGTCCACACACACCCCACTCTTCCCTTTTTTCACATTTTGGAGCCTAGCAAGAGGGTGTGAAGAGTGCTAGTTTGTGTTTTTTCATATGCACTAGAGGTGTTCGTGAAATGCCCGAGAGCTCAAAATAAGCTTTCTTGTTGCTCTTCCGTCTCGGTCGAGGTCGGCAACTATAGTTTCATGTGTCATTGATGTACTATATATATAAATGGTCATCTCCTATTATTTTTGATATATACTACATATTAATGCAGATGAATCGGCAATGGATGTACGGTGACCGCCGACTTCCGAGTACATTACGGGCCTCCAAAATTTCATCGTTGTGGCTAATGCAAACCGTGGTCACAATGGTTTTATGTGCTGTCCGTGTGTTCACCGTCGTAACAAGAAAGACTACTCAAATACCAGAACCATTCACGCCCACCGCTTCGATCTGGTTTCATGCCCAGCTATAATTGTTGGACCAAGCACGGAGAAAAGGGGTTGTGATGGAAGACAACGAAGAAGAAGAGGATGATGAAAACTATCATAATATGTATCCTGAATATGATGATAATGCAACGGAGGTAGATAATGAAGATCAAGAGGGAGCAGATGGGCCCGGATGACGATCTTGGTCGGCCATTACTGATGCAAAGGAAGAATGTGAAACTGAAAAGGAGAAGGAGAAGCTGGAGCAGATGTTAAAGGATCACAAAACATTGTTGTATCCAACTTGCGAAGATGGCCACAAAAAGCTAGGTGCCACCGGATTTGCTGCAATGGAAGGCAGAGAACGGTGTGACTGACAGCGCATTTTCAAAGTTGTTGGTAAAAATGAAAAATCTTCTTCCAAGAAATAATGAGTTGCCCGACAGTACATACCAAGCAAAGAAGGTTGTCTGCCCTCTAGGATTAGACGTGCAGAAGATACATGCCTGCATTAATGACTGCATCCTCTACCGCGGTGAGAAGTACGAGAATTTAGATGCATGCCCGGTATGCACTGCACTGCGGTATAAGATCAGACGAGACGATCCTAGCGATGTTGAGGGCGAGGCCCTAGGAAGAAGGTTCCTGCCAAGGTTATGTGGTATGCTCCTATAATACCACGGTTAAAACGTCTTTTTAGAAATAAAGAGCATGCCAAGTTGTTGCAATGGCACATGGAAGACCGTAAGAAAGACGCGATGTTGAGACACCCCGCTGATGGGTCACAGTGGAGAAAAGTCGAGCGAGAGTACCCGGACTTTGCACGTGACGCAAGGAACTTAAGGTTTGGTCTAAGTACAGACGGCATGAATCCTTTTGGTGAGCAGAGCTGCAGTCACAACACCTGGCCTGTGACCCTATGTATCTATAACCTTCCTCCTTGGTTGTGTATGAAGAGGAAGTTCATTATGATGCCAGTGCTCATCCAAGGCCCGAGGCAACCCGGCAACGACATTGATGTGTACCTAAGGCCATTAGTTGAAGAACTTTTACAGCTGTGGGCCAAACCAGGTGTACGTATGTGGGATGAGCACAAAGGGGAGCCATTTGACCTACGAGCATTGCTTTTCGTAACCATCAATGATTGGCCTGCTCTTAGTAACATTTCGTGGCAGACAAACAAGGGATACAATGCATGCACACTGTTTAGATGATAATCGAAAGTGTATATTTGGATAAATGTAAGAAGGTTGTGTACCTAGGGTATCGCCGATTTCTTCCGAACTCGCATCCAAAGAAGAAAGAAAGGCAAGCATTTCAAACGCGTCGCGTAACCCGGAGGAAGCCTCCCTCCGCATCGGTGAGGAGGTATTTGGTATGGTCAAGGACCTAGAAGTAATCTTTGGAAAAGGTCCCGCGTCTATCTGTTCAATGACGATGCCGACACGCCCATGTGGAAGAAGCAATCTATATTTTGGGACCTACCCTATTGGAAAGTCTTAGAGGTCCGCTCTTCAATCGACGTGATGCACGTGACGAAGAATGTTTGCGTGAACCTGCTAGGCTTTCTAGGAGTGTATGGGAAGACAAAAGATACACCGAAGCACGACAGACCAGCAACGTCAAGGCCCTCAAGAGCCTATGCATCCCGAGAACGAGAAGGGTAAACGATGCCACTTAACTCCGCCACTACGCTCTTACCAAAGCGAGAAGGAAATCTTTTTGAATGTCCGAGCAGATCAAGGTCCCGTCGCTTCTCGTCAATATAAAGGGAATAATAAATATGGCGAGAAAAATTCCAAAACCTGAAGTCTCATGACTGCCACGTGATTATGACACAATTGCTTCCGATTGCATTGAGGGGGCTTCTACCTGAAAATGTTCGAGTACCCATTGTGAAGCTATGTGCATTCTTCAATGCAATATCTCAGAAGGTAATCGATCCAGAAAGCCTACCAGGGTTACAAACAGATGTGGCCCAATGTCTTGTCAGCTTTGAGTTGGTGTTCCCACCATCCTTCTTCAATATTATGACGCATCTCCTGGTTCACCTAGTAGAAGAGATTGCCATTCTCGGTCTTGTATTTCTACACAATATGTTCCCCTTTGAGAGGTACATGGGAGTCTTAAAGAAATATGTTCATAACCGTGCTAGGCCAGAAGGAAGCATCTCCAAGGGCTATGTAACAGAGGAGGTCATTGAGTTCTGTGTTGATTTTATTCCTGACCTTAAGGCGATTGGTGTTCCAGAATCACGACATGAGGGGAGATCATGTGGAAAAGGCACCCTAGGATGTAAAGCAATGATATGTAGAGACGGGCATTCTCTCAATCAAGCACACTACACGGTTTTACAAAGATCTATCTTGGTTGCCCCGTATATCAATGAACACAAGAATTTAATACGCCTCAAACACCCGGGCGGTCGATGAATGGATTATAAGTGAACACATGGCGAGTTTTGGCGGCTGGCTGCAAAGACTTCTCACGAATAACACCACTGTTGGGGATCAGCTGTACTTGTTGGCCAGGACACCGTCTTCGACTGTATGTACTTTCCAAGGGTGCAAGATAAATGGGAATACATTTTACACGATAGGCCAAGATAAAAAGAGCACCAACCAAAACAGTGGTGTCCGCTTCGATGCAACAGAAGACAATGGGCAAAAGACCACGTATTATGGGTTCATAGAGGAGATATGGGAACTTGACTATGGACCTAATTTTAAGGTCCCCTTGTTTCGATGCAAATGGGTCAAGCTAACAGGAGGAGGGGTTGAGGTAGACAAGAAGTACGGAATGACAACGGTGGATCTCAACAATCTTATGAAGAACTTAGACGAACCATTCGTCCTAGCCAATGATGTGGCTCAGGTTTTCTATGTGAAGGACATGTCCTCCGCACCAAAAAAAAAAGAAAAATATGCAAACGAATACATCATATGATGAGCCAAAGCGTCACATAGTTCTTTCAGGGAAAAGAAACATCGTGGGAATCGAGGACAAGATGACATGTCGGAAGATTATAATAAGTTTGATGAAATTCCGCCTTCACAAAGGAAAACTGACCCAAGCATTCCATTAAGTAAAGAAGATGCTCCATGGTTACGGTAAGCGATCATAAGGAAGGGCATATGCCAAGAAGTTCATGCTCATATTATGTAACTCTAGTTCATGTTTTTAATATTAATACATGTCTTGAGTGTTAGTCATGTTTTGTGGATGGACCGGGAGTATGAGAAGAAGTTGTCCCGATTCGTCGTACTTACCATTAAGATCTGATCTCCAAACGCGCGCGGTCACATATTAGGGAGTGCCTCTATGACCAGTTTCTTGGAGATGCCGGAGGACTAGGCTCCGTCGGCATCTCCCTGAAACTGGCCGTAGTGGTGTCCCTGCTCTCGAAAACCATCTTGCAGCTTTGTAACTTGTCTAACTAGATCAATACACTAACTAATTTCACATATTAGGGAGTGCCTCTATGACCAGCTTTCTGAGATGCCGAGGACTGGCTCCGTCGGCATCTCCCTCGAAATCGGCCGTAGTGGTGTCCCCGCCTCAAACCGGCCGGAGGACTGGACTCACAAGGATGCCTATTTATAGTACAAGCAGCTCGACATAGTGTTGACACTTACAAAATAATGTCGACACTCACCTATTATTAGTCCGGTTGGTGTCTCCAACCGACTAAAGGTTCATCTTTAGTCCCGGTTGGTGACACCATCCGGACAAGGTACACGCCATACGACATAATGTCGACATGCACTCACCTCTATTATTAGTGTCGATTGTTTTGTCCCGGTTGGTGTCTCCAACCGGGACTAAAGGTTCATCTTTAGTCCCGGTTGGTGTCTCCAACCGGGACTAAAGGTTCATCCCGCCATTTTTCCCGCCATTTTTCTTCCCGCCATTTTTCTTCCCGCCATTTTTCTTCCCGCCAGTTCTTCCCTCCAGTTCTTCCCGCTAGTTCACTATATATATATGTAGGGGGTTGGCCTCCATTGTCATTGCACATCTCTAGACTCATATCTGCAACCTCATCACTCTTTCACATGGCTTCCACCGTAGCACTAACCCCCAGGGAGGCGGAGGCGCTGGCGCCGAACTACCCCCGCCTGGCCATCGTGTCCCCGCTCCGGATGCCGAAGGCCGAGGTGCGGTTCCTCCCGTCCCTCTAGGTGTGGCGCCGGATGGCCATCACGAACCACTACTACTTGAGCTCACGCCGAGCAGCGGAGGAATCCCAGATGGCACCCGACTATTTCTCTACTTGGGAAGCCTTCTTCGTGGATCGGCATGAGAGGGCGCCGCAGCACGAGGAGGACGCCCACCTCCTCCTAACTTCAACGAGGCCGGCCGGCTATGGTGGCGCGGTCGGACTCTCCAGAGCGTCATGGCCTATGACACCGCCGCCGACTCTAACCCCCGTCAAGGCTACCTCAAGTCCAGCCCACGCTACCCTCAAGTCCAGCCCACGCATTTCTCCAGAGGTTCAATTACGGTGACCCCGACGATGACAATGATGACGGCCGTAGTACGATTTACTACAAAGAAGTATTACAGTGTAGCGGAGCATGACTAAATCACTCCAACATTCCGAACAAGTTCGCCGATTGTTACTTAATCCGCCATGTATCTTAATTTTCAGTTCTTTTATGTATCTTAATTTTCAGTTCGGTCCGATTGTTACTTAATCTGCCATGTATCTTAATTTTCAGTTCTTTTATATATCTTAAAAAGCCGCTTAATGCATGAAATAAGTGTTTATTTTTTTAAAAATTTCATGTAAAGTAAATATAAAAATCATTTACATGAATGGATAGATATTATTTTTCTGAAAATTATGATATATTATTCATATTTTTCTGAGTTGAAATGAAAAGATATGAATTTTCTAAATTCATATCATATTTTTGAATTAAAAAGCCCCTTTAATGCATGAAATAAGTGTTTATTTATTTTAAAAAATTTCATGTAAAGTAAATATAAAATGATTTACATGAATGGATAGATATTATTTTTCTGAAAATTATGATATATTATTCATATTTTCTCGAGTTGAATGAAAAAGATATGAATTTTCTAAATTCATATCATATTTTTGAATTAAAAAGCCCCTTTAATGCATGAAATAAGTGTTTATTTATTTTAAAAAAATTCATGTAAAGTAAATATATAATGATTTACATGAATGGATAGATATTATTTTTCTGAAAATTATGATATATTATTCATATTTTTCTGAGTTGAAATGAAAAAGATATGAATTTTCTAAATTTCATATCATATTTTTGAATTAAAAAGCCCTTTAATGCATGAATAATGCCCCCCTTTAACACCGGTTTGTGGCTGGAACCTGTGTTAAAGGGGGTTTCACAAGATGACGTTTCTTTAACACCGGTTCGTGGTCGAACCGGTGTTAAAGAGGGTTTCACAAGATTTAATGCCCCCTTTAACACCGTTCGTGGTGGAACCGTGTTAAAGGGGGTTTCACAAGATGATTCTTTAACACCGGTTCCAGCCACGAACCGTGTTAAAGGGGTTATAACTTCACGCACCTTCCTCTTCCTTCTCCCCACCAGATCGAAAAGCGCAGAGCGCCGCCGCTGCCTCGCCGCCGCCGCTGCCGCCCGCCTCGCCTCGCTGTCGCTGCCTAGGCTCCCGCTGCGCGCCTCCGGCGAGCTCACGACCCATGCCGCTTCCGCCTAAGGACCGCTGCCGACCTCTAGCTAGCACCCGCTGCCGCCGCTTTCCTCCACCGCCGCCTCTGCAGATCGCTGCCTCGCCTCCAGCTCGCCAGCAGATCGCTGCCGCTGCCGGCCCGCCTGCGTCGCCAGCGGAGCCTCGCCGCCTCGCCTTCCTCCACCGCCTCTGCCGCCAGACGCCTGCCTCCAGCTCGACCGCCTCAGACGCTGCATCGCTGCCTCGCCTCCAGCCGCTCGTCACGGGGAGCCTCGCCGTCGCCGCCCACACCACCTCGTCGCCGCCGCCATCCGCTGGGATATAAGTAAGGGCATGTTTGATTCAAAGGATTTGTAGGAAATTTGTAGGAAATTTGTAGGAAATTTTCACCGTCGAGTATCACCCTAGGAAATTTCCTCTCACCAAAGTGGTGTGTGAGTAGAGGATCTAGCCATCAGGAAACCCGTAGAGGCTCACCGTCGAGTTTCACCAGGGCCGGCTCTATATTTTTCAAGGCCCTTCGGCGAAGTAAAAAAAAGCCCCTAATGACAATATATTGTGCATATAACTAGATATATAGACGATATATGTGTCAATTTTATTTGCCCCCTCAGAGGACCACTAAAAAAATCAGCCTCCATGATTGATCCATGTGAACACCACTAAAAATAAAAAATATATCCGCCTCGTAGGCCACACGGCCCACGCTGCCTGTGCTATGTATATTGTATTGTATGTGTATTGTATATGCAAGAACAAGTGGCATATGTGTATGTATATTTGTATGTATGTATATATGTATATTGTATTGTATGTATTGTATATGCATGTGTATATTTTGTGCCACGACGACCACCGCCACCATTATGCCGTCGACCACGACCTCCTCTGTCTCGCCGAGCCTACACACGCCGAGGGTGTGTCGCCCATTTTAGGTAGACCATCACGTCGTCTTGGTTCGAACGCACAACACGCACTTCAGCCCCGCCTCGCCTAGCGCCGCCACCTCTCGTTGTCAAGTTATGTATAATAACCATGCTATGTTAATCAACTTTGATGACAAGTTAATTAGAAGAAGTAAATGTACCCTCTCATATGAATCCTGGTTTCTCCGAATTAGGGTTTGAAATGACCAAGCATGTATTAGGGTTACATTTCAATACTTTTAACCTGTCATATCATCGCCCTTGCTTGAGCATTTCAATAGATGTATTACTGATATTTGTGTGATAATATTATTGTTTTAGAAACTATGGATCCACTTAGTAGAAACCTTGAAGAAGAAGAAATAATGGAGAACATTATTGATGAGGACACCTCACAATATCTCGAACTTGGAGGGACATGACGACGACTCAAGTACTAGTCATGGAGAAGATGAAGACTCCGTGAACGCAATTTAATGGTTACAAAGTCCGCGAGGTATATGCATTGATTAAGCCTCACCGACTTCCACCAACAATCTTCTTCTACATGTATTAATTAACGCTTTTCTTCTTTTTAGCCCTCGGATCGACCAACCAGAACCATCTTCTTCTATGAAAAAGAGCAAGCGAGGCGCGAGCCACGGTTGAAAGATCGTGCAAAGTTCACGATCAAGCGGTCCGTGTTGATGGCAGCCGATGGAGCCCAAGAAGGCCGCAGACAAATTTATACGTCAGTCGAGTTCTTGTTAGGGACCAAATCCCAATCATAATTGAAAATTGGAATAAGCCAAAGAAGGGCGACGCATTTTGTCGATGATGTATCCAAAGAAACGCTTTGAATTGTTGTTGGTAAATTTCACCCTTCCGCCAGAGGAGGATGAAAACAACCCGTTATAAAGGAAAAGGTCAAAGAGTGGACTCTAAAGAAAATGGCTGAGGCTTTCAAGAATCGAAGACAAAATTGAACAAATTTGTCAAAGTGGCGAGACTCAAATTTCAAGACGATATTATGCGAAGATAAGACCTCACCGCCCGAATTTAAGACATATAAAAAAGTGCTATAGCTAAAAGAGGTCGAAACCAATACGCTTAATGCCCCAAGAAGGAATATCACCAGAGGACGGGTCGTGGCTACATATCTCGAGGCCTAAGTGGGAGGAAGTAGAGGGCCTCACGAGAGAGGGATCACACCTGCAGATGGGTGGGACCTACGTGCAAAGACTTGGTTCTACGGAATCGGGGAAAGGTTGGACCCAGAAACAGGATTGTGTATCTTCCCAACCATCCTTGCCAAACCCGTCACTGAACTCATCACGGCATACGAGGAAACATCCGCCCGGACCTTCCATCCCGACAGAGAGAATGACCAGCTCACACGCCGCCATCGGTAAAAAGAACACCGGACATGCACGAGGCAGGGGTATGACGTGGAAGGATGGGTTTGTCCGGAGAGACTCTACAGATGCGGCAGAAAAGAAAAAGAGCGCATGATCGGATGACACAGAGAACATGCACTTGCGGCGCTGCAGACGCAAGTGAATGCACAACAGCCATCAAGCTACCGCCCATCTCAGCGGCATGAAGAGCCTGCATTGGAAGCTGCCCGCCCGCACTGCTGAAAAGCAGCAGTGGCTTCCACGGAGAACGCAGCCAACGCTTGAAATGACGGGTCCTCGATACCCCGCTGATGAGATCACGGAGAGCGAACACGCTGAGCTGCATGTGAGATTAATGGGCTTATCCATTAAGGTGGTCCGGCTATGCCTTACCTCCCGTAGCTGGTGGAACTTACCACCGCCGACCGATTCCAGATGGCTATGCTATTGTCGGGTGGATGAGGTTGTGAAGGAATATGAGGAAGCAGCTTGACCATGCCAGTGAAGGGAAACTCAACTCAAATTTGCAGTGAAAACAACCATTCTTTGGAAGAAGGAACACATTGTGCTTCCAAATTGAGGTCACTGCACCCCATTGCCTCCGCAGCTGTCAGCAGCCTGAGCCGCTTCAGCCATCTCTCTTGGCAGCCATCTCCGCCCGTCACATCTCAAGGCAGCCATCTCCGCCCGTCGGCCATCTCTCGCGGCAGCCATCTCCGCCCGTCGGCCATCTCCGTGCTTCAGCCATCTCCTCAACAGAAGCGGAAGAGCACCGCCACGAGGAGCATCGGAGCACTGCCACAAAGAAATCCGCAGGAAACCGTGCGCCAAAGAGTTCAAAAACTACGCCCCGCAGCCTTCCGCCAAGCCATTGCCGGTTTTACCGTGGAATCGCAGCGACGAGGAGACCAATAGGATCTCGGAGAACAGGTCAAGAAATTCTTTGCACCTAGACGGGCCGAGCCAAAGGAGAAAATAGATCCGCGGTGGTGGAGAAGTTTTACAAAATCTTTGAAACCTGAAACCCCACTTGTGCCGGACTACGAGCGCCAGATTTTGAAGGCGGATGCAAGGCGCCAGAGAGACTGAAAGTAGCAGTCGTGAGGCACCCTGTAAAACAGTTCCCATGCTCGGAGAGCAGAAAACCAATCATGCGCCCGCCCAAATGTTTGACAAACGGACGCCCTCCCGTAGATGATTACGAGGCGAGCTACAAAGAAAGACCAATGAGATGGGGATGACTTACATTGCATACTTGAACGTCATGGGAGACAACTTGCCCAAATGCGATGTCAACCCCATACAGCCATGGAAGTATGGGAAGAATCTAGTCAAGAAAGAGGAGCTCAAGAATCTACCAACAAAGATGCGAAAATTGCACAAGTGGTACCTTCGTTTCGCAAGACGAGAAAAGAAGAATGGATCACCAAGATATAAGAGATCAGATTTTCTTGTGCGGAGACGACGCGATCGACTTCAACATTCAAGACTTGCATTTTCTATTCAATCGGAAGGAACTCGACAAAGCTGCCATCAGCCTTTATTGTGTGTAAGTACTATTTCGTAATTTTATCTCAACTCATTCACTTCATTAATTGCATGTATATATATATGCTCACCATATATGTATATACTATTATGCAGGAAAAAGGTTATGAAATGCATGAAAGGAGGCCTTTTGACATTGGGTTCGTTGACCCAAATAGAGTTCATGAAGAAGTGGTAAGAGACAAACCCGCAAATGTAAGATTACTTGCTAAAGTCTTTACCGAGACAACAAACCAAAAGGGAAATACTATTGCCTTACAACTTCTCGTGAGTATCATACCCTCTCTCTTGTACACATTTTGTTTCGCTTACTCGATGTTAAGTGTAACTGATGATGAGTTATGCGTGAGGTTCCACTTTATTCGCTAGTCATTCAACCCGACTCAGAAAAGTCCTTGTCATGGACTCACGAAAAGAAAAAGAGCTATGGGCAGACTTTAGAGAGATGCTCCAGAGGTAATTTCAATCATATTATCGCACTAGATCGGCAACTTTCGTGACAATAAGTAATTAATTACTCCTTTATCCATTTTCTTTGTCGGACAGGGTTTGTAAAATGTTCACGGGCAGGGCCGTGGGTGAATGGTCGGAAAGAACTAAAATTTGTAGACCAAAATGTAAGTAATACTAGCTAGCTTCCAATTCCATTATATCATGCTTTATTGATTATTATTTTGATTGAACTCTCTATTCTCGTAAAGTGCGCGCATCAAGGACACGGCAATAACTTATGTGGGTACTATGTTTGCGAATTCATTCGCAACACGATATGTGCGACAGGCCAAGCCGCACTAGAACTAGTTAGAGTAAGTAAACAAAGTCCACAACATTATTTTATTACCATCAATTGTGTTGAGTTTTATTCTTATATATATATTGACGGCCCATTCTTCATATATATTCAGATCGAACGGATGCGGGACCAACTCCTACCATTTGAACGCATACGAGCCATTCAAGAGGAATTGGCGGGGTTCATACTTGATGAGGTCGTCACGCCTGGCGGAGAACTCTTTAGATATCCACCAAAATGAACGATAACGATGTATGTGCCGATGACGATGTTTGTGTATAATAATAGTTGCTTAATTATTCATGTACTCGTATGTACCGATGACGATTCTATAAGTATACCGCTCCCGATCGATTTCCCCTCGCTCTCGTAAATACGCCTAACGGGCAGAGAGAAATGCGCGGCAGATTTAGCCGTTTCTCGCCGCGGGCAGAAACGGCCTAAATCTCGCTGCGTAAGAACCTTTAACACCGGTTCCATACGAACCGGTAAAAGTAAAGGGGCTGAGGCTCGCGGCAGCCCCGTCGCCACCCTTTAACACCGGTTCGTATAGGAACCGGTGTTAAAGGGGCCCCCCCTCTAACACCGAACCCTCAACAGCGGTTGGGGAACCGCTGTTAGAGGGCCCTCCCAACCGGAGTTAAAGGGGGGGCTCTGCACTAGTGTGTCCATGTTTTTTACACAAAGTATCTCATGTTGTGTGTGGAATAAAATGACCCCTGCGTCGTTTGGGGGACGTCGTGGGGGTATGGTGATGCAGCAGCGACAACAAAAGATCTAGTGTGTGGTGGAGGCATTAGTCATGGCGGTAGCTGCGGCAGCGAGTGTGGTTTGGGCAATGCTCAGGCTAAGCTCCTAATGGAGACCGTTTCGGGGTTGAAAGGACATGAACAGTGGTTCGTAGACACGATCCACAAGATCTAAATCTGATTATCGAATTCGAGATGTTGGAAGGATGCTACTCCCCAACAGCTCCCGGATTAAGGAATTGGACGTGGGTCATCGCATCGGAGGAGTTTTGTCAGTGGACTAGTCGGCGGGTGGCCATGCCCACTTAAGGTGCACCGAGATGATTAAGAAATTACATGTAGGTGCACTGAAAAGATTAAGAAATTGCATGTATATGTTTTGACAAATCTAGTATATTTTTGCGAGACATATACTATATGCAGTTTAGACCTTATCAAATTTGATGCACCGCCACTGCTGCAAAAATCTTACTCCATAAAATAGGATCATTACTAGCATTAAAGTTTAAATACAAGACGATCTGGTCAGTTTTAACAGAGAGATAATATTGTAGAGACCTAGGTGCACTGAATTTTGTTTGGCAGTATATGTATATGTCTTGGTAAAAAGTTTAGTACATTTGTGGGAGACATTTGCGTCTGGGCCTACCATATTTGATGCTCCAAAACTACCGTGACTATCTTTGACATTCCTATTGTGGCATTCCGCTTTTATTACTTTGCCACTACAGGAGAAGCTCGGTATGCCGAGGGCTTATTGCCGTCGGCGTAGCCAGAAAAACCCTCGGCGTACGCTACGCCGACGGATGCCCTCGGCGTACCGTCCTCGGCGGACCTCTCCCTCGGCGCGGAAGCGGCCGGCGTAGGACAAGACCGTCGGCGTAGGTCAACGCCGATGGCCTGACGGCGCCCGTCGGCGTAGAGACCGTCGGCGAACGTCGACCGCGCCGTCACACGGCCAGTTAACGGCGCGTCGGCTACGCCGACGGCCGCACCCTCGGCGTACCAAGCCACGTGGAGGCTGGTGGGCGGCCTGGCGCAGCTGCTACGCCGACGGCCTCCCCCTCGGCGTACGCTCGCCACGTGGAGGCCGGCGCGCGGCCTGGCGCAGCTGCTACGCCGACGGCGTCCCCCTTGGCGTCCGTCGGCGTAGCCGTGACCATTTGGTCACGCTTACCTCCTGCGCCGAGGGCAAGGCCGTCGGCGTATCAAATTCACAGTTTTTTTTTGAATTTTTTTACAGCAGCAGCAGCACTCACAGCAGCCATACATCCATACATCATCATCCATACATCCATACATCATCATCCATACATCCATACATCCATACATCATCCATACATCCATGCAATATATATTCCACACCAATTGAAACAAGATCACATATGCCATACATGTATCAACATCAGTCATACAAGATCATCCATACATTAGTCATACAAGATCGTCGACATCATCATACATCCCTACAACTCTGGAGGAGACGGGGTGTACCCGAGATCTCCCCTGGTGAAAAGTGGCGACCTCTGCCGAGGGTTGCGTCCAGTAGAAGCAGCAGAAGAGCCACCTGGCGAGGGAGTAGGAGAAGTGTGAAGCTCGGGAGAACCACCTGCAGAATGGCCAGGAGATGGACCATGGTCATGAAGCGGTGTGATCTGACGCCCATCCGGCGAGGCGTGGCCAAAGTGCCGGTTCCCAGAAGCTCCCGTTCCCTACATGTTGCCTACATGTTAGCAACTTGCGAGGCAAAGTAAAGCGATAACCAGTGGGTTATCAAAGAACTTACCGGTGTCGATGCGTAGTAGGTCCTAGCGAAGCTTTCCTTCGATTGCAAAAATGGCATCGGACCTGGCATGGGAGGCACGGGCTCTAAATCTCTATTCTGGCCAGTTTGAATATTCACCATGATGGCCTGCAAGATAGTTTAGAAGTCAGCCGTAGTACAACAAACGGGGGGAAGTGGGACTTGTATCTTTTGCAAAAAATAAAGATTCGGACTTACATTTACGTATTGCATGTAGATCGCATTCGCCTCCTGATGCTGCAGAAAGGCCACCTTATATTCCTCATAAGCGGCATCGTAGGCCACGTCTAACTCAGGCTACAATTTCAAATACAAGGAATCTCGTCAGCGGTTAGCCATACAGAAACAAAAGTTATAGAGATGATAAAAACGAGAAAAACTTACATCCTCGGCGTAGTAATTGTAAATTTGTAATGATAACATATCACGGGGCCTGTCTATAAGCTAGAGTCAGACCTACTCATGTTGCTCTTTCTCCCATAATTAATGGTACATTCTCCCTTCATAAATAGATGACGAGCAGCCACCATGGGTATGTGATAGCTCTTTCCTTGGGTTCAAAACAAATGAAGTAAAAAGAGATTGCTCAAGGTTTTTCGCCCTTCGTGTATGCTTAGTGTAGCATATTATCGGAAATGAGAGGCTTCAGGAACAATCAGTGAGGAGCATAGATGCGTTCTTCCTGCCAGTGGATTTCGTATGGTACCTCATGGTATACTTTGGCCTGAAGTAAAGAGAGACGACGTGACGGTATAGCTGGGTGCCGGACGGCTTGTTTTAAATCTCGGACGTGACGGTATAGCTGTACCGGACGTGACGGTATAGCTGGGTGTCAACTGGGATCCCACCTAAATCCTACTTATAGTTCATTTGTCAAAATTTAGTGTAAATTTTGTATAAAAATTTAAACTAGATTTTGATAAATGAACTAGAGGTAGGACTTAGGTGCGATCCTACTTGACACCCTACCGTTTAGATCCAGCTGTTCGGTTTGCTTCGGCTCTATCCGCTTGGAGTGAGACTTGTATGTGACTTAGTGAAGAAACAGCCGGCCTGGCCTGGATGTCGCTGGGATTTGATTGCATGCACGAGGATGTCGCTGGCCTGGCCTGGATGTCGCTGGCAGCATGCACGAGGATGTCGCTGGGGTTTGATTGCACGAGACACACTACAGGAATGGGAAGCTACGTCGACGGCTGGTCGCTACGCCGACGGCCAAACGTCGGGGCCGTCGGCGCAGCCATCGTTCAGGCCAGCCCCGCCAAGCAACTGTCGGCGCAAACTTGTCCTCGGCATATTCTATGCTACGCCGACGGCTGCCCTGGGCGTAGCTATTTTTTATTTTATCTCATTAAACATTAAAAAATCATAACTAAATCATTCTAATTCAGAAAAATACAAATAATATATCGAAATTTGCAGAAAAATAAGACCTATCTACACTCAAATATTACACATTTATAAATAAAAATTAAGTAAAATATAAAACATTATATATAGTTTAAAACAGGCATAAAAAATTCAAAAACGATCGAAACAATGCGAAACCTTCGCGTGGTGTTATATTATGTGACATAGTTAGAAGGAAAAATATCAAACTTGGTATATTGATTATGTCTCAAAAAACCTTCACAAAATGACCTATCTCATTCGAGGTTTCTTCGCTTTCGGCTCAAATGACCAATGTTATGGCTAGAATCAAGGCATAGTTTGTGATAATGTGCCTATATTGTGCATACACATGTATAATGGGATGACGAACAATATTGCAGGAGAAAGTTTTCCTTTTCGTCGCACCAAAAAGCCATTTCCCATTTTCCGAGCATAAAAACGGACAGTTTTGTGAAGCAACCACCAAATGGCTAATTCAAAATACTACCACCATATTTTACAAAAATACTATACCACCTTATACGGACAATGTACCAACAGGGGCATCCGAAACCTTTCCGTCCGCCTTTGGTGAAAAAGACAAATTCCTGCCGAATCGGTAGGAAGTGGGTCAGATATGAACTACAAGTACATGATCCGATGCTCATGTTTTTTTACAAAAATTATTTTTAGGTTCACAATATTCTATTTTATCAAAGATCCAATGCAAGTTTAGCGAGGCTCGGCCCCGAGCTAAGAATCTTTATGTCCGTCGTTCGACAGAGTTTGACGATAGTTTAAAACGGGCATAAAAAATTTAAAAACGATCGAAACAATGCGAAAACTTCGCGTGGTGTCATATTATGTGACATAGTTATAAGGAAAAATAGCAAACTTGATATATTGGTTATGTCTCAAAGAAACCTTCACAAAATGACCTATCTCATTCGAGGTTTCTTGGCTTTCGGATCAAATGACCAATATTATGGCTAAAATCAAGCATAGTTTGTGATAATGTGCCCATATTATGCATACACATGCATCATGGGATAGCGAACAATGTTGCAGGAGAAAGTTTTCCTTTTCGTCGCACCAAAAAGGCATTTTCTATTTTCCGAGCATAAAAAACGGACGGTTTTGTGAAGCCACCACCAAATAGATAATTCAAAATACTACCACCACATTTTACAAAAATACTATACCACCTTATATGGACAATGTCCCAACAGGGGGATCCGAAACCTTTCCGTCCACCTTTGGTGAAAAAGACAAATTCCTGCCGAATAGGCAGAAAGTGGGTCAGATATGAACTACAGGTACATGATACGATGCTTATGTTTTTTACAAAAATCATTTTTAGGTTCACAATATGCTATTTTATCAAAGATCCACTGAAAGTTTAGCGAGGCTCGGCCCCGAGCTAAGAATCTTTATGTCCGCCGTTCGATAAAGTTTGACAATAGTTTAAAACGGGCATAAAAAATTAAAAAAAGATTGAAACAATGCGAAACCTTCGCGTGGTGTCATATTATGTGACATAGTTATAAGGAAAAATATCAAACTTGATATATTGATTATGTCTCAAAAAAACCTTCACAAAATGACCTATCTCATTCGAGGTTTCTTGGTTTTCGGATCAAATGACCAATGTTATGGCTAGAATTAAGGCATAGTTTGTGATAATGTGCCTATATTATGCATACATATGCATCATGAGATGGCGAACAATGTTGTAGGAGGAAGTTTTCCTTTTCGTCGCACCAAAAAGCCATTTTCTATTTTCAGAGCATAAAAAACGGACAGTTTTGTGAAGCAACCACCAAATGGCTAATTCAAAATACTACCACCACATTTTACAAAAATACTATACCACCTTATATGAACAATGTACCAACAGGGGGATCCGAAACCTTTCCGTCCACCTTTGGTGAAAAAGACAAATTCCTATCGAATCAGTAGGAAGTGGGTCAGATATGAACCACAGGTACATGATCCGATGCTCATGTTTTTCTACCAAAATTATTTTTAGGTTCACAATATGCTATTTTATCAAAGATCCAATGCAAGTTTAGCGAGGCTCGGCCCCGAGCTAAGAAACTTTATGTCCGACGTTCGACAAAGTTTGACGATAGTTTAAAACGGGCATAAAAAATTCAAAAATGATCAAAACAGTGCGAAACCTTCGCGTGGTGTCATATTATGTGACAAAGTTATAAGGAACAATAGCAAACTTTATATATTGATTATGTCTCAAAAAACCTTCACAAAATGACCTATCTCATTCGAGGTTTCTTGGCTTTCGGGTCAAATGACCAATGTTATGGATAGAATCAAGGCATAGTTTGTGATAATGTGCCCATATTATGCATACACATGTATCATGGGATGGCGAAAAATGTTGCAGGAGGAAGTTTTCCTTTTTGTCGCACCAAAAAGCCATTTTCTATTTTCCGAGCATAAAAAACAGACGGTTTTGTGAAGCAACCACCAAATGGCTAATTCAAAATACTACCACCACATTTTACAAAAATACTATACCACCTTATATGAATAATGTACCAACAGGGGGATCCGAAACCTTTCCGTCCACCTTTGGTGAAAAAGACAAATTCCTACCGAATCGGAAGGAAGTGGGTCAGATATGAACTATAGGTACATGATCCGATGCTCATGTTTTTTTACAAAAATTATTTTTAGGTTCACAATTTTCTATTTTATCAAAGATCCAATGCAAGTTTTCCTTTTTATCGCACCAAAAAGGCATTTTTTTCATTATCCGAGCGCAAAAAGGGGATTTTCTAAAGCAACCACCAAATAGCTAATTCAAAAACGGAGGGTTTGTGATTAGTTGATATGGATATCATATTTGGATTCCTCTCATTTTTCTGATCAATTTAGACATATTATTTGTTGAATTTCGATTTACAGATTTAAAGATATTAATTATTCTATATTAAATAGAAAAATACAAAAAAATAAAATTATTATATTTTATTTGAATTCAATTATTTTTACTTATTCATTAATATTTACTTAAATAATTGTTTGTAATTTCAAAAAATACAAACATGTGACATGATGATATAAGAGTTAATAGGATTGATATTATAGTATTGACACCAATGTATGAAGTACTTTGCGGAAACAGATTCTGAAGGAAGAGGAAGTTAAGCGTGCTGAAACTGGAGTAGTATTAGGATGGGTGACCTGCTGGGAAGTTTGACTAAGACTGGAATTTAATCAAATATTAAGTGTAATTAGTGTTAAAAATGTTCAAAGTAGTAGATTAACAAGTGAAACAATTCAAAAAATAAAAAAAATTGAGAAAAAAATAAAAAAATATTTTTTTCAAAAAAAAAAATGTTTTTGCAACCGGCCGACAGGCTATGCCGACGGCCGCTACGCCGACTGCAAAGCCCTCGGCGTCGCATACGCCGACGGCATTTGGATACGCCGACGGCTTGAGTGTGCTCCGCGAGGGAGATCTTTGCCGAGGAGGCTACGCCGAGGCGTACCATACGCCGAGGGTACTTTTGCCCTCGGCGTAGCGCGCGCGTCCCGTAGTGACACAGACAAAGCATATACAACAAAGTTAATCTCATCTTCGCCAGGAGTCCCGCTGCCTCTGATGTGGCTCTCGTTCCTTTACTTTTGCTACTCTAGTTTATCCCGACACGCGCCTTCACCAAGTGCTGACAAGAACATGCCAGATCAACAACTGAAATAGCCAAAGTGGTGAATGGATCTTCTAGAGTCGAATTTTCATTTTCCATTAGAATTTGGGAGATGAGTTTTTATATCATGGTTATTTTTATTCACATACTTTGTTACGGGAGGAGGAGAGAGGCGATCGCCAAGCGACTCCAAAACACCATCTATGGTTAATTACGAAGCATGCTAGCGCGCGCGGGCACGCGAAGATGCCCGCTCGGGTGCGGGGGCGCCCACGCGATGAAGATCCAATGACACAAGAAAAAACACAAAGAACCCCACAAAAAATGAAAAATGCCATGGAAAAAATGAAAAATATCCTGACAACTTATATTTGTGGGTGCTCTGAGAGATTAGAGAGGACACATTTTCAACTTAGATTTTGGGTTAATTAATAACTAGTCAGTACATACTAAACTTTCTCCTCATCGTGAGAGGAGACGATGGCATCAGAGACGGCGGCTCTACCCTTTTCAGACCTTGATACCCTGTCCTCTAACGTGTTGCTACTTGTCGTGGCGGCTTTCCAAATCCCGCAATCTCGTCGAGCATTTCGATGGGAAACTTCGAACAGCGCAATGCACGAACAGGTCCACGCGGAAAGGCCTCTACACGTACGACCTCTTTTTTGGCGTGCACTTGGTCCTCGCGAAGAGTACTCGTAGTACTACTCCACCATTATCTCTTCCATCCCGTACAAGTCCCTCGCCATGTCACCGTACTCCACGTCCGAGGAGGATCATGCGGAGTAAGAGGGGATGAGCCTCCGTCGTGGTCCAGCCACGGGAGGGGGTGCTCCTCTTCCCTATCCGAAGATTCTCCTCCTCCACTATAGATGCATGCTCAACACAGCGCCGCTGTGCCGCCAGGCACTACCAGACGCAATAGAGGGGAGTGGTCTTCTTTGTGTGGGCCATATATCGAAGTGTTTGTCTACCTTGGAGCTGGTCGTGTGGCCACGAGGGAAGAAGACGCGATTTCCAAACAGGGGACACTTGGCATTTTTAAGGAAGTCGGGCCATCAAGAACTCACTACACGCACTAATAATGATTGATGACTTACTGCGTGGGAAGGAAAAAGAAACCGTAAAAACTTGACAAAACGTCGTAATTTTAAATCAAATGATTTTTAAATACCCGAACTGCAGGGATATAAATGCACTAAGCAAACGGTTTTGAAAAAATAAGTTGTGTGAGATGCAGTAGTTATGGTCACATAAATCTTTTCGTGTGCATTATCCCCATGAAGGAGGCTGCCTGGGCCACAGGCAGACGGCGAGATTTTGTGGCGTCAGCGATATATGAGGAGTTGATAAAGCTTAATGTTGGTAATATCTTGTTGGCGAAGGATGTTTCACTCTTGGAGCAGTGAGTTCGTAGTGGAATATAAGTTTTTTGGCTGCATCCTGTCAGCCGTCCATGAGTGTTGCCTTTGTTTTGTCTTTACCGGTAGTGCTGGGAAATTGTAATGCACCGTGCACTACAGGAATGCGAAGCTACGCCGACGATCAAACGTCGGGGCCGTCGGCGTAGCCATCGTCCATACCAGCCCCGCCAAGCAGCCGTCGGCGTAAAATTGCCCTCAGCATATTCTATTGCGTTGAAGGGAATATGCCCTGAGAGGCAATAATAAAGTGTTTATTATGTGTATTCCAAGTATATGATAGATGTTTATTTTGCATGCTATAATTGTATTAATACGGAAACGTTAATACATGTGTGTTTAATAAACAAACAGAAAGTTCCTAGTTATGCCTCTCTCATAAACTAGCTCGTTGATTAACAAGATGATCAAGGTTTCCTGATCATGGACATTGGATGTTGTTAATAACGGGATCACAACATTATTGTAATGGTGTGATGAACATTCATCCGAAGTATAGCATTACGATCAAAGTCATTGAGTTTATATTGCTATAACAACTTACGAAGTGATCCTAATCCTTAGACCATGAGATCATGTCAATCACTAACACCGAAGAGTTTTTGATAACATCAAAGCGTAACAGGTGATTATAAAGATGGATTCAGAACTAATAAAGTGTTATGTTGAGGCTCATGGATCGAGAGTGGAATTTGTTCATCTCGATGACGGATAGATATACTCAGGCCCTCTCGGTGATATCACATTGATTAGCTTGCAAGCAAGTGATTTGATCACTAGAATGTTATATCACGAACGAAAAGAGTGCATGTCGAACGAGATCAAACTAGGTATAGAGATACCGATGATCGAATCTCGGACATGTAATATATCGTGAAACAAAGGGATTAAGATACTAGCGTAAAAGGTTCCGACGATCACAAGAAAGTCATCGTTGAATGTGTGGGAGTCAAGATGGGTCTCGGATCCCGATTCGATTATTGATCCGAGAGGGTCTCGATCATGTCGCATTATTCACGAACCGTAGGGTGACACACTTAAGGGACACCGACATCCAATTGGAGCAAATGTTTCATGCCGAAAGAATGAACAAGCGCGAATTTATTTCACTAGATACAAAACAGTTTTGGTGAAATTGCATAAAGTGGTTATGCATGTGAAATAGAATTCTAGCAAGGGGTTATTTGTGAATGTTTGTCATTAAAGTAATTGACAAAATTCTGAATAAATAAAAGAGTTTTATTTAATGAGAGTTTGCATTAAATTTGGTGGAAATTTAATGGGAATTTGAGTGGACTTTTAGTGGAGGGAATTTAAAGGAGATTTGTGAGTGGAGTGTCCACCCACATGAAGAGGGGAGGGAAAGGGGGCAGCCCCATGCGCCGGCCACCCCCTTGGGTTCCCCCCCCCTCCTCCTCCTATAAAAGGAGTCCCCCTCCTCACTTGTCTCTCACACCTCCTCGTGAAGGATCTCTCTCCCCCTCTAGAATTTATCCCCCATGGTCTCGGACTAGCGAGATACATGTTCCCGGTGGATATTCGGCAAGAAAGAGTTGTGCTTCCGCTACATCGCTGGAGCGAGGAGGCGGAGGTTGCTCGGTGCCTCGAACGTGTGTGCGAGCACGGATGCGCTGCTGATTTGCGGCGCTAGGACTTCCTCTCGATCTTGAGATCGGCAAGAGATCGTCTACATCAACCACGAGTTGAACTTGTTAAGCTTTGTAGGTCTTCAAGGGTATGTTCTCTACGGATATACATCCGCCCGTTGTTTGTATCTAGTAGATAGATCTTGGTATATAGTTCACATCGTAGGAATTTTTTTGTTTTCTATGCTGCGAACCCTACAGTGGTATCAGAGCCGGATCTATGCGTAGATACTTTACACGGGTAGTACACATATGAGTATGTGGGCGATGATGATCATGTTGTTGCTCCTTTGTTGTAATTTTGGATATTGGTGGCATAGTGGGATGAAGCGGACCGGACAAACTTTACATGTCCTCGCACATGAGACCTGTTCCACGCTTGACATGCAACTAGTTTGCATAAGTGGCTAGCGGGTGTCTGTCTCTCCTACTATAGTCAATATCTATTTTGCAAGCGAGTTGTCAACAATTTGATTATCCTCGTTGTGGTTCATGTTCGTAGGTAAGAACGGCTCTATCTCGAAAGCCCTAAGCCACGTAAAACTTGCAATGGATAAATTAGAGGCGTCTAGTTTAGATTGTTGCTGGGCTAGTGTTATGATATGGTAGTGTTGTAAGTAGAAGTATGATATCATACTCTTACAACACACATAGCGTGTAAAATCCATAGACCTTGGATTTACACATATAGGTATGATAGTGATCATACCACGATGCACATGATAGAGATCATCTGCGGGAACCATATCATTTCACTAATAAACATATGATGTTTGATAGCATCTTATATTGCTTGTTTAGCGCTTTGTTAGCATAATAAGATGATCCCTCATTTAAATATCAAGATAAGAATGTGTTCTTCCTTTAGTATGCACCGATTATGTTTTTAATGCTCCAAGACATCACGTGATGATCGGGTGTTCTTGGATCCACGACCATATTTCGGTGTAAACAGTTACACACTTGAATACTAAGGTTCTAACTTGGCGAGCCTAGCATGTACTGAACATGGCCTCGGAACACAGACCGAAAGGTTAAGCATGAGTCATATAGTTGATATGATGCCCATTTGATGCTCGCCTTTGAAGCTATACCGACTCACGTGATGATCGGACTTGGTGTAGTGGATTTGGTTCATGTAATCACCAAAAAGGCACGAGGGATGTCGTTTTTGAGTGGGAGTTCATTCGTAATATATATTAGTTGAACTCAATCTATCATACACTTAGTCTAAACTTTACAAATTCTGTTGTAGATGGCACCACCTGCTTTTAATTTCAATGTGTTCATGGAGAAAGAGAAACTAGCAACGAACGGTAGCAACTTTACCGAATGGGCCATGAATTTGAGGATTCTCCTCTCTGCCGCACAAAAGCAATATGTGCTAGAAGCGCCGTTAGGCCCCCCACCTTTAGATGATGCCCCTGACGAGGAGAAGAATGTCTATCAGACTCGTCAGGAGGACCACAACTTAGTTCATTGCGGCATATTGTATGGGCTAGAGCCAGAACTTCGAAAGCGTTTCGAAAACGGCAATGCATTTGATACAATGGGTGAGTTGAAAATAATTTTTGACACACATGCTTCTGTAGAGAGCTACAACGCTTCAGAAAAGTTCTTTAGCTGCATGATGGAAGAGCACAACTCCGTTAGTGAGCATGTACTCAAGATGTCGGGTTACGCCGATAAGCTTGTGTCCTTGGGAATATCGATTTCCATTGACTTAGGCATCCATCGTGTTCTGCAATCTCTGCCACCTAGCTATAAGAGCTTCGTGATGAACTATAATATGCAAGGCATGAAGAAGTCTCTCCCCGAGCTTCTGTCAATGCTTAAAACTGCAGAAGTGGAGATAAAAAAGGAACATCAAGTGTTGATGATCAATAGGAACACTGGTTTCAAGAAAGACAAGAAGGGAAAACGGAAGGGAAGTAAGGGCGGCAAGCCTGTTGCCGCGCCTGAAAAGAAACCCCGAGTTGGACCTAAGTCTGATTCCGAGTGCTACTATTGTAAGGGGACTGGCCACTGGAAGCGCAACTGCCCCAAGTATCTGGCAGACAAGAAGGCCGGCAAGGCAAACAAAGGTATATATTATATACATGTTATTGATGTGTACTTGACTAGTGCTCGCAGTAGCACCTGGGTATTTGATACCGGTTCAGTTGCTAATATTTGTAACTGAAGGGAATATGCCCTGAGAGGCAATAATAAATTGTTTATTATGTGTATTCCAAGTATATGATAGATGTTTATTTTGCATGCTATAATTGTATTAATACGGAAACGTTAATACATGTGTGTTTAATAAACAAACAGAAAAGTTCCTAGTTAAGCCTCTCTCATAAACTAGCTCGTTGATTAACAAGATGATCAAGGTTTCCTGATCATGGACATTGGATGTTGTTAATAACGGGATCACAACATTAGTGTAATGATGTGATGAACATTCATCCGAAGTATAGCATTACGATCAAAGTCATTGAGTTTATATTGCTATAACAACTTACGAAGTGATCCTAATCCTTAGACCATGAGATCATGTCAATCACTAACACCGGAAGAGTTTCTTGATAACATCAAACGTCACACCGTAATAGGGTGATTATAAAGATGGGTTCAGAACTAATAAAGTGTTATGTAGAGGCTCATGGATCGAGAGTGGAATTTGTTCATCCCGATGACGGATAGATATACTCTGGGCCCTCTCGGTGATATCACATTGATTAGCTTGCAAGCAAGTGATTTGATCACTAGAATGTTATATCACGGGAACGAGAAAAGAGTGCATGTCGATGCGAGATCAAACTAGGTATGGAGATACCGATGATCGAATCTCGGACATGTAATATATCGTGAAACAAAGGGATTAAGATACTAGCGTAAAGGTTGAACGATCACAAGAAAGTCATCGTTGAATGTGTGGGAGTTATGGGTCTCGGATCCGCTTCGATTATTGATCGAGAGGGTCTCGATCATGTCCGCATTATTCACGAACCGTAGGGTGACACTTAAGAGACACCGACATCCAATTGGAGCAAAAGTTTCATGCGAAAGAATAAACAAGCGCGAGGAATTTATTTCACTAGATACCAAAGCAGGTTTTGGTGAAATTGCATAAAGTGGTTATGCATGTGAAATAGAATTCTAGCAAGGGGTTATTTGTGAATGTTTGTCATTAAAGTAATTGACAAAATTCTGAATAAAATAAAAGAGTTTTATTTAATGAGAGTTTGCATTAAATTTGGTGGAAATTTAATGGGATCTTTGAGTGGGATTTTGAGTGGAGGAATTTGGAGGAGTTTTGTGAGTGGAGTGTCCGCCCACATGAGGGAGGGCAAGGGGCAGCCCCATGCGCCGCCACCCCTTGGGGTTCCCTCCTCCTATAAAAGGAGCCCCTCCTCTCACTTCTCACTCACACCTCCTCGTGAAGGATCTCTCTCCCCCTCTAGAATTTATTCCCCATGGTCTCGGACTAGCGAGATACATGTTCCCGGTGGCTATTCGGCAAGAAAGAGTTGTGCTTCTGCATCGCTGGAGCGAGGCGGAGGTTTCTCGGTGCCTCGAGCGTGTGTGCGAGCAGATGCGCTGATTTGGCGCTAGGACTTCCTCTCGATCTTGAGATCGGCAAGAGATCGTCTACATCAACCACGAGTGGGACTCGTTAAACTTTGTCGGTCTTCAAGGGTATGTTCTCTCGGATATACATCCGCCGTTGTTTGTATCTAGTATAAATAGATCTTGGTATATAGTTCACATCGTAGGAAAATTTTTGTTTTCTATCTTGCGAACCCTTCTTGATTATCGAGCGGATCTATGCGTAGATACTTTACGGGTAGTACACATATGAGTATGTGGGCGATGATGATCATGTTGTTGCTCCTTTCTTGTGATTTTGGATATTGGTGGCATAGTGGGATGAAGCGGCGGACAAAGTTTACATGTCCTCGCACATGAGACCTGTTCCACGCTTGACATGCAACTAGTTTGCATAAGTGGCTAGCGGGTGTCTCTCTCCTACTATAGTCAATATCTATTTTTGCAAGCGAGTTGTCAACAATTTGATTATCCTCGTTGTGGTTCATGTTCGTAGGTAAGAACGGTTCTATCTCGAAAGCCCTCGACCACGTAAAACTTGCAATGGATAAATTAGAGGCGTCTAGTTTAGATTGTTCTTTGGGCTAGTGTTATGATATGGTAGTGTTGTGAGTAGAAGTATGAGATGATACTCTTACAACACATAGCGTGTAAAATCCATAGGCGTGGATTTACACATATAGGTATGATAGTGATCATACCACGATGCACATGATAAAGATCATCTGCGGGAACCATATAATTTCACTATTAAACATATGATGTTTGATTGCATCTTATATTGCTTATTTAGCGCTTTGTTAAGCATAATAAGATGATCCTCATTTAAATATCAAGATAAGAATGTGTTCTTCCTTTAGTATGCACCGATTATGTTTTCAATGGCTCCAAGACATCACGTGATGATCGGGTGTACTTGGATCCTCGACCATACTTCGGGTGTAAGACAGTTACACACGCAAAAATACTAAGGTTCTAACTTGGCGAGCCTAGCATGTACAGACATGGCCTCGGAACACAGACCGAAAGGTTAAGCATGAGTCATATAGTTGATATGATGCCCATTTGATGCTCGCCTTTGAAGCTATACCGCATCACGTGATGATCGGACTTGGTGTAGTGGATTTGGTTCATGTAATCACCAAAAGGACACGAGGGATGTCGCTTTGAGTGGGAGTTCATTCGTAATATAGATTAGTTGAACTCAATCTATCATACACTTAGTCTAAACTTTACAAATTCTTGTAGATGGCACCACACCTTTTAATTTCAATGCGTTCATGGAGAAAGAGAAACTAGCAACGAACGGTAGCAACTTTCTTGAATGGGCCATGAATTTGAGGATTCTCCTCTCTGCACAAAAGCAATATGTGCTAGAAGCGCGTTAGGCCCCACCTTTGACGATGCCCGACGAGGAGAAGAATGTCTATCGACTCGTCGGAGGACCACAACTTAGTTCATTGCGGCATATTGTATGGGCTAGAGCGGAACTTGGCGTTTCAGCGGCAATGCTTTTGATACAATGGGTGAGTTGAAAATGATTTTCGACACACATCTTCAGTGAGAGCTACAATGCTTGTAAAAGTTCTTTAGTTGCATGATGGAAGAGCACAGCTCCGTTAGTGAGCATGTACTCAAGATGTCGGGTTACGCCGATAAGCTTGTGTCCTTGGGAATAACGATTCCCATTGACTTAGGCATCCATCGTGTTCTGAAGTCTCTGCCACCTAGCTATATGAGCTTTGTGATGAACTACAATATGCAAGGCATGAAGAAGTCTCTCCCTGAGCTTCTGTCAATGCTTAAAACTGCAGAGTGGAGATCAAAAAGGAACATCAAGTGTTGATGATCAATAGGAACACTGGTTTCAAGAAAGACAAGAAGGGAAAACGGAAGGGAAGTAAGGTGGCAAGCTGTTGCCGCTGAAAAGAAACCCGAGTTGGACCTAAGTCGATACCGAGTGCTACTATTGTAAGAGGATCGCCATCGCGAAGCGCCCCAAGTATCTGGCGACAAGAAGGCCGCAAGGCAAACAAAGGTATATATGATATACATGTTATTGATGTGTACTTGACTAGTGCTCATGATAGCACACAGGTATTTGATACCGGTTATTGCTAATATTTGTAACTCGAATCGGAGGGCTGCGGAGCGACCACTAGCAAGGGTGAGGTCAAGATGCGTGTCGGCAATGGATCAAGTGTTGATGTGATCGCCGTCAACGCTACCTCTCCACTTACCGTCGGGATTAGTCATAAACTTAAATAAGCATTATTTGGTGCACCTTGAGCATGAACATTGTATCTGGATCATGTTTGATGCAAAGTGGTTTTCATTCAAATCGAGAACAATGGTTGTTCCATTTATATGAATGAAATCTTTTATGGTCATGCACCAATGTTGAATGGTTTATTTCTTGGATCTCGATGATAATGTTACACATATTCATAATGTTGATGCTAAAAGGATTAAACTTGATGATGATATATCCGCATATATGTGCAATTGCCGTCTAGGTCATATTGGCATTAACGCATGAAGAAGCTCCATTCGGATGGAATTTTGGAATCACTTGATTTTGAATCATTTGATACATGTGATCCATGCCTTATGGGCAAGATGACTAGAACGCCGTTTTCCGGTTCAATGGAACGGGCGACAGATTTATTGGAAATCATACATTCTGATGTATGTGGTCCAATGAGTGTGTCGGCGCGAGGTGGATATCGTTATTTTGTTACTTTCACGGATGATTTGAGTAGATACGGTTATATCTACTTGATGAAACACAAGTCTGAAACCTTTGAAAAGTTCAAGGAATTTCAAAATGAAGTTGAAAATCATCGTAATAGAAAGATCAAATTTCTATGGTCTGACCGTGGAGGTGAGTATCTAAGTTACGAGTTTAGCACTCACATGAAAGAGTGTGGAATTGTTTCACAACTCACACCTGCCGGAACACCACAGCGAAATGGTGTGTCGGAACGTCGTAATCGTACTTTATTAGATATGGTTCGATCTATGATGTCTCTGATGGACTTGCCGTTGTATTTTGGGGTTATGCACTAGAAACTGCTGCATTCACTTTAAATCGGGCACCATCTAAATCCGTTGAAAAGACACCGTATGAATTGTGGTTTGAAACAAACCTAAGTCATTATTTAAAGTTTGGGGTTGCGATGTTTATGTGAAGAAACTTCAACCGGATAAACTCGAACCCAAAGCGGAAAAATGCGTCTTCATAGGATACCCTAAAGAAACTATTGGGTATTCCTTCTATCACGCATCCGAGGGCAAGGTTTTGTTGCCAAGAATGGATCCTTTCTAGAGAAAGAGTTTCGCGAAAGGTGTGAGTAGTCGGAAGGTAGAACTCAAGAGGTTGTGGAACCTTCTCTTCAAAGTATGGCGAGTAGCGCAGCCGAAGTTGTTCCGGAGTTGGCTCCACATTGAAGAGGAACTAATGATAATGATCATGAAACTCCGAAGAGAGTACTACCGAACCTCGCAGTCAAACAGACGCGTGCAGCTCCCGAGTCAGACGGAAATCCTGTCATAAATTTCATGGTTGATGAATATAATGACCCTCGACGTATGAAGAAGCGATGATGAGCCCGGATTCCAACAAATGGTTAGAAGCCATGAAATCGAGATGGAATCCATGTATGAAAATCAAGTTTGGAACTTGGTGGAATTACCTCACGACCGAAAGGCCAGAGAACAAATGGATTTTCAAAAGAAAACTGATGTTGATGGTAATGTGACCATCTATAAAGCTCGACTTGTCGCAAAGGGGTTTCGACAAATTCAAGGAGTTGACTACGATGAGACTTTTTCTCCGTAGCGATGCTAAAGTCGATTAGGATTATGTTAGCAATTGCTGCATATTTCGATTATGAAATATGGCGGATGGATGTAAAACCGCGTTTCTCAATGGTAATATTGAAGAAGAGTTGTATATGATACAACCAAAGGGTTTTGTCGATCCTAAGGATGCTAACAAGGTGTGCAAGCTTCAACGATCCATCTATGGATTGAAGCAAGCATCACGGTTGGAATCTCCGCTTTGATGAGGTGATCAAAGAGTTTGGATTTGTCCAAACTTATGGAGAAGCTTGTATTTACAAGAATGTGAGTGGGAGCAATGTGGCATTTCGATATTATATGTGGATGACATATTATTGATCGAATGATATAGAACTTTAAACAGTGTTAAAAGTTATCTAAACAAAGAAATTTTCAATGAAGGACCTAGGTGAAGCGTCATACATATTAGGCATAAAGATCTATAGAGATAGATCTAGGCGCCTAATAGGGCTATCATAAAGTACATACCTTGATAAGATTTTAAAGAAGTTTAAAATGGACGGAAGTAAGAAGGGTTCTTACCTATGTTGCAAGGCAAGACATTGAGTAAGACTCAAAGTCCGGCTTCGGAAGAAAGAGAGATAATGGACAAAATCCCTATGCTTCACCATAGGCTCTATTATGTACGCCATGCTATGTACAAGACCGGATGTGGCACACGCTATTAGTTTGACTAGTAGGTACCAATCGGATCCGTGTTCTAACATGGATAGCGGTCAAGAATATCCTTAAGTACTTACGAAGAACTAAGGATATGTTTCTTGTATACGGAGGTGAAGAAGAGCTCGTCGCTAAGTGTTATGTCGACGCTAGCTTTGACACCGATCCGGATGACTCTAAGTCTCAATCCGGATACGTATTTCTCATGAATGGCGGAGCGGTTAGTTGGAGGAGCTCCAAACAACCTGTGGTAGCGGGATCAACAACGGAGGCCGAATATGTAGCTGCTTCGGAAGCGGCTCAGGAAGCAGTTTGGATGAAGGAGTTCATATCCGAACTAGGAGTTGTGGCAAGCGCGTTGGACCCAATGGTGATCTATTGTGACAACAATGGTGCCATTGCCAATGCCAAAGAGCCAAGGTCTCACAAGCATTCCAAGCATATTAAGCGCCGGTTTCACTCCATCCGCGAGCATGTCAAGGATGGAGATATAAAGATTTCTAAAGTACATACGGATCTCAATGTAGCAGATCCGTTGACTAAAACTCTCCCTAGAGCAAAACATGATCAACACCAGAACTCAATGGGTGTTAGATATATCACTATGTAACTAGATTATTGTCTCTAGTGCAAGTGGGAGACTGAAGGGAATATGCCCTGAGAGGCAATAATAAATTGTTTATTATGTGTATTCCAAGTATATGATAGATGTTTATTTTGCATGCTATAATTGTATTAATACGGAAACGTTAATACATGTGTGTTTAATAAACAAACAGAAAAGTTCCTAGTTAAGCCTCTCTCATAAACTAGCTCGTTGATTAACAAGATGATCAAGGTTTCCTGATCATGGACATTGGATGTTGTTAATAACGGGATCACAACATTAGTGTAATGATGTGATGAACATTCATCCGAAGTATAGCATTACGATCAAAGTCATTGAGTTTATATTGCTATAACAACTTACGAAGTGATCCTAATCCTTAGACCATGAGATCATGTCAATCACTAACACCGGAAGAGTTTCTTGATAACATCAAACGTCACACCGTAACATGGTGATTATAAAGATGGGTTCAGAACTAATAAAGTGTTATGTAGAGGCTCATGGATCGAGAGTGGAATTTGTTCATCCCGATGACGGATAGATATACTCTGGGCCCTCTCGGTGATATCACATTGATTAGCTTGCAAGCAAGTGATTTGATCACTAGAATGTTATATCACGGGAACGAGAAAAGAGTACATGTCGGTAACGAGATCAAACTAGGTATGGAGATACCGATGATCGAATCTCGGACATGTAATATATCGTGAAACAAAGGGATTAAGATACTAGCGTAAAGGTTGAGACGATCACAAGAAAGTCATCGTTGAATGTGTGGGAGTCGATGGGTCTCCGGATCCCGCTTCGATTATTGATCCGAGAGGGTCTCGATCATGTCCGCATTATTCACGAACCGTAGGGTGACACACTTAAGAGACACCGACATCCAATTGGAGCAAAAGTTTCATGCCGAAAGAATAAACAAAGCAGGAATTTATTTCACTAGATACCAAACAGGTTTTCGGGTGAAATTGCATAAAGTGGTTATGCATGTGAAATAGAATTCTAGCAAGGTTATTTGTGAATGTTTGTCATTAAAGTAATTGACAAAATTCTGAATAAAATAAAAGAGTTTTATTTAATGAGAGTTTGCATTAAATTTGGTGGAAATTTAATGGGATCTTTGAGTGGGATTTTGAGTGGAGGAATTTGGAGGAGTTTTGTGAGTGGAGTGTCCACCCACATGAAGAGGGAGGGCAAGGCAGCCCCATGCGGCCACCCCCTTGGGGTTCCCTCCCCTCCTCCTATAAAAGGAGCCCCTCCTCTCACTTCTCACTCACACCTCCTCGTGAAGGATCTCTCTCCCCCTCTAGAATTTATTCCCCATGGTCTCGGACTAGCGAGATACATGTTCCCGGTGGCTATTCGGCAAGAAAGAGTTGTGCTTCCGCTGCATCGCTGGAGCGAGGAGGCGGAGGTTGCTCGGTGCCTCGAACGTGTGTGCGAGCACAGATGCGCTGCTGATTTGCGGCGCTAGGACTTCCTCTCGATCTTGAGATCGGCAAGAGATCGTCTACATCAACCACGAGTGGGACTCGTTAAACTTTGTCGGTCTTCAAGGGTATGTTCTCTACGGATATACATCCGCCCGTTGTTTGTATCTAGTATAAATAGATCTTGGTATATAGTTCACATCGTAGGAAAATTTTTGTTTTCTATGCTGCGAACCCTTCAGTAACTCGAATCAGGGGCTGCGGAACAAGCGACCGCTAGCAAGGGGTGAGGTCAAGATGCGTGTCGGCAATGGATCAAGCGTTGATGTGATCGCCGTCGGAACGCTGCCTCTCCACTTGCCGTCGGGATTAGTTATAAACTTGAATAAATGTTATCTGGTGCTGACCGAGCATGAACATTGTATCTGGATCGTGTTTGATGCGAAGTGGTTATTCATTTAACCGAGAACAATGGTTGTTCCATTTATATGAATGAAATCTTTATGGTCATGCACCGATGATGAATGGTTTATTTCTATTAGATCTCGATGATAATGTTACACATATTCATAATGTTGATGCTAAAAGGATTAAACTTAATGATGATATATACGATATATGTGGTAATCGCCGTTTAGGTCATATTGGCGTTAAACGCATGAAGAAGCTCCATTCGGATGGACTTTTGGAATCACTTGATTATGAATCATTTGATACATGTGACCCATGCCTTATGGGCAAGATGACTAGAACGCCGTTTTCCGGTTCAATGGAGCACGGGCGATTTATTGGAAATCATACATTCTGATGCATGTGGTCCAATGAGTGTGTCGGCGCGAGGTGGATATCGTTATTTTGTTACTTTCACGGATGATTTGAGTAGATACGGTTATATCTACTTGATGAAACACAAGTCTGAAACCTTTGAAAAGTTCAAGGAATTTCAGAATGAAGTGGAAAATCATCGTAATAGAAAGATCAAATTTCTACGGTCCGACCGTGGAGGTGAGTATCTAAGTTACGAGTTTAGCACTCACATGAAAGAGTGTGGAATTGTTTCACAACTCACACCGCCGAACACCACAACGAAATGGTGTGTCGGAACGTCGTAATCGTACTTTATTAGATATGGTTCGATCTATGATGTCTCTGACGGACTTGCCGTTGTCATTTTGGGGTTATGCACTAGAAACTGCTGCATTCACTTTAAATCGGGCACCATCTAAATCCGTTGAAAAGACACCGTATGAATTGTGGTTTGGAAACAAACCTAAGCTGTCATTTCTTAAAGTTTGGGGATGCGATGTTTATGTGAAGAAACTTCAACGGGATAAACTCGAACCCAAAGCGGAAAAACGCGTCTTCATAGGATACCCTAAAGAAACTATTGGGTATTCCTTCTATGACAGATCCGAGGGCATGGTTTTTGTTGCCAAGAATGGATCCTTTCTAGAGAAAGAGTTTCTCGCGAAAGGTGTGAGTAGTCGGAAGGTAGAACTCGAAGAGGTTGTGGAACCTTCTCTTCAAAGTATGGCGAGTAGCGCATTGGAAGTTGTTCGAGTTGGCTCCACTGTTGAAGAGGGAACTAATGATAATGATCATGAAACTCCGAAGAGAGTACTACCAAACCTCGCAGTCAAACAGGGGCATGCAGCTCCGAGTCAGACGGAAATCCTGTCATGAATTTCATGGTTGATGAAAATGATGACCCTGCGACGTATGAAGAAGCGATGATGAGCCCGATTCCAACAAATGGTTAGAAGCCATGAAATCCGAGATGGAATCCATGTATGAAAATCAAGTTTGGAACTTGGTGGACTTACCTCACGACCGAAAGGCCGTGGAGAACAAATGGATTTTCAAAAGGAAAACTGATGCTGATGGTAATGTGACCGTCTATAAAGCTCGACTTGTCGCAAAGGGGTTTCGACAAATTCAAGGAGTTGACTACGATGAGACTTTCTCTCCCGTAGCGATGCTAAAGTCAGTTAGGATTATGTTAGCAATTGCTGCATATTTCGATTATGATATATGGCAGATGGATGTCAAAACCGCGTTTCTCAATGGTAATATTGAAGAAGAGTTGTATATGATACAACCAAAGGGTTTTGTCGATCCTAAGGATGCTAACAAGGTGTGCAAGCTTCAGCGATCCATCTATGGATTGAAGCAAGCATCACGAAGTTGGAATCTCCGCTTTGATGAGGTGATCAAAGAGTTTGGATTTGTCCAAACTTATGGAGAAGCTTGTATTTACAAGAAAGTGAGTGGGAGCAATGTGGCATTTCTGATATTATATGTGGATGACATATTATTGATCGGAAATGATATAGATCTTTTAAACAGTGTTAAAAGTTATCTAAACATCAAATTTTCAATGAAGGACCTAGGTGAAGCGTCATACATATTAGGCATAAAGATCTATAGAGATAGATCTAGGCGCCTAATAGGGCTATCGCAAAGTACATACCTTGATAAGATTTTAAAGAAGTTTAAAATGGACGGAAGTAAGAAGGGGTTCTTACCTATGTTGCAAGGCAAGACATTGAGTAAGACTCAAAGTCCGGCTTCGGCGGAAGAAAGAGAGATAATGGACAAAGTCACCTATGCTTCAGCCATAGGCTCTATAATGTACGCCATGCTATGTACAAGACCGGATGTGGCACATGCTATTAGTTTGACTAGTAGGTACCAATCGGATCCAGGTTCGGGCAGCCCTCGGCGTACCATACGCCGAGGGTATTTTGGCCTACGCCGATGGCCTTTTACCCTCGGCGTAGCGCGTGCGTCCCGTAGTGACACAGACAAAGCATATACAACAAAGTTAATCTCATCTTCGCCAGCAGTCCCGCTGCCTCTGATGTGGCTCTCGTTCCTTTACTTTTGCTACTCTAGTTTATCCCGACACGCGCCTTCACCAAGTGCTGACAAGAACACGCCAGATCAACAACTGAAATAGCCAGAGTGGTGAATGGATCTACTAGAGTCGAATTTTCATTTTCCATTAGAATTTGGGAGATGAGTTTTTATATCATGGTTATTTTTATTCACATACTTTGTTACGGGAGGAGGAGAGAGGCGATCGCCAAGCGAATCCAAAACACCATCTATGGTTAATTACGAAGCATGCTAGCGCGCGCGGGCACGCGAAGATGCCCGCTCGGGTGCGGGGGCGCCCACGCGATGAAGATCCAATGCCACAAGAAAAAACACAAAGAACCCCACAAAAAATGAAAAATGCCATGGAAAAAATGAAAAATATCCTGACAACTTATATTTGTGGGTGCTCTGAGAGATTAGAGAGGACACATTTTCAACTTAGATTTTGGGTTAATTAATAACTAGTCAGTACATACTAAACTTTCTCCTCATCGTGAGAGGAGACGATGGCATCGGAGACGGCGGCTCTGCCCTTTTCAGACCTTGATACCCTGTCCTCTAACGTGTTGCTACTTGTCGTGGCGGCTTTCCAAATCCCGCAATCTCGTCGAGCATTTCGATGGGAAACTTCGAACAGCGCAATGCACGAACAGGTCCACGCGGAAAGGCCTCTACACGTACGACCTCTTTTTTGGCGTGCACTTGGTCCTCGCGAAGAGTACACGTAGTACTACTCCACCATTATCTCTTCCATCCCGTACAAGTCCCTCGCCATGTCACCGTACTCCACGTCCGAGGAGGATCATGCGGAGTAAGAGGGGATGAGCCTCCGTCGTGGTCCAGCCACGGGAGGGGGTGCTCCTCTTCCCTAACCGAAGATTCTCCTCCTCCACTATAGATGCATGCTCAACACAGCGCCGCTGCGCCACCAGGCACTACCAGACGCAATAGAGGGGAGTGGTCTTCTTTGTGTTGGCCATATATCGAAGTGTTTGTCTACCTTGGAGCTGGTCGTGTGGCCACGAGGGAAGAAGACGCGATTTCCAAACAGGGGACACTTGTCATTTTTAAGGAAGTCGGGCCATCAAGAACTCACTACATGCACTAATAATGATTGATGACTTACTGCGTGGGAAGGAAAAAGAAACCGTAAAAACTTGACAAAACGTCGTAATTTTAAATCAAACGATTTTTAAATACCCGAACTGCAGGGATATAAATGCACTAAGCAAACGGTTTCGAAAAAATAAGCTGTGTGAGATGCATTAGTTATGGTCACATAAATCTTTCCGTGTGCTTTATCCCCACGAAGGAGGCTGCCTGGGCCACAGGCAGACGGCGAGATTTTGTGGCGTCAGCGATATATGAGGAGTTGATAAAGCTTAATGTTGGTAATATCTTGTTGGCGAAGGATGTTTCACTCTTGGAGCAGTGAGTTCGTAGTGGAATATAAGTTTTTTGGCTGCATCCTGTCAGCCGTCCATGAGTGTTGCTTTTGTTTTGTCTTTGCCGGTAGTGCTGGGATATTGTAATGCACCGTGCACTACAGGAATGGGAAGCTACGCCGACGGCCGGTCGCTACGCCGACGACCAAACGTCGGGGCCGTCGGCGTAGCCATCGTCCAGGCCAGCCCCGCCAAGCAGCCATCGGCGTAAAATTGCCCTGAGCATATTCTATGGCGTTGAAGTGAATATGCCCTGAGAGGCAATAATAAAGTGTTTATTATGTGTATTCCAAGTATATGATAGATGTTTATTTTGCATGCTATAATTGTATTAATACGAAAACGTTAATACATGTGTGTTTAATAAACAAACAGAAAGTTCCTAGTTATGCCTCTCTCATAACTAGCTCGTTGATTAACAAGATGATCAGGTTTCCTGATCATGGACATTAGATGTTGTTAATAATGGGATCACAACATTAGTATAATGGTGTGATGAACATTCATCCGAAGTATAGCATTACGATCAAAGTCATTGAGTTTATATTGCTATAACAACTTACGAAGTGATCCTAATCCTTAGACCATGAGATCATGTCAATCACTAACACCGGAAGAGTTTCTTGATAACATCAAACGTCACCGTAATGTGGGTGATTATAAAGATGGATTCAGAACTAATAAAGTTTTATATTGAGGCTCATGGATCGAGAGTGGAATTTGTTCATCCCGATGACGGATAGATATACTCTGGGCCCTCTCGGTGATATCACATTGATTAGCTTGCAAGCAAGTGATTTGATCACTAGAATGTTATATCACAGAACAAGAAAAGAGTGCATGTCGGTACGAGATCTAACTAGGTATGGAGATACCGATGATCGAATCTCGGACATGTAATATATCGTGAAACAAAGGGATTAAGATACTAGCGTAAAAGGTTCGACGATCACAAGAAAGTCATCGTTGAATGTGTGGGAGCCGGATGGGTCTCCGGATCCCGCTCGATTGTTGATCCGAGAGGGGTCTCGATCATGTCCTCTTTATTCACGAACCGTAGGGTGACACACTTAAGAGACACCGACATCCAATTGGAGGAAAAGTTTCATGCCGAAAGAATGAATAAGCGCAGGAATTTATTTCACTAGATACCAAAACAGGTTTTCGGGTGAAATTTCATAAAGTGGTTATGCATGTGAAATAGAATTCTAGCAAGGGGTTATTTGTGAATGTTTGTCATTAAAGTAATTGACAAAATTCTGAATAAAATAAAAGAGTTTTATTTAATGATAGTTTGCATTAAATTTGGTGGAAATTTAATGGGAATTTGAGTGGAGGGAATTTAAAGGAGATTTGTGAGTGGAGTGTCCACCCACATGAAGAGGGGAGGGCAAGGGGGCAGCCCCCATGCGCCGGCCACCCCCTTGGGGTTCCCCCCTCCTCCTATAAAATGAGCCCCCCTCCTCACTTGTCTCAAACACCTCCTCGTGAAGGATCTCTCTTCCCCTCTAGAATTTATCCCCCATGGTCTCGGACTAGCGAGATACATGTTCCCGGTGGCTATTCGGCAAGAAAGAGTTGTGCTTCCGCTACATCGCTGGAGCGAGGAGGCGGAGGTTTCTCGGTGCCTCGAACGTGTGTGCGAGCATGGATGCGCTGCTGATTTGCGGCGCTAGGACTTCCTCTCGATCTTGAGATCGGCAAGAGATCGTCTACATCAACCACGAGTTGAACTCGTTAAGCTTTGTCGGTCTTCAAGGGTATGTTCTCTACGGATATACATCCGCCCGTTGTTTGTATCTAATAGATAGATCTTGGTATATAGTTCACATCGTAGGAAATTTTTTGTTTTCTATGCTGCGAACCCTACAGGCGTAGCTATTTTTTATTTTATCTTATTAAACTTTGAAAAATCATAACTAAATCATTCTAATTCGGAAAGATACAAATATTATATCAAAATTTGCAGAAAAATAAGACCTATCTATCTACACTCAAATATTACACATTTATAAATAAAAATTAAGTAAAATATAAAATATTATATATAGTTTAAAACGGGCATAAAAAATTCAAAAACGATCGAAACAATGTGAAACCTTCGCGTGGTGTTATATTATGTGACATAGTTAGAAGGAAAATATCAAACTTGTTATATTGATTATGTCTCAAAGAAACCTTCACAAAATGACCTATCTCATTCGAGGTTTCTTGGCTTCCGAGTCAAATGACCAATGTTATGGCTAGAATCAAGGCATAGTTTGTGATAATGTGCCCATATTATGCATACACATGCATCATGGGATGACGAACAATGTTGCAGGAGGAAGTTTTCCTTTTCGTCGCACCAAAAAGCCATTTTCTATTTTCCGAGCATAAAAAACGAACGGTTTTGTGAAGCAACCACCAAATGGCAAATTCAAAATACTACCACCACATTTTACAAAAATACTATACCACCTTATATGGACAATGTCCCAACAGGGGGATCCAAACCCTTTCCGTCCACCTTTGGTGAAAAAGACAAATTTCTGCCAGATCGATAGGAAGTGGGTCAGATATGAACTACAGGTACATGATCCGATGCTCATGTTTTTTTACAAAAATCATTTTTAGGTTCACAATATGCTATTTTATCAAAGATCTAATGAAATTTTAGCGAGGCTCTGCCCCGAGCTAAGAATCTTTATGTCCGCCGATCGACAAAGTTTGACGATAGTTTAAAACGGGCATAAAAAATTCAAAAACGATCGAATCAATGCGAAACCTTCGCGTGGTGTCATATTATGTGACATAGTTATAAGTAAAAATAGCAAACTTGATATATTGATTATGTCTCAAAAAAACCTTCACAAAATGACCTATCTCATTCGAGGTTTCTTGACTTCCGAGTCAAATGACCAATGTTATGGCTAGAATCAAGGCATAGTTTGTGATAATGTGCCCATATTATGCATACACATGCATCATGGGATGGCGAACAATGTTGCAGGAGGAAGTTTTCCTTTTCATCGCATCAAAAAGCCATTTTCTATTTTCCGAGCATAAAAAACGAACGGTTTTGTGAAGCAACCACCAAATGGCTAATTCAAAATACTACCACCATATTTTACAAAAATACTATACCACCTTATATGGACAATGTTCCAACAGGGGGATCCGAAACCTTTCCGTCCACCTTTGGTGAAAAAGACAAATTTCTGCCAAATCGATAGGAAGTGGGTCATATATGAACTACAGGTACATGATCCGATGCTCATGTTTTTTTACAAAAATCATTTTTAGGTTCACAATATGCTATTTTATCAAAGATCTAATGAAATTTTAGCGAGGCTCTGCCCCGAGCTAAGAATCTTTATGTCCGCCGTTCGATAAAGTTTGACGATAGTTTAAAACGGGCATAAAAAATTCAAAAACGATCGAAACAATGTGAAACCTTAGAGTGGTGTCATATTATGTGACATATTTATAAGAAAAAATATCAAACTTGATATATTGATTATGTCTCAAAAAAACCTTCACAGAATGACCTATCTCATTCGAGGTTTCTTGGCTTTCGGGTCAAATGACCAATGTTATGGCTAGAATCAAGGCATAGTTTGTGATAATATGCCCATATTATGCATACACATGCATCATGGGATGGCGAACAATGTTGCAGGAGGAAGTTTTCCTTTTCGTCGCACCAAAAAACCATTTTCTATTTTCCAAGCATAAAAAAGAACGGTTTTGTGAAGCAACCACCAAATGGCTAATTCAAAATACTACCACCACATTTTACAAAAATACTATACCACCTTATATGGACAATGTCCCAACAGGGGAATCCGAAACCTTTCCGTCCACCTTTGGTGAAAAAGACAAATTTCTGCCGAATCGGCAGGAAGTGGGTCAGATATGAACTACAGGTACATGATCCGATGCTCATGTTTTTTTACAAAAATCATTTTTAGGTTCACAATATGCTATTTTATCAAAGATCTAATGCAAGTTTTCCTTTTCATCGCACCAAAAATGCATTTTTCATTATCCGAGCGCAAAAAGGGGATTTTCTAAAGCAACCACCAAATAGCTAATTCAATAATGGAGGGTTTTTGATTAGTTGATATAGATATTATATTTGGATTCCTCTCATTTTTCTGATCAATTTAAACATATTATTTGTTGAATTTCGATTTACAGATTTAAAGATATTAATTATTCTATATTAAATAGAAAAATACAAAAAAATAAAATTATTATATTTTTATTTGAATTCAATAATATTTTTACTTATTCATTAATATTTACTTAAATAATTGTTTGTAATTTCAAAAAATACAAACATGTGACATGATGATATAAGAGTTAATAGGATTGATATCATAGTATTGACACCAATGTATGAATTACTTTGCGGAAACGGATTCTGAAGGAACGAGTAAGTTAAGCGTGCTGAAGTTGGAGTAGTATTAGGATGGGTGACTTGCTGAAAAGTTTGACTAAGACTAGAATTTAATCAAATAGTAAGTATAATTAGTGTTAAAAAATGTTCAAATTAGGAGATTAACAAGTGAAACAATTCAAAGAATAAAAAATTGAGAAAAAAAATAAAAAATTATTATTATTCAAAAAAAAATAAAAAAAAAATATTTTTACAACCAGTCGACAGGCTATGCCGATGGCCGCTACGCCGACGGCAAAGCCCTCGGCGTAGCATACGCCGACGACATTTTGATACGCCGACGGCTTGAGTGTGCTCCGCCGAGGGAGATCTTTGCCGAGGAGGCTACGCCGGGGGCAGCCCTCGGCGTACCATACGCCGAGGATATTTTGGCCTACGCCTATGGCCTTTTGCCCTCGGCGTAGCGCGCGCGTCCTGTAGTTGTGGTCTCGGTAGCCCGTAAATCCAGCAAGAACCTACAAGCTCTTTATAATTTTAAGTGGTTTCATTTTGGCAATTATAGGACAGTATTAGGTGCTGACAAACTGAATATTTTCACTGATACAAATTTAGCAGTATTACCTACTTCCTGAGAGTTCGTATCAATTGTGGTCCAAGCTTTCTTTTATGGGCTTGATAAAGAGAGGATGAGCAACACGCCTCCCCTCGATCTTAATTTTTATTAGATGAACCCCTAGACCTTCGTGTTAGCTCCAAGGAGAGAAAACCAGAAAGGTGAAAGCATCAAGGACATGTGGAACAGTTTTATCCGACAATACTGGGCGAGACCACCGACCAATCAGATTTTCGTGTTAACATTTACTGATGCTTAGGTGCGCATACACTCACTGAGGTTTGAACAAAATTGCTGGCAAATGGGCATGGGAGGCTTTTGGAACAATGAGCAGGTGTGCGCCGCTACAACCCCCTCTGACTGGGATGCTTCTCTAGCCCTTCTGTAGAAAATTTTATGCGTGCAAGCCGCAAAGTTTAGTAGGCTCCACCCACCTAGTCCGCGGTGCAGAAGATCAAGCCGTGGCCTAAACTTACTGAACTAAGTTGTTTCTTAGACGACCGTAACCTACCTCTTAGTTATGCATTTTCCATTTTCCCTACTTCATTATTCTTTCTACTTCACAACCACATTTGTCCTTCCATAGATTTTATCGATTTGTCCTTCATTTTAATGTTTTCATCACCAGTTGAAGGACGTTTATAATTGAAAAATATTTCCTGACCAGAATAAGATTGGTACCTTTGCAAAAGAACGGATGTTTGAGCGCCAAAATCAATGTGTTTTGTAAAACGCAAGTGCAAACTTATGTATCCAATTAGGTTCATATTACTGAACAAAATTATGGAACATACACACACATTTTCTCAGTTAGTTCATATATATAGAAGTCACACTTTTACGCAACCGTTACTCTTGTTTTATATGCAACGCAAACTCTTGGATGTAATCTTCGAAAATCACAAATTTAAACAACTTTTCTAAGACCGGAAGATGTTTTGATGTCACTTAGTAATTTTTTTTAAGTTTACATTTTACTTTATGCCTAATTGTTCTGAGGATATACACGCCTGGCATAATAACAAGCATCAGTAATTTATCATTCTTGCCGATTTATAAAAAAAATACCAAATTCAATATCTCGAATATATACCTGACAAAGAAAAATCATGTTTGTTCGTATATGGGTTTCATAATGGAATCCCTTGAACATTCATGTTTTATGACAAACCAGCAGGTACCATCGTGGCCTTAATTAAAATTGCAGTACAACATAATTACATGCACTTGGTCCAAAAGCCTTGGCACCTGGCGTCGCCTCAAAGCCGAGACATTTGGCCGGGCTGAACGGCTGAAGCATGGTTGTGGGGCCTTGGAGAAGATCAGGCCACATTATGAATAACAGGCACGTCACATGTGGAGATATATAGTCCCTTCATAAATACAATAAAAGTATCATGTATTCTCTCGTATTGAGCACTCCTGGTAATGTGAAGTTCAAAATACTCGGGATAAAAGTTATACGAAATTCTAGGTATGTATTGATCATGTCTTCCAGCTCCAAATGCAGAACACTAATCAAGAAAAGAAAAGGAAAAATTACGAGTAGTAGCTAATTGAATATGTGTCGTGAATTTGGCCCTTTTAACCACATCAATCCTTAATTTGTTGTTGTTTGTTTCAGAAGTTAAATTCTTACTTTCAGATTGAATATTTTATTAACACTAAGAAAGATGCAGGGACTATAAGGTTTCTATTTTTTTTGTCTTGAAGATAGGCTAAAATGGACAGCTGGACAGGAATATCGGTAGTACTCCACGCCTTGAGTAATCTACATAAATAGAAGGTGGACAAACCACGCCGGTATATGATATAATATAGCCCTCCGCTTCTACACAAATCAACGCACCCTCCCTGGAGGTTCATTAAACATTTTGTAAGGCATTTGGCCTTCGTGCCATAGGAAAAGAAGTTTCATGGAAATGGGAGGCCTCGAAAATAATAAGTGAGTAGCATAGAGGCCTACGTGCCACAAGTGGTACACTGTCTAACCAGCGCTTGTCGGTTTGACTTAAGATTAATTTCTCTTTGGTGACCGCAGATGCAACTCCTAAGCTTCTTGGACTTTGTTTGACGACAGCGAATCTCCGTCCACTGTCTTCCATACTTTCAACCTCATGTCCACCGTCTCGATATAGGAGATCCTGATCCTGCGGATCCAATCGTGTTTGGGGTGATTAAGGGGCGAACTTTGCTTTACTGCCCACCCTTGGCATCGAGCGGTTTTTGCGGATCGGACGTCTGTGACTGGTACTGACATGGCAGGTATAGATAGATCTACTGAGGGCGGACCAGTTGCTGGTAAGGACATGTCGTCCCGGAACACGGATCAGACTGAGAAGGAGAAATCAGTAGAGGGATCTATATCATTCTCGACTTCTTCTAGGGACAAGGTAGCCGAGATGCTGGGTCGCGTCAATCTCACCTTGCAGGAATCGGCTGCATTTTTCTCGGAGGATGAGGACGGAGGGAGTACATAAATAGAAGAGTTCATGCCACTGAAAAAGAAGTTTCATGGAAATGGAAGGCCTTGGAAATAATGAGTGAGTAGACAGTGAGTTCTTCTTGCTTGGTACACGGATCTGATAATTCATGCTTATTTGGTTGGCGGCTGAGACACCAGACGTGACACCATAGCACGTCGGTGACACGGTAAACTCGCCAACCAAGCCTCAATGGTAGGCGCTGTCGCCCAGTTGTTCCTGCCGTTGCTAGCACCGTCCTCTGTGTATCAGTCTAGGCGCCTCGCATTGGCACCTCGCCTCAAAGCCGACTGTCTTCTATCGGGGAAGCATTCTTTTAGGCGCCTTGGAGATCATGTCAGCCTATGAATGACATTCACGCGCTATAAGAGAATTGGCCCATAGAGCACTAATTTGGTCCCGTAGAGACTTGTATTCTCTTTAATTACATAGTTGTAGAGGCTTTTTATACGTCTATATACCAATACAAAAAAGACCCAGAAGAGTACAGATCGGATTGGTCGTCAAACTAGCATTCAACAATCCATGTTCACTACAGGAATGGCCAGATGCGCCGACGGCCAAATGTCCGGGCCGTCGGCGTAGGACCTGGCCAGGCCAACCCACGACGCCAGCCCTCGGCGTAGCCAAGCCGTCGGCGTAGGCGGCCCTACGCCGACGGTCACCCTCGTCATCGCGTGGCCCTCGGCGTAGACATGGGACGCGTGGCACATACTGGCCAGCGCGGACGGCGCGCTAACGGTGCCTACCATTACGCCGAGGGCGACCCTCGGCATAGCGCCATCCCCAGTACGCGACGGTGACCCTCGGCGTCCCAATCACGTACGCCAACGGTCACCCTCGACATAGCCTCTGCATTTTTTCTTTCTATTTGTAAACTTATTTTATATTTGTATCAATTATTTATGTTCTATTTTTATTTTTATCAATTGGATGATTCATACCCTCTGAATAGCAGTCTCCACGCCCACGTGAAATGTCGTTGCGAATCTTCTCACACCCCGAGAAATTTCTATATGTTTGTAAGTGTTATTATCGCATGTGGTTCTGAATAGCAGTCTCCACGCCCACATGAAATGTTTGTGAATTTTATGTATCACACATTTTGGATAAGTTGTTCAAAGATTCAATGCTTTTATCGCAAGTGGTTCTGTCAACCCTCCTCAGGAGCGGACGATAAGGGGGAATCTCCCCGTTTAGGTGAAACCGGGTAGGATAGTGCCCCAACTTGTGAACCAACATGGTTTTACATCATCCTATGACCTAATCAAACACAAAACAAGAGAGATATACGCCGGGCTACCCCTGTCAGAGGAACGTCTATGGGGGTAGACGATCTGAGGCCCGCAGATCAGGGTTTCGCCGGAGGAAGACCACGAGAACGACGGAATCAGATGAAAACTTGCATATGTCCCTAGCATATGTGTGTGAGTGTGGTGAAAGGTTGGTATATGTGCTTGCATGTGTCCCCCCTCGCATACATGCGTTCTAACCTAGAAGCGAAGGTTCTGGACCCGTATAAGGGGGAATCTCCCCGTTCCGATGAAACCGGGTAGGATAGTGTCCCAACTTGTGAACCAACATGGTTTTACATCATCCTATGACCTAATCAAACACAAAACAAGAGAGAGCTACGCCGGGCTACCCCTGTCAGAGGAAAGTCTAGGGGGGTAGACGATCCGAGTGTGCACAGATCAGGGTTTCCCCGGAGGAAGACCACGAGAACGCCGAAATCAAATGAAAACTTGCATGTCTCCCTACTCATACGCCAAGAGGGTCCCGACTAGCTTGGGAGGAGGCCATCTCCTAACCACATGTACTGAAAGAGGTCCAATTTCTTCACATTACCTAAAGAAAACTTTCAAGTAGACAAAAGCGGGTAACTCTTGAGTGCACACCTGGTTCTGTCATAATATATATGATGTGTTGAATCACCCATTCTAACTTTCATGGTACATCTTTCTGACCACCATTATATGCTATTTCCAATATAATCCCATTGAAGGCATGAGCTTGGCTCTTAACCGCACAAGAGGGCCCGTACCTGAATAAAGTTGTGCCCCCGAACCAATTGTGATCTTATCGTGTATGCATGACCAATTCATGCAAATAGTCGCTCTTTACTGGTGACCAAAAACACTTGTGATCCGATATTAGCATGGTCAACAAATTTCATTTTCATTTGTTTTTAGTTTCATTACTCCCTCTGACCCATATAGTTGACTTGGATTTTTCAAAATTTGAATAATTGCTAGCAATGAAGTTTGAATACTAGAAGACCTAGATAGCTTAAACAAAGAGAAGACTTTCTAGAGATAGGTGCACTGAATTGTTTTTATAAAAAACATGTATACACTAGTGGAAACGAGGTCTTTTGTTGATCCCGAAAAAGGGCTTTAACACCGGTTCTTCTATGAACCGGTGTTAAAGAAACGTACCAGCATGGCCCTCAGCAAAAAGCCCCTTTAACACCGGTTCGTGCCACGAACCGGTGTTAAAGGTCCCTGCAGCAGTGGCCCGCGCACCCCCCCCTTTAACACCGGTTCGTGACATGAACCGGTGTTAAAGGGGGGGGGGCTATATAAGACACCACCCCAGCCCACACACACCCCACTCTTCCATTCTTTCACATTTTGGAGCCTAGCAAGAGGGTGTGAAGAGTGCTATTTTGTGTTTTTTTCATATGCACTAGAGGTGTTCGGTGAAATGCCCGAGAGCTCAAAATAAGCTTTCTTGTTGCTCTTTCCGTCTCGGTCGAGGTCGGCAACTATAGTTTCATGTGTCATTGATGTACTATATATATAAATGGTCATCTCCCTATTATTTTTTGATATATACTACATATTAATGCAGATGAATCGGCAATGGATGTACGGTGACCGCCGCACTTCCTAGTACATTACGGGCCTCCAAAATTTCATTGTTGTGGCTAATGCAAACCGTGGTCACAATGGTTTTACGTGCTGTCCGTGTGTTCACTGTCAGAACAAGAAAGACTACTCAAATACCAGAACCATTCACGCCCACCTGCTTCGATCCGGTTTCATGCCCAGCTATAATTGTTGGACCAAGAACGGAGAAAAAGGGGTTGTGATGGAAGACAACGAAGAAGAAGAGGATGATGACAACTATCATAATATGTATCCTGAATATGATGATATTGCAACGGGGGTAGATAATGAAGATCAAGAGGCAGCAGATGGGCCTACTGATGACGATCTTGGTCGGGCCTTTACTGATGCAAAGGAAGAATGTGAAACTGAAAAGGAGGAGAAGCTGGAGCAGATGTTAAAGGATCACAAAACATTGTTGTACCCAACTTGCGAAGATGGCCACAAAAAGCTAGGTACCACACTGGATTTGCTGCAATGGAAGACAGAGAAAGGTGTGACTGACAGCGCATTTTCAAAGTTGTTGGTAAAAATGAAGAATCTTCTTCCAAGAAATAATGAGTTGCCCGACAGTACATACCAAGCAAAGAAGGTTGTCTGCCCTCTACGATTATACGTGCAGAAGATACATGCATGCATTAATGACTGCATCCTCTATCGCGGTGAGAAGTACGAGAATTTGGATGCATGCCCGGTATGCACTGCACTGCGGTATAAGATCAGACGAGACGATCCTGGCGATGTTGAGGGCGAGGCCCCTAGGAAGAAGGTTCCCATCAAGGTTATGTGGTATGCTCCTATAATACCACGGTTAAAACGTCTCTTCAGAAATAAAGAGCATGCCAAGTTGTTGCAATGGCACATGGAAGACCGTAAGAAAGACGCGATGTTGAGACACCCCGCTGATGGGTCACAGTGGAGAAAAGTCGAGCGAGAGTACCCGGACTTCGCACGTGACGCAAGGAACTTAAGATTTGGTCTAAGTACAGACGGCATGAATCCTTTTGGTGAGCAGAGCTGCAGTCACAGCACCTGGCCTGTGACCCTATATATCTATAACCTTCCTCCTTGGTTGTGTATGAAGAGGAAGTTCATTATGATGTCAGTGCTCATCCAAGGACCGAGGCAACCCGGCAACGACATTGATGTGTACCTAAGGCCATTAGTTGAAGAACTTTTACAGCTGTGGGCCAAACCAGGTGTACGTATGTGGGATGAGCACAAAGGGGAGCCATTTGACCTACGAGCATTGCTTTTCGTAACCATCAATGATTGGCCTGCTCTTAGTAACATTTCAGGGCAGACAAACAAGGGATACAATGCATGCACACACTGTTTAGATGATACTGAAAGTGTATATTTGGATAAATGTAAGAAGGTTGTGTACCTAGGGTATCGCCGATTTCTTAGAACTCGCATCCAGAAGAAAGAAAGGCAAGCATTTCAAACGTCTGGCGTAACCGGGAAGCCTGTCCTCCGTGCGGTGAGGAGGTATTTGGTATGGTCAAGGACCTAGAAGTAGTCTTTGGAAAAGGTCCTGGCAGTCTATCTGTTCGAATGACGATGCGGACACGCCCATGTGGAAGAAGCAATCTATATTTTGGGACCTACCCTATTGGAAAGTCTTAGAGGTCCGCTCTTCAATCGACGTGATGCACATGACGAAGAATGTTTGCGTGAACCTGCTAGGCTTTCTAGGAGTGTATGGGAAGACAAAAGATACACAGCACGCAGACCAAACGTCCAAGGCCCCTCAAGAGCCTATGCATCCCGAGAACGAGAAGGTAAACGATGCCACTTAACTCCTTCCACGCTCTTACCAAAGCAGAGAAGGAAATCTTTTTGAATGTCTCGAGCGATATCAAGGTCCCGTCGGCTTCTCGTTGAATATAAAGGGAATAATAAATATGGCGGAGAAAAATTCCAAAACCTGAAGTCTCATGACGCCACGTGATTATGACACAATTGCTTCCGATTGCATTGAGGGGCTTCTGAAAATGTTCGAGTACCCATTGTGAAGCTATGTGCATTCCTCAATGCAATATCTCGAAGGTAATCGATCCGGAAAGCCTACCAGGTTACAACAGATGTGGCCCAATGTCTTGTCGACTTTGAGTTGGTGTTCCCACCATCCTTCTTCAATATTATGACGCATTTCTGGTTCACCTAGTAGAAGAGATTGCCATTCTCGGTCCTGTATTTCTACACAATATGTTCCACTTTGAGAGGTACATGGGAGTCTTAAAGTAATATGTTCATAACTGTGCCAGGCCAGAAGGAAGCATCTCCAAGGGCTATATAACAGAGGAGGTCATTGAGTTCTGTGTTGAGTTTATTCCTGACCTTAAGGCGATTGGTGTTCCACAATCACGACATGAGGAAGACTGCGTGGAAAAGGCACCCTAGGATGTAAAGCAATGATATGTAGGGACGGGCATTCTCTCAATCAAGCACACTACACGGTTTTACAAAGATCTATCTTGGTTGCCCCGTATATCAATGAACACAAGAATTTAATACGCCTCAAACACCCGGGACAGTCTGATGAATGGATTATAAGTGAACACATGGCGAGTTTTGGCGGCTGGCTGCAAAGACTTCTCACGAATAACACCACTGTTGGGGATCAGCTGTACTTGTTGGCCAGGACACCTTCTTCGACTGTATGTACTTTCCAAGGATACGAGATAAATGGGAATACATTTTACACGATAGGCCAAGATAAAAAGAGCACCAACCAAAATAGTGGTGTCCGCTTCGATGCAGCAGAAGACAATGTGCAAAAGACCACGTATTATGGGTTCATAGAGGAGATATGGGAACTTGACTATGGACCTAATTTTAAGGTCCCATTTTTTCGATGCAAATGGGTCAAGCTAACAGGAGGAGGGGTTGAGGTAGACAAGAAGTACGGAATAACAATGGTGGATCTCAACAATCTTATGAAGAACTTAGACGAACCATTCGTCCTAGCCAATGATGTGGCTCAGGTTTTCTATGTGAAGGACATGTCCTCCAGACCAAAAAAAAAGAAAAAATATGCAAACGAATACATCATATGATGAGCCAAAGCGTCACATAGTTCTTTCAGGGAAAAGAAACATCGTGGGAATCGAGGACAAGACAGACATGTCAGAAGATTATAATAAGTTTGATGAACTTCCGCCCTTCATAGTGAAAACTGACCCAAGCATTTCGTTAAGTAAAGAAGATGCTCCATGGTTACGTCTGAAGCGATCATAAGGAAGGACATATGCCAAGAAGTTCATGCTCATATTATGTAACTCTAGTTTATGTTTTTAATATTAATACATGTCTTGAGTGTTAGTCGTGTTTTGTGGATGGACCGGGACTATGAGAAGAAGTTGTCCCGATTCGTACTTACCATTAAGATCTGATCTCCAAACGCGCGCGGTCACATATTAGGGAGTGCCTCTATGACCAGTTTCTCGGAGATGCCGGAGGACTAGGCTCCGTCGGCATCTCCCTGAAACTGGCCGTAGTGGTGTCCCTGCTCTCTAAAACCATCTTGCAGCTTTGTAACTTCTCTAACTATATCAATACACCTGGGAGCTAACTAATTTCACATATTAGGGAGTGCCTCTATGACCAGTTTCTCGGAGATGCCAGAGGACTAGGCTCCGTCGGCATCTCCCTGAAACTGGCCGTAGTGGTGTCCCTTCTCTCGAAAACCATCTTGCAGCTTTGTAACTTCTCTAACTAGATCAATACACCTGGGAGCTAACTAATTTCACATATTAGGGAGTGCCTCTATGACCAGTTTCTCGGAGATGCCGGAGGACTGGGCTCCGTCGGCATCTCCCTGAAACTGGTCGTAGTGGTGTCCCTGCTCTCGAAAGGAGGTAAGGCATAGCCTCAAAATGGCTGGAGGAATGGACTCACAAGGATGCCTATTTATAGTACAAGCAGCTCGACATAGTGTCGACACTTACGAAATAATGTCGACACTCATCTTTAGTCCCGGTTGGTGTCTCCAACCGGGACTAAAGGTTCAACCGGGACTAAAGGTTCATCTTTAGTCTCGGTTGGTGTCTCCAACCGGGACTAAAGGTTCATCTTTAGTCCCGGTTGGTGACACCATCCGGGACAAGGTACACGCCGCACGACATAATGTCGACACTCACCCCTATTATTAGTGTTGACTCGTGTTTTTTGTCCCGGTTGGTGTCTCCAACCGGGACTAAAGGTTCATCTTTAGTCTCGGTTGGTGACACCATCCGGGACAAGGTACACGCCGCACGACATAATGTCGACACTCACGCCTATTATTAGTGCTGACTCGTGTTTTTTTGTCCCGGTTGGTGTCTCCAGCCGGGACTAAAGGTTCATCTTTAGTCCCGGTTGGTGTCTCCAACCGGGACTAAAGGTTCATCCCGCCATTTTTTCCCGCCATTTTTCTTCCCGCCATTTTTCTTCCCTCCAGTTCTTCCCGCTAGTTCACTATATATATATGTAGGGTTGGCCTCCATTGTAATTGCACATCTCTAGACTCATATCTGCAACCTCATCACTCTCTTTCCCATGGCTTCCACCGTAGCACTAACACCCAGGGAGGTGGAGGCGCTTTGCGCCTCGAACTACCCCTGCCCACCGGGCTACTGTGTCCCCGCTTGGATGTCGAGGCCGGAGGCGTGCAGTTCCTCCTGTTCCTCTAGGTGTGGCGCGCCGGATGGCCATCACGAACCACTACTACTTCGAGCTCACGCTGGAGCTGCGGAGGAATCCCAGATAGCATCCCGACTATTTCCCTACTTGGGAAGCCTTCTTCGTGGATCGGCGTGAGAGGGCGCTCGTCAGGCACGAGGAGGACGTCCCACCTCCTCCTAACTTCAACGAGGCCGGCCGTCAGCTATGGTGGCGCGGACGGACTCTCCAGAGCGTCATGGCCTATAACACTGCCGCCGACTCTAACCCCCGTCTGCGCTATCCTCAAGTCCAGCCCACGCACTACCCTCAAGTCCAGCCCACGCGTACTCTCCAGAGGTTCAATTACGACGACGCATTTACGATGATGACGGCGAAAGTACGACTACAAAGGGCAGTATTACAGGTGTAGGTGAGCATGACTGAATCACTCCAACATTCCGAAACAAGTTCGGCCGATTGTTACTTAATCTGGCCATGTATCTTAATTTTCAGTTCTTTTATGTATCTTAATTTTCAGTTCCAGTTCGGCTTTATGTAACTTACTATTAGTTGGCTATTAGTTCGGCTTTATCTGGTATATTGATTATGTCTCGAAAAAACCTTCACAAAATGACCATTTTCCATTTTCCGAGCATAAAAAACGGACGGTTTTGTGAAGCAACCACCAAATGGCTAATTCAAAAAACCACCAACACATTTTACAAAAATACTAGACCACCTTATATGCACAATGTACCAACAGGGGGATCTGAAACCTTTCCGTCCACCTCTGGTTGAAAAGACAAATTCCTACTGAATCAGCAGGAAGTGGGTCAGATATGAACTACAAGTACATGATACGATGCTCATGATTTTTCACAAAAATCATTTTTAGGTTCACAATATGCTATTTTATCAAAAAACAATGCAAGTTGAGCGAGGCTTGGTGAGATTCAAGTGTGTACAAAAGATGCGACATTTAAATATCCAATCAATTCAAAAATGTTAATACAAAAGATGCGGCATTAAAATATGATTTGATCTAATAAAAATCATTTTTTAGATGCTTAATATTTATTATGTTCAAAGTTTTAGGATTTAACAATTTATTTTTGTTTGAATTGAATAATCAAAATTTATATGTAAGTGTTTTAATTATTTTGAAAATTTTCATGTAAAGTAAATATAAAATGATTTACATGAATGGATAGATATTATTTTTCTAGAAATTATGATATATTATTCATATTTTTCTGAGTTGAAATGAAAAAGATATGAATTTTCTAAATTCATATCATATTTTTTGAATTAAAAATGCCCCTTTAATACCCCCCCCCTTTAACACCGGTTCCAGACAGGAACCGGTGTTAGAAGATTTATTTCGTTCCGCTGACATTTCTCCCTTTAACACCGGTTCCTGTCTAGAACCGTGTTAAAGTGGGTAATAAATGCGCTGTGAAATCTTTAACACCGGTTCCAGCCACGAACCGGTGTTAAAGGGGGGGTATTTATTTCCACATTCCCCTTCCTTTCATCCCCAGTGAGCCAGATCGTGAACACCACGCACACGCCAGAGAGATGAAGCGCCGCCATGCGCGCTGCCTCGCCGCAGCCGCCCTCGGAGTGAGGGAGGAATCGTCCTCCGTCTCGCCGCCGCCGCTTCGGAGCTCGAGGTCCGCCGCCCCCGACCCTCTCTTCTTCCCCGCATCCTTCCCCCTCCCTCCCACCGCCGGCGGATCATGGGCTGCGGGCGGTCGGGTCTCTACCAGCGCAAGCTTTCTCCCTGCTCGTTGGCGCCGCCCGTACCCCACCTCATGCGGCCCTCCTCGCAGAGCCGCCACAGCGTAGAGGCTCGCTGCCTGCGCCTGTCCTCCGAACGCTGCCGCCGCCTCGCCGCACCACCGGAGCTCCTCGGCGCCCTCATGAGCTCGCTGGCCGCCGCCTCCTCATCGATGGCCCCGATCCATCGCTGGAGGATGAAAACAGCCCGTTGCCGGAGGACAGGGCGCAGGGCAGCGCCGAACGGGGTCACGGAGAAAGCTCTGGCGACGGTGAACCTCGGTTGGCGTCGAGTCCGGCGGCGGCGCTTCCCTTTGGAGGCGGGGCAGAGCTGGTACGGGGCGGAGCGGGACATACGGGCTCGGGGCCGCCCTTCCGTTTCAGCGATGTTCCCCGGGATGGAGGGGACTGCGTGTGGACTAGGGATGGCTATGGCGCGACACTGCCGCAGCAAGAACGGGCGCGCTCTAGGCCTGCTCTAGCCTCGTAGCGTTGGCACGGTGAGATGACGATGATGACGGTGAGACCATGGTGGCGCGTGCTGGTGGATGGCAAGTTGGGTGGAGTGATACGGATCAAGTGGGGTCGTGGTTGTTTGGGGTCGGGAGAAATCCCTGTCGGCTCGTCCGACATCGACGCGGTGACACCCCTTTTCCACTCCCCTCCGTGTATCGGGGGAAACCCTAGGACAAGTCCGGGCAACATCGTCGTCGACATCGCATTCCTTCTTGAAGGTGTTGCTTGAAACACGGTGCTTCGAAGTGCTAGGAGTGAGGTGCGACAACTCCGGAGGGCGCAGCGGTCACGGGTCGTTTTCGTTCGTCGATCTGCTCGATGTCGGCATTTGTTTCTTTTATTTTCTTTATTTTTTGGGTTAGATTGTCTGTTGCTTTTCTGTTCCAACATTGTCGTTGTATCTTGTGATTGCTATATTAATATAGCGGGCGCAGCCTATTTCGAGGAGCCCTAACCACCGCTCTCTTCCCTGCAGAGGCGTCTCGCCGCCGCTTGAGCTCAGAGGCCAAGCCTCAACGCTGGCCGCCTAACGAGCCCGGCCGCTAGCACCGCCACTGACGAGACCGCCGCATCCGTCCGACGAGCACCGCCGCCCGATGAGACCAACGTCACCCCACCGGTGAGCGCCACGTGTCTGCCACGTGTGTGATTGCTGACTCATCCTGATTAAAACTTGTTTGCTCGATAAATTGTACTACATGCATAGATTAAAACTTGTATACAAATTGGACCTCTGACTCATTTGTGTATTTTTGTATGAATAATATGTATATTTGTGTATGAATCCAAGTCCACTTGAATGTTTACACTCTTACTCTAGATAATATTATTGTTTTAGAAACTATGGATCCACTTAGTAGAAACCTTGAAGAAGAAGAAATAATGGAGAACATTATTGATGAGGACACCTCACAATATCTGAACTTGGAGGGACATGATGACGACAGCTCAAGTACTAGTCATGGAGAAGATGAAAACAACCCGGTTATAAAGGAAAAGGTCAAAGAGTGGACTCTAAAGAAGATGGCTGACGCTTTCCGCAACTGGAAGACAAAATTGAACAAATTTGTCAAATCTGGCGAGACTCCAAATTTCGAAGACGCATATTATGCGAAGATAAGACCTCACTGGCCCGAATTTGAGACATATAAAAAAAGTGCTATAGCTAAAAAGAGGTCAGAAACCAATACGCTTAATGCCCTGAAGAAGGAATATCACCAGAGGACGGGGTCAGGTGGCTACATATCTGAGAGGCCTAAGTGGGAGGAAGCTGAGAAGGCCCTGCGCGAGAGAGGGATCACACCCCAGACAGATGGGTGGGACCTACATGCAAAGACTTGGTTCTACGGAATCGGGGCAAGGTTCGACCCAGAAACATGATTGTGTATCTTCCCAACACTCCTTGCCAAACCCGTCACTGAACTCATCACGGCATACGAGGAAACATCCGCCAGGACCTTCCATCCCGACAGAGAGAATGACCAGCTCACACGCGCCATCGGTAAAAAAGAACACCCTGGACATGCACGAGGCACAGGGGGTATGACGTGGAAGGATGGGTTTGCCGACTGGAGCGACTCTTACAGATGGCGCGGCAGAAAAGAAAAAGAGCGTACAGAGCGGATGACACAAATAGAACATGCACTTGCGGCGCTGCAGGCGCAAGTGAATGCAAAACAGAGCCATCAAGCTACCGGCACATGTCAGCGGCACGAAGAGCCTGCATTGGAATCTGCCCGCGGCCCAGACTCTGCGCGGAAAAGCAGTGTGGCTTCCACGGAGAACGTGCAGCCCACGCTTGAAATGACGGGTCCTCGATACCCCGTGGATGAGATCACGGAGAGCGAACACGCTGAGCTGCATGTGAAATTAATGGGCTTATCCATTAAGGTGGTTGTCGGCTATGCCTTACCACCTGTAGCTGGTGGAACTTACCACTGCCGACCGATTCCAGATGGCTATGCTATTATCGGGGTGGATGAGGTTGTGAAGGAATATGAGGAAGCACAGCTTGACCATGCTATAGGTGAAGGGGAAACTCAACTCAAATTTGCAGTGAAAACAACCATTCTTTGGAAGAAGGAACACATTGTGCTTCCAAAATGGAGGTCACTGGCATCCCCTCCGTCTCCGCAGCGTCGGCTGATCGAGCCGCTTCACTATCTCTGCTGCAGCCATCTCCGGCAGCCATCTCTCATGGCAGCCATCTCGGCCCGTCGGCCATCTCTCTGCGGCAGCCATCTCCGCCCGTCACCATCTCCTGCTTCAGCCATCCCTCAACAGAAGCGGAAGAGCACTGCCACGAGGAGCATCAGTAGCACTGCCACAAAGAAATCTGCAGGAAACCATACGCCAAAGATTTCAAAAAACTACGTCCCGCAGCCTTCCGCCAAGCCATTGCCGGTTTTACCGTGGAATCACAGTGACGAGGAGACCAATAGGATCTCGGAAGAACAGGTCAAGAAATTCTTTGCACCTAGACGGGCCGAGCCAAAGGAGAAAATAGATCTGGCGGTGGTGGAGAAGTTTTACAAAAATCTTTTGAAACCTGAAACCCCACTTGTGCCGGACTACGAGCGCCAGATTTTGAAGGCGGATGCAAGGCGCCGCAGGGAGACTGAAAGTAGCAGTCGTGAGGCACCCCAGAAAACAGTTCCCATGCTCGGAGAGCAGGAAAACCAATCATGTTCCCCGCTCCAAATGTTCTACACACGGGACGCTCCTCCCGTAAATGATTACGAGGCAGAGCTACAAAGAAAGGCCAATGAGATGGGGATGACTTACATTGCATACTTGAACGTCATGGGAGACAACTTGCCCAAATGCGATGCCAACCCCATACAGCCATGGAAGTATGGGAAGAATCTAGTCAAGAAAGAGGAGCTCAAGAATCTACCAACAAAGATGCGAAAATTGCACAAGTGGTACCTTGATTTCTGCAAAACGAGAAAAGAAGAATGGATCATGGCGCATATAAGAGATCAGATTTTCTTGTGCGGAGACGACGCGATCGACCTCAACATTTAAGACTTGCATTTTCTATTCAATCAGAAGGAACTCGACAAATCTGCCATCAGCCTTTATTGTGTGTAAGTACTATTTCTGTAATTTTTATCTCATCTCATTCACTTCATTAATTGCATGTATATATATATATATATGCTCACCATATATGTATATACTATTATGCAGGAAAAAGGTTATGGAATGAATGAAAGGAGGCCCTTTTGACATTGGGTTCGTTGACCCAAATAGAGTTCATGAAGAAGTGGTAAGAACCAAACCCGGGCAAACAGAAGATTACTTGCTAAAGTCTTTACTGAGACAACAAACCAAAAGGGAAATACTATTGCCTTACAACTTCTCGTGAGTACTGTTACCCTCTCTCTTGTACACATTCTGTTTCGGCTTACTCGATGTTAAGTGTAACTGATGATGAGTTATGCGTGCGTAGGTTCCACTTTATTCTACTAGTCATTCAACCCGACTCAGGAAAAGTCCTTGTCATGGACTCGTTACGAAAAGAAAAAGAGATATGGGCAGACTTTAGAGAGATGCTCCAGAGGTAATTTCAATCATATTATCGCACTAGATCGGCAACTTTCGTGACAACAAGTAATTAATTACTCCTTTATCCATTTTATTTGCCGGACAGGGTTTGGAAAAGGTTCACGGGCAGGTCCGTGGGTGAATGGTCAGAAGAACTAAAATTTGTAGACCAAAATGTAAGTAATACTAGCTAGCTTCCAATTCTATTATATCATGTTTTATTGATTATTATTTTGATTGAACTCTCTATTCTCGTAAAGTGCGCGCATCAGGGACAAGGCAATAACTTATGTGGGTACTATGTTCACGAGTTCATTCGCAACACGATATGTGCGACGGGCCAAGCCGCACTAGAACAACTTAGAGTAAGTAAACAAAGTCCACAACATTATTTTATTACCAAAGTTGTGTTGAGTTTTATTCTTATATATATATTGACGGCCCATTCTTCATATATATTCAGATATTGACAGAGATTTAGGCCGATTTTGCGAAAGGGATCAATGAATTATTGGTTGAAACACCGCAACACTATATTTCATTTTTTAATGATTTTCTCTATTTAGCTCAAACGGTCCATGCCACATGCTTCCCTCCGAGCCTAGTTTTCTTTTTCCTGACATCATGTATACATTATGTTCCTCTAAAAAGGAGAATACAAGTTTGTTCTTTTTAAGAGAAATTCCTGTTTCTTTTTCTTCAAGGATTTGAAGAATGTTTCTGATCTTTTGATCCTCCTAAGAAACTTTTTTTTTCTTTTCAAGGATTTTAGAGAGTTTTTGGGCGTCCTCTTTATTTCCCAATGCTAATTTCTAATCCAGTTGTCTACTTGCGCCAGAACAATACAACACCAGCGGAAAGCCCATGGCCCAAGATGAGTAGGTAGATCAGTAACCATTCATTCTGAACAGGAAAAACATCATCTTTCGGCAGTTTCAAGCGTTCGTACTTTGTGAATATCATCGCTGGCTACCGCACTGCCTCTAGCAAGTATAGATAATGTTCTTTCTATAAAAATAGAGGGTAGGCTTCAGCCTAACGAAGCCCACCTAGTAGATTCGCCCCTGGGTACGTACACAACAAATGAAACTGAAGAAAATGCTTTGTCACCCAAGAGAGGTAACTAAAGTAGGATGTCCACATGTGCCGTTTCTATTCTTGAGGTTTGTTTTGTTAAATGTTTGATATGCTCAAGGTTTTCGGATTTTCTTCGTGTATGCTTACAATAGCTGATTATTCGAAATGGGAGGCATTAGAAACGACCAGTCAGGATCGCAGACGTGTTATTCTTGTCATGGGCCGAGAAAACGTGGGGCATGGGAAGCCCCATAGGTTGCAGCAAGTCTAGTTGATCCAAACTCCATGTCTACAAGGCTCCCTTAAAGGGCATGAAAAGCCACACAGAGTCCTACTAGTACATGTGTTCTAAAGTCCTACTCATACGCCAAGATTGGTCCCGACTAGCTTGGGAGGAGGCCATCTCCTAACCACATGTATTGAAAGAGGACCAATTTCTTCACATTACCTAAAGACAACTTTCAAGTAGACAAAAGCGAGTAACTCTTGAGTGCACACCTGGTTCTGTCCTAATATATCTAATGTGTTGAATCACCAATTCTAACTTTCATGGTACATCTTTCTGACCACCATTATACGCTATTTCCGATATAATCCCATTGAAGGCATGAGCTTGGCTCTTAACCGCACAAGAGGGCCCGCACCTGAATAAATTTGTGCCCGCTAACCAATTGTGATCTTAACGTGTATGCATGACCAACAATTCACGCAAATAGTCGTTCTTTACGGGTGACCAAAAACACTTGTGATCCGATATTAGCATCGTCAACAAATTCCATTTTCATTTTTTTTTAGTTTCATTATATGTTTTACACTGTTATCTTACTAGATAAACTAGGATAATTGCTAGCAATGAAGTTTGAATACTAGAAGACCTAGATAGCTTAAACAGAGAGAAGACTTTGTAGAGCTAGGTGCACTGAACTTGTTTTTGTAAAAAACATGTATATGTCATAACTAAATTCAGTACATTTTTGTGGGAGTCTATTATATGGAGTCTGGACCTACAAAATTCATGTAGCAAAACTACTGTCACATTCATATTGTAGTATTTCACTTTGTTACTTCACTATTAATGATCACAGATAAATGCAATGATAACATATTGAGTACATTAACAAGTCGAGGACACACTGGTAGAAAACGCCCTATAGGTCCCGGTTGGTAAGGGGCATTAGTCCCAGTTGCCCAACCGGGACGGGGCAATGGGACTAAAGCTCTAACCTTAAGTCCCGGTTGCCCCACCAACCGGGACAAATGGGGGCACACGTGGCCGTATCAGAGCGCGAGGGGGGTGGAGCATTAGTCCCGGTTCGTAACACGAACCGAGACTAATAACCTGCTGCCGCGGCAGAGATTTAGCCCATTTCTCTGTCGCGGCAGAGAATTCATTTTGGCACATTTTTTTGCGGCGGTAGCATTTTCGCCACTTTTTGTGCCGCGAAAGAGAATTCATTTAGGATTGTTTTATTGTTTATTTAGTGATTTGCACTTATCAATGAAGGAACCTTATATTACATCATGATGACAACATTATATTCAATACACGGATCGAGTTCATGCACTACATACAAAAGTTGCTATTCGATGCTACCGGCCAATTTCTTGAAAGTTTCTATTTTTACAATTCCTATTGTCTATACACAGCTGAGTAGTATTCCCTTGTGTTTAGGACTTCATCCAAGAATCCGCCAATTCCTCGTGAATTGCTCGTCGCGATCCTTTGGCGTAAGACCGTCCGTGACGCTCGATCTGATTTAAAAAGGAGTCAGCCTATATGAATGAAAATAAACACAATTTGATTGTAATTAAAACTATAGAAATTGTTTACGTCGTGGAGTTGCTCTAAATTTCTGCCCTTCTCATCGCATACGTCTGGGATGAACTGCATACATAGTATCCACATAGATTGTTACCTGTCCCTGCGTCAGGCACTTTACGAGAACAGAGTTCAATCAAAATAATAATCAAGCATGATAATAACTGTATCAAAACTAGAATCAAAGAGATGCGCGGATATAGCTAGTGGTGCTTACATTTAGTGGTTGAAATGTAAGCTCCTCTTTCCAAACACCCCTAGCCTTCTTGGTGAACCGTTTCCAAGCGCTGTCCGGCGTAGAAAACGAATAAAATAAGTTATTAAGTACTTGATATCATAAAATTCACGAACGTTGCCGATATAGTGTCGTAATGATTAGAATTACCGCTGGAGAAGTATCTGCATGTACTTCCATGTCTCAAGGGGTTTATGTTTCGAGTCCATGACTAGTACACGCCCTTTGTCAAGTTGAATGATTAACAGAATATAGTGGAAGCTGCAAATGCATAACTAATCAATTATATACTTAACATCGAGTAAGCGAAATAGAAAGTGTATACAAGACAATAACACTCACTCGAAGTTGTAAGAAAATAGTATTTCTCTTTTGGTTTCTTAAAACCTTAACGCATGTACTATATTATCCTCCGTATCCTGGGGGCTTATTTTGAGATTAGCTTCATGAACCCAATATGGGTCAATGAAGCCAATGTCATAGATTTGTCCTCTGCTGCATTCGAGAATCTTCATTCTGCATATTACAGTATGATTATATACATGCAATAAACAAAATAATATAGCTGGAGACTAAATTAATTACAGAATTAGTACTTACAGACAATAGGCACTGATGATCGATTTGTCCAAGGCGTCTTGATTGAATAATTGAAATAGTTCATCAAATTCAATGGATATCATGTCATCCTTTTCTTTCCCATGATGATTTTTTGTAACCCTCATCACTATCCAGTTAGCCTCGGCCTTTGTGGCATGCATGTACCAGTTATGCAATCTTCGCATTTTTTTGGAAGATTGTTTACCTCCTCAGGTTTGACGAGAGGTTTTCCGTACTGGTATTTGTATGCTACTTCACTCACGGGGAAGAACTCTAACTGGGATAAGTACTGGGAAATACTCATACCTTGAGCAATGGCTTCTCCAGACAGTAACTACCTGGATCATACCGCTTGCTCTTGACCCCATATTTGCTCGACCCACATTGGTTTGAGAAATCACCTTGAGAGGGGCGCAAGTCTGCTTTTGCTTGTTCTCCGAGCTGGGCAACAGATTTCCGCTTGCATCGATCGATCTTCGAGGCTTTTTGTGCCGCATGTGACTTGAGAATAGAACGCTCATAGTCTGATGACAGCTTTGGCTCGGGTTGATGAAGATTCTTTAGCATTTTCAACACTTTGGCTTTTTCTTCTTTGGTGCTAGGGAACTCTGGCTCTTTTGGCCGCCTCAGCTTAGCTGTCGTTTCGCATCAACGATCAACGATCTCCTCTTCAAGATCAGTCATAAGCTCTCTTGGGAGGAACCGTTGGTACTTTTGGAAGAGGCTCTTGTTTACGTTTCGGCGATCTCTTACAACGCATAGTAGCGGTACGCTTACGCTTTTTATCCCGAGGCGCCGGCGATGGCTCCCGCGGCGATGGCTGCACCGGAGATTGGTGAGGCGACGGAGCCGGGTGAGGCGACGAAGACGGCTGCCGCGGCGGCGACGACCTCGCTGGAGACGGGTGAGGCGGCGGCGAAGATGGCCTTGGCGTGTGATTTTGAAGCACGATACATTCCTTCGGCCAAAGAATGGTGATGTTTTTTGCGTCACCCAGCACAGTCATATCCCCTTCACCAGCAGGGTAGTGAAGATCCAAAACCTTAAAGGTGGGCATGATTTCATCCACGCCGACAACAGCGTATCCCTCTGGAACCGGACGACAGTGGTAAGTTGGTGTGGGTCCAATTGGTAAGGCATAGCCGACCGCCACCTTCATTGATATGTTCACAACTTTGACATGTAGCTCGCAGTGTGTCATCTCTGTGATATCATCCACTAGGTAGCCAACAGGAGCCATTGTCGGTGCATCATCGTCATCGCCATTGTCATCACCCGGGACCTCGGTGGAAGTCACACTGCTTTTTCGATTATTCGATAGGCCGGTAGCATCGAATGCAGTGTGCTGCAGAGATGGGCCGGTAGTACTTTTCTCTTTAAGTGCGTTAATTTCATCTTGTTATTGCTTTAATCGTTCTTCAATTAAACGCATTCGCTCTTTCTGACTATCTGCTTCAACTGCCGCCCTGTCCTTACTCCTCTGACGGCTTCCTTCAGGATATTTCTTCCTCTCTTCGGGAAACCCAGTCCTCCATGTTTGGGAGCCTATTGTGCCTCGTGTTCGTCCATCATGTTCCTTATTTCCAAGGGCGAGTGTGAGCTCATCATTCTCTCTATCGGGAATGAAGTCCCCATCTTTATGACCTTCTTGCTTTTCGATCCTCTCGATTGGCAAGGGTCTTCTTTATGTCGTATGTTATATATACACCTCCTTCCGAGTCCAACGTGCCCCATGCCCGTAAAACCAATTCCTTGCACGTTCTACCCAATCGTCTCTCGGGTGATCTTTTAATCACGCAGCTTCTGCTCAAGTTTCTCCCACTTAGGAATGCCACAGCCACCTTGCCCCATAGTATGGTGATACTTCTTGTTAGCAGCATTCAGCTTATTCGTTTCAGACATTTTCTTAGCTTTTTCTGATTTCTTGTATTCCACAAACTCAGCCTAGAATGGTTTTATCTTCTCAAACTGAATATTCTTGAAATCGGGAGTCTTGTTTTTCACGACATAGTCAAGGTGCAATATTTTCTTCCAGTTGGTGAAACACTGGGCCATCTTCTTCAAAGCCCACTCCCTGACCTTAGCCTCCATGGCTCTCCCATGTTGTAAGGCGTCCTCAACTGGATCCTCCGCATTTGGATCCAGCTCTATCTTCGGTAGTTTGAAATTAACCATGAGCCTCTTCCACAGTAAATCTTTGGCGTGGTTAGGGACAAATAAACATGTTCCTCTTCATCGCATTAGCAGGCCTATTCCAATTTCTAATGGTGATCGGGATTAAGTCCCTAACGATTACTCCGCATTGTGCCACAAATTTGGTTGCGACAACTTGAGCCGTCGGTTTCGTCTTCACGACATCTTCGATCCTGAACCTCTCATGGTCTTGCAACTTTTGGTTGGGCCTCGTCGCTCTTTTCAAGAGATTCCTTCGATCCGGAGGGCTAAAAGAAGAAAGATCGTCGTTACTATTTCTATATAGATAGCAGATGATTAATTAATGAATTGATTTATATTACATGCACCTCGCCGGGCCTTCGTCTTCTCGATTACACAAGGCATCGCCTTCTCCCTCAAGGCAACACCTTCAACCTCAAACAAGTTGTCTACTCCGGTAAAATAGGATCACCCTCACCGGAGTTGTTCGAACGCGTTGATACGTCTAAATTATCTTCCCCACGGATCACACCTTGGATCAACTCTTCCTTTTCGTCTCGGCGTGTGGGTCCATATTTTCTGCATAGGTGGAAAAACGAATAAGTAAAAGCGGCTAAAGGATAAAGTTAAGTACGGTGTTGAGAGATATAAACCCTAATTCAGAGAAACCCTAATATATACATACACAATAATAAAAATAAAGAGAACGGGAAACCGTGTAGTAGATAGGCACATCGTCGAACCCACATGCACCTAAGTTGCTTGACAATGTGAATCGGGTCTGGGGCTACCCACAGTGACTGACCAGTGGGGCCGAAGACCAATAATACCAAAGTAATTAATAAACCTAATAATACCTAACTAATAATAAACCTAATAATCGAAACACCGAAAAGAAAGGGAAACAATCAACACATGGCATCGATGCAATGCTCAAGCAAGTATGATGATATGACAAGTTAATTTGCATTGAATGTAACCCTAAGACATGCTCGACGATTTAATCGGGGTTCCGAGGGGTGAAAACCCTAACTCGGGGAAACTCCGGAACATATGAGAGGGGTGAATTTGTTCTTCTAATTATACTTGTCATTTAAGTTGTTGAACAATGCATGATTATAGTTTAGATAGATAGGTTTCATTTTTCTGAAAAATTTGATATATTATTTGTATTTTTCTGACTGATAAAGAATAAGTTATTGATTTTACAATATTAAATCATTTTCTGGAATTAAAAAAAATGCAAATAGTTTTTACACCGGGGCGCCCCCTAGCCAGTGAGACTGTCAGAAGGGCCCCAGTGCCAACTCAGCCTCCACGCGTACAGATCATTTTCCTACCACAGAGAAGTCTACCCACTGAGGCTGACTGATGGGCCCGAGCCATCACCGCCACGCTGACCGCAGTGACGTCGGCCTGACGTCACGGTGAGCTCCCGAGCAGCGGCAGCGGCGATAGAGCACCGACGCGCCAGATGGGCGCGTTAGAGAGCGCGATGCAGGAGAAAGGAGTGGCGGCGCTCCTTGTTGGTCACGGGCGTCGCCTCCGTCGAGCTCGGCGGCAACATCGTCAGCACACACGGGAGAGTAATGAGGAGAGAGGAGAGAAAGAAGAACACCGTGAGGATCAGCTCACCAGAACACGACGGAGGTGGTGGCGAGGCCGGGCGAGCTCGGGAGGCCGGAATCGGCGGAGGCGACGCGCTGACGAGCTTCCAATCCAGCGATTGAGGTCACGCGAGGAAAAGTATGGCGCGCGTGGACGGAGGCGGTGGCGGTGGCGAGGCAGCGGGTGGCGGCGAGCTCGGGCAGCTTCCGGCGTCGGGGTGGGCGCGTCGGTGAGAAGTGAGATGGGAAGAAGAAAGGAGACGTCGATTATAAGCGAAGGGCCTTTAGTCCCGGTTGGTGGCTCCAACTGACTAAAGATACGTCGGTTGGAGCCACCACGGACGTATACTCAATATTTTCAGCAGACCAAGGGTTGGCCGAGGTCTTTAGTCCGGTTGGTGGCTCCAACCGACATATTCTCGATTTCAAATTTTTCGTATTTTCTCTCTGTTCCCGCCTTATTTTTTATTTTGGGGTTTAAATTTGTATTGTTTTTTAAATGATAATTAATTTGGAATTTAGAAAAACTTTAAACATAAAAAGTGTTTGGATTTGAATAAATAATTCAAAACCATTTTCTGTTTTATAAAATAATTAATGTAACCATTTAAAATATGAACCATGTACAATTAAAAATGAATTAACTTATATTTTTTTAATATCAATTTGGAATTTAGAAAAACTTTAAACATAAGAAGTGTATGGATTTGAATAAATAATCCAAAACCAATTCCTATTTCTAAAAAATAATTAATGTAACCTTTTAAAATGAATTAACTTATATTTTTGAATATTAATTTGGAATTTAGAAAAAGTTTAAACATAAAAAGTGTTTGGATTTGAATAGATAATTCAAAACCATTTTTTACATTTTAAAAACAATTAATGTAACCATTTAGAATATGAACCATTTACAATTAAAATGAATTAACTTATATTTTTTAATATCAATTTGGAATTTAGAAAACTTTAAACATAAGAAGTGTATGGATTTGAATAAATAATCCAAAACCATTTTCTATTTCAAAAAATAATTAATGTAACCTTTTAAAATGAATTAACTTATATTTTTTAATATCAATTTGGAATTTAGAAAAACTTTAAACATAAGAAGTGTATGGATTTGAATAAATAATCCAAAACCATTTTCTATTTCTAAAAAATAATTAATGTAACCTTTTAAAATGAATTAACTTATATTTTTGAATATTAATTTGGAATTTAGAAAAAATTTAAACATAAGAAGTGTATGGATTTGAATAAATAATCCAAAACCATTTTCTATTTTTAAAAATTAATTAATGTAACCTTTTAAAATGAAGATAGGGGACGAGCATCGTTAGAACTTGCACTGGATCTCTGAAGAAACCACATATTGCGAGTCTAAAAATGATTTTTTCAAAAAATCACGCGCGATAGATCATCTACCTGTAGTACAAACCGGACCCACTTCCTATCGATTCGGCAGACATTTGTCCTTTTTACCTGGGATGGACGAAAAGGTTTGAGATGTACCGGTTGGGAGATAGTCCATGTAAGGTGTTCTAGTATTTTAGGAAAATGGGACGGTAGCATTGTGAAACGGCATTTTGGTGGTTACTTCACAAAACGACCCGTTTTTCGTGCTCGGAAAATGGAAAAGGGCTTTTCCGTGCGACAAAAAGGAAAACTTCCTCCTGCAATATTGTTCTCCATACCAATGTCCACATACATGCATAATATGGGCACAACATCACAAACTATGCCGTGATTCAGCACATAACATCGGTCATTTGGACCGAAAGCCATGAAACCTCGAACATGATAGGTCATTTTGTGAAGGTTTTTTCGAAACATGATCAATATACCAAGTCTGGTATTTTTCCTTTCAACTATGTAACAAAATATGACACCACGCGAAGGATTTTCATTGTTCGGATTTTTTTTGAATTTATTATGCCTGTTTTGAATTATCTGAATTGCTAACTATGGTCGAACCGGTGTGCATGAAGATAGGGGACGAGCATCGTTAGAACTTGCATTGGATCTCTGAAGAAACCACATATTGCGAGTCTAAAAATGATTTTTTTTAAAAATCACGGGCGATAGATCATGTACCTGTAGTGCAAACCGGACCTACTTCCTGACGATTCGGCAGACATTTGTCCTTTTTACCCGGGATGGACGAAAAGGTTTGAGATGTACCGGTTGGGAGATAGTCCATGTAAGGTGGTCTAGTATTTTAGGAAAATGGGACGGTAGCATTGTGAAACGGCATTTTGGTGGTTACTTCACAAAACGACCCGTTTTTTGCGCTCGGAAAATGAAAAAGGGCTTTTCCGTGCGACCAAAAGGAAAACTTCCTCCTGCAACATTGTTCTCCATACCAATGTCCACACACATGCATAATATGGGCACAACATCACAAACTATGCCGTGATTCAGCACATAACATCGGTCATTTGGACCGAAAGCCATGAAACCTCGAACATGATAGGTCATTTTGTGAAGGTTTTTTCGAAACATGATCAATATACCAAGTCTGTTATTTTTCCTTTCAACTATGTAACAAAATATGACACCACGCGAAGGATTTTCATTGTTCGTATTTTTTTTGAATTTATTATGCCCGTTTTGAATTATCTGAATTTCTAACTATGGTCGAACCGGTGTGCATGAAGATAGGGGACGAGCATCGTTAGAACTTGCATTGCATATCTGAAGAAACCACATATTGCGAGTCTAAAAATGATTTTTTCAAAAAATCACGGGCGATAGATCATGTACCTGTAGTACAAACCGGACCCACTTCCTACCGATTCGGCAGACATTTGTCCTTTTTACCCGGGATGGACGAAAAGGTTTGAGATGTACCGGTTGGGAGATAGTCCATGTAAGGTGGTCTAGTATTTTAGGAAAATGGGACAGTAGCATTGTGAAACGGCATTTTGGTGGTTACTTCACAAAACGACCCGTTTTTTGCGCTCGGAAAATGGAAAAGGGCTTTTCCGTGCGACAAAAAGGAAAACTTCCTCCTGCAACATTGTTCTCCATACCAATGTCCACACACATGCATAATATGGGCACAACGTCACAAACTATGCCGTGATTCAGCACATAACATCGGTCATTTGGACCGAAAAAGCCATGAAACCTCGAACATGATAGGTCATTTTGTGAAGGTTTTTTCGAAACATGATCATTGTTCGGCAGACATTTAGTCCCGGATGTAGTCACAAACCGGGACTAAAAATATTTTCCGCCATTTCCCACCTCTTCCCGCCAAGTTTTCCCGCCCTTTCCTTTCTACTAGAGCTTTTAGTCCCGGATGTAGTCACTAACCGGGACTAAAGATATTTCCCGCCATTTCCCAAAGCTTCACGCCAAGTTTTCCCGCCCTTTCCCTCTATATTTAGGGTGATCGTGTCATTGCTATCCACACATCCACACCTTCCTCTCTTAGAACAATGGACAACGCCCTCTTGGGCCATTCGACCCTCGAGGAGACCGAGCCGTGCGCCTCAACTACCCTTGTCCGGCAGGCTACCGCCGCCCTTGTTGGATCTTTGGCCGGAGGGATTCTGTCCCTCAAGGTTCCGTGACAGCGGCCATCACAAACCACTTCTACCACGAGCTCACGCCGGAAGCGGATGGATCCCAGTGGGATCCCGACAACTCGACACACAGAATGCCTTCTTCGCTAATAGGCGGGAAAGGGCTCGCCAGTCGAGGGTGATGGCCCGCCACCGGTGAACCCTACAAGCGGCCGTCGTGCATGGTGGGCGAACCGTACTATCATCGGGTGATGCGCTACATCGCCGGGAGACCATCCTCGCCTCACGGTGCCCACGAGTCCACCCGCCAGGCCCCACATCTGGCGGTGGCGGCATCGTCTTCAGAGACCCCTCTCCCGCCGTGAATCCGAGGCTGGAATGGCCCTGGTATATGCCATGGATGGGCTGAGGATCCCGGAGTGGCGGTGGACGATGATGACGGCGGCGATGAAGACCTGAAGCTGCGTACTATAGGACTAGGCATGATTATGACTAAAGGGGCTTTAGTCACGAGTGTTAGCTAGTCCCGGTTTGTCCTGGTTTTAATATTAATAAATGTCTTGAGTGTTACCTAATAAATAGAGGAAATGCCTATATAAAGAGAGGGTTCATATTTAGTCGGTTGGAGAAACCAACTTGTTCAAGGATTCTTGGCAGAGTGGGCCAGGCAACACTAATAATAGGGGTGAGTGTCGACATTATGTCGTGCGGCTTGTACCTTGTCCCGGATGGTGTCACCAACCGGGACTAAAGATGAACCTTTAGTCCCGGTTGGAGACACAAACCGGGACTAAAGATGAGTCAGCACTAATAATAGCGGTGAGTGTCGACATTATGTCGTGAGTATCGACATTATGCCGAGCTGCTTGTACTATAAATATGCATCCTTGTGAGTCCAGTCCTCCAGCCATTTTGAGGCATCTCCAAGATGGTTTTAGAGAGCAGGGACACCACTACGGCCAGTTTCAGGGAGATGCCGACGGAGCCCAGTCCTCCGGCATCTCCGAGAAATCGTCATAAACACTCTAATATGTGAAATTAGTTAGCTCAGGCGTATTGATCTAGTTAGTGAAGTTACAAGCTGCAAGATGGTTTTCGAGCAGGGACACCACTGCCAGTTTGTGGAGATGCCGTGGAGCCAGATCCTCGGCATCTCCGAGAAACTGGTCATAGAGGCACTCCCTAATATGTGAAATTAGTTAGCTCCGAGGCGTATTGATCTACTTAGTGAAGTTACAAGCTGCAAGATGGTTTTCGAGAGCAGGGACACCACTGCGGCCAGTTTCAGGGAGATGCCGACGGAGCCCAGTCCTCCGGCATCTCCGAGAAACTGGTCATAGAGGCACTCCCTAATATGTGAAATTAGTTAGCTCCCAGGCGTATTGATCTAGTTAGAGAAGTTACAAGCTGCAAGATGGTTTTCGAGCAAGGACACCACTCGACCAGTTTCGGGGAGATGCCGCAGAGCCAGTCCTCTGGCATCTCCAAGAAACTGGTCATAGAGGCACTCCGGTCCAGCCACAAAAGCGGGACTAACACTCAAGACATTTATTAATATTAAAAGCGAGACTACAAAACCGGGACTAAAGGCCACAAACCGAAAGATATCCTTCGGTCAAGCCACAAACCACGAAAGACATGAACTAGAGTTACATAATATGAGCATGAACTTCTTGGCATATGTCATTCCTTATGACCGCTTCAGACGTAACCATGGAGCATCTTCTTTACCTAACGGAATGCTTGGGTCAGTTTCCTTTGTGAAGGGTGGAATTTCATCAAACTTATTATAATCTTCCGACATGTCATCTTGTCCTCGATTCCCACGATGTTTCTTTTCCTGAAAAGAACTATGGCGCTTTGGCTCATCATTTGATGTATTCGTTTGCATATTTTTTCTTTTTTCGATGCGGAGGACATGTCCTTCACATAGAAAACCTGAGACACATCATTGGCTAGGACGAATGGTTCATCTCTATAACAAAGATTGTTGAGATCCACTGTTCTCATTCCGCATACTGGTCTATCTTTACCCCTTCCCCATTCAGTTGACCCATTTGCGTGAAACAAAGGGACCTTAAAAGAGACTCCATAGTCTAGTTCCCATATCTCCTCTATGTAACCATAATATGTGTCCTTTTGTCCATTCTCGTCTATTGCATCAAAGCGGACACCACTATTTTGGTTGGTGCTCTTTTATCTTGGGCGATCATGTAGAATGTATTCCCATTTATTTCGTACCCTTGGAAATTCAATACGAGAATATGGTGACGCGCCAACAAGTATAGCTGATCTCCAACAGTGGTGTCATTCAAGAGATGTGTCGCATCCAACCACCGAAAGACTTCATGTGTTCATCTGTAATCCATGATTCAGCTTCCCCGGGTTTTGGGCGTACAATATTCTTGTGTTCCTCGATATCTGGAGCTGCCAAGGTGGAATTATGTAAAAGCTGTAGTGTGCTTTAGTGAAAGAATCCCGTCCCTACATATCATTGCTTTCTTTCCAGCATGCCTTTTCCACTTAGTCTTCCCTCATGCATGATCGAAACACCAATCGGCTTAAGGTCAGGAATAAAGTCAACACAAAACTCAATGACCTCCTCTGCTCCATATCCCTTGGAGATGCTTCCTTACAGTCTAGCGGTTATGAACATATTTCTTTAAGACTCCCATGAACCTCTCAAAGGGAACATATTGTGCAGAAATACGGACCGAGAATGGCAATCTCTTCCACTAGATGAACCAGGAGATGCGTCATAATATTGAAGAAGGATGGTGGGAACACCAATTCAAAACTAACAAGACATTGTACCACATCCTTCGTAACCTTGGCGAATATCTGGATTGATTACCTTCCGAGATATTCCATTGAGGAATGCACACAACTTCACAATGGGTACTCGAACATTTTCGGTGAAGCCCCTCAATTCAATCGGAAGCAATGCGTCATAATCACGTGATACCATGAGACTTCAGGTTTTGGAACTTTTCTCTGCCATATTTATTATCCCTTTATATTAGATGAGAAGCCCGGCACCTTGATCTGTAAAGGACTTTAAAAGATTTCCTTCTCTGCTTTGGTAAGAGCATAGGCAGCACGACTTAAGTGACGCCTTTATCCGTCTTGTTATCTGTATGCATGTTCTTTGGGTCTTTCATAATTTGTTGGTCCTCCGTGCTTGGTGTATCTTTTGTCTTCTCATACACGCCTAGGAATCCTAGCAGGTTCACGCAGAGATTCTTCGTGCATCATCACGTCGATTGAAGAGTGGACACGCAGGACTTTCCAATATGGCAGCTCCCAAAATATAGATTTCTTCTTCCACATGGGTGCGTGTCCTGTAGCGACGTCGTTCGGAACTGATTGACCGCCGGGACCCTTTCCAAACATTACTTCTATGTCCTTGACCATACCAAATACATCATCACCAGCAGGGAGTTCAGGCTTCTTCCGGTGATGTGCCTCACCTTTGAAATGCTTGCCTTTCTTTCTTACGGGATGATTGGTCGGAAGAAATCGTCGATTCGCCAGGTACACAACCTTCTTGCATTTATGCAAATATGTACCTTCGGTCTTATCTAAACATTGGGTGCATGCCTTATATCCTTTGTTTGTCTGTCCTGAAAGGTTACTAAGAGCAGGACAATCATTGATGGTTACGAATAACAACCCTCGTAGATTAAATGGCTCCTGTTTGTTCTCATCCCACACACGTACACCTGGTTTTCCCCACAACTGTAAGAGTTCTTCAACTAATGGCCTAAGGTACACATCAATGTCGTTGCCCGGTTGCTTCGGGCCATGGATGAGCACTGGCATCATAATGAACTTACGCTTCATGCACAACCAAGGAGGCAGGTTGTAGATACATAGAGTCACGGGCCAGGTGTTGTGACTGCATCTCTGCTCCCCAAAAGGATTCATGCCATCCGTACTTAGACCAAACCATAAGTTCCTTGCGTCACCTACAAAGTCTGGGAAGTCTCTCTCGATTTTTCTCCACTGTGACCCATCAGCAGGGTGTCTCAACTTCCCGTCTTTCTTACGGTCTTCTTTGTGCCATTGCAAGAACCTGGCATGCTCTTTGTTTCTGAACATGCGTTTTAACCTTGGTATTATAGGAGCATACCACATAACCTTACCAGGAACCCTCTTCCGGAGGGGCTCTCCCTCAACATCACCAGGGTCATCTCGTTTGATCTTATACCGCAACGCGTTGCATACCGGGCATTTATCTAAATTCCCATACTCCTTACCGCGGTAGAGGATGCAGTCATTAATGCATGCATGTATCTTTTGCACATCTAATCCCAGAGGAAAGAGAGTCTTCTTTGCTTCGTAGGTACTCTCGGGAAGTTCGTTATGTTTTGGAAACTTCGGCTTCATTATTTTCAGCATCTTTTCAAATGAGGAGTCAGTTAGACCACACTCTGCCTTCCATCGCAACAATTCTAGTGTGGTACCGAGCTTTGTGCTGCCATCTTCACAATTTGGGTACAACAATTTCTTGTGATCTTCTAACATGCCCTCTAACTTCAACTTCTCATTTTCTGTTTCACAGTCTCGCTTTGCATCATAAATGACCCTACCAAGTTCATCAGCCGGCTCATCTGATGCCCGTTCTTCACCTCTTTCCTCTCCATTGTCTTCCATTGCAGTATCACTGTATTTAGGAAACATATGATGATAGTTGTTATCATCATCTTCTTCTTCACCATCTTCCATCATAACCCCTCTTTCCCCGTGCTTGGTCCAGCAATTATAGTTGGGCATAAAACCTTTCATAATCAAGTGGCCGCGAATGATTTTCAAGGAAGAGTACTCCTTGTTGTTCCGACATTGAACACATGGACAACGTATAAATCCATTCTCTTTGTTTGCCGTAGCCACATCGATAAATTTATCCACGCCTTTGATATACCCGGCTACGCGCCGGTCACCGTACATCCATTCCCGACCGTTCATCTGCATCATATAAGTAAGTTTATCAAAAAACAGGACATCATAAATAGTGAAATAACCAATTCACACCGACACATGAATTGTATCAATGACCTAGAAAAGATAAGATTGCTAACCTCGATCGAGGGAAATAAAGAGGAGAAAGCTCAAGTGCGTCTCGGACACCTTCTATATTTTTGTTCTATGAGAAATTCAACGGGATTATTCACTCAAACATTTCAACAAACACCTTCAATGCATGCATGAGAAAAAACTAGCACACCCCCTCACACCTTCCACCATTCGAAAAAACAGAGTGGAGGCAGAGGGGGCTGGGGCGTTGCATTTATAGAGGGCAGGGGGTCCAGCAACCGGGACTAAAGGTGCGTGCCACGCCACGTGGCTGTGGCCAAACCTTTAGTCCCGGTTGGAGCCTCCAACCGGGACGCATGCCCCCTTACCAACCGGGACGCATGCCCCCTGGCCCCGTGCCCGCTCCAACCGGGACGCGTGCCAGCATTAGTCCCGGTTGGTGGCGCAACCGGGACAAATGCTCTGAGGGGTCGCGAACGGATAGCCCTTTTTCCACTAGTGACACCACTCTTAATGCTCACCTAGTCTTTCTTTAACTAGAGTCACACCTACTGATGTTCCTCTTTCTCCCACAATCGTACATAGTCTCTTCATAAATGGATGATCGATGAGCAGCCACACCGGTGTGTGATATATAGCTCTATTTTGGATACGTACAAAACAAATGAAACTGAAGAAAATGCTTTGTCACCCAAGAGAGGTAACTAAAGTAGGATGTCCACATATGCCGTTTCTATTCTTGAGGTTTGTTAAATGTTTGATATGCTCAAGGTTTTCGGATTTCCTTCGTGTATGCTTACAATAGCTGACTACTAGAAATGGGAGGCATTAGAAACGACCAGTCAGGATCGTAGACGCGTTATTCTTGTCATTGGGCTTCTTGTGGTAGCTCATGGATGTCCCCATGTGACAGTATAGCTTGGGGTGCCAGGGACGGTGCCAGGGGGTTGGTTCGCTTGGGGCTGCAGGCACGAGGCTGATACCACCCTACGCATGATTAAATAAGAGAACCGATTGCTCAACTTAAAGAGTTCATCTCAGGTTGGACCTCTCTGTGTATTTCTCACCCTATCCGTATTACCCCTGCCTCGGTGACTCCATTCCCCTATGTTCATGTTTTGCATTAGTTTCTCTCAGTGTGCACCTTCGCCAACTGCTAACAACAACATGTGAGGTTATCAAGTGAAATAAAAGAGAGGTGAATGGATCTAGAGACGAATTTCCATTTCCTATTAGAATTTCAGATATGAGATTTGATACCATGGATATTTAGGATGCCTATACTTTGTTCACTTATAAAAGTTAGAAAAAGGTTAGTCTTTCCTAATGTCAGGAAAAATGAACCCCTTTTAGTGTGATTAGGACAATAAGGTGACGGTGAGAGATCAAGAGCACTCATTTTGTGAAGCCTGAGGAAAAGCAACCTAGTTTTGTGTATTTTGTGAAAAATATATTTCAAACATAAACACATAGCACATTGTCTTACAGAATCTGAACTGTTTTTGCCACTATCATGATATAGTTAAAAACTAGTAGCGTATCAAAAACCACAAGCTAGTGGGTTGCCCATGCCACTAATATGGGCTCAGGGGGCATGATCGAGGTTGGGACACCATCCGTCATCGACACACATCGCCAACGGAGATTAGTCGTTTTCTATTGCATGCCTATGAGACGCAGATGGAAAATAGTCATGTGACTTATACCTCCATTGCAGATTTTCCTACCACTATGAGACAACAAAGTTTCAATGGGCCACATCTCCATTGCCAATGAGTGCTTCGCCGTGTAATATGGGTCACTCCATACTAGTGGGGTTTTTGTTTGCTGTCATTGTGATTTTTCGTTGAGGACGCTTATTAAAGTAGTAGAATACCCCGACTCCTAATTATGATTGGCGTGTAGATCGATACAAAATCTTGTCTAATTGACTTCCACTTTTTGATTGACCAAACAGATTTATTTTATTCTCAAGTTATTAATGTGGGCACGGGAACCTTCTTTTGGTAGATATAAGACTAAAATATTTACAAACATTAGTCAGTCGATTGTATAATTGGCTATTTTGTTGAGTAGCGCAGCCTTAAATAATTTTTTTTGTGTGTGTGTGTGTGTGTCGATAATTTGCATGTTCTATGTATTCTTTGTTTTCCTTCGCAGTAGTTAGAGGTGGGGCATACATGTATTTGTTTGTCTCGGCTAGATCTGTCAAACATTGATTCTTGATATAGCGGTTGGTTTCTGTCATGTGTGGCTGGTATTAGTTATGAGTTTGTGATGGCTTATGATTACTTCATTTTTTGGTCCTCATAGTCTTCCAGCTCGACTGTTTCATACCATTTTCTTACGGTTTCCTCATAGAACTGTTCCAGCTCTAATGTTTTAAGATTGATGTCTCATGAAATTCTTAAAACCTTCAAAGTTAGTCTATCTCGTCCATGTTGGTATTCAGTTTTGCAGTTTCTTCATTCGAGAAAACTGAAAGAATACCATGGTCCGGTATTAAAATGTTGGAGGGGACTTTAGAGGACCTTTATGTAACCCTTTATTTTATTATAAGGATCATTTCCATTCATTTTTTTAGTTTCTTTGAGATGTTTTACTATAAGAACTTCTATTGAGATACTATAGATAGAGTCTAGACTTTGTACACCTAGGTGTACTAAAACAAACCATAATGGCTGGTCATAGTGGCGAGTAACTTAGTCTAGTATCATGCATATAAACTTTGTCTAATAAGTTATCATCTTCATAGTGTATCATAACAGTAGTTAGTATCATAGGTAGCTATATTAATTAGCTTGTAAGACTCTTTTTTATAGTAACATAGCTTGTCACCACAACAATCTCTCTCTGTATTTAATAACATGCCATGTCATCAAAATGTCAGTTGGCACTTCATACAATTTCATTTTTACTGCCTATGTTATTCCCACTATGGCTAATAAACGTGTATACACTTTGAATTCTGTATGGCATCCATCATATTATGGAGTGTGGACTATGTGGACCTATCAAATTTTGTCAATCGGAACTACTACTGTCACAATCTTTGGCAGTCATATTATGGAACCATAGTTAATTAACTACTTTCTTGAAAATACCTAATGAAAATTTAATGATGGAAACATGTCAGTACCAACTCTTCATGAAGTGCGATTTTATATCTCACTTACATAATTTCTTTTAAGCTACATCTACACCTATTCATAATGCTCTTTCTTAAAAACTTGTATTTTTATAAAGGAAGTATATTAGTACCAAGAAGATACCAATTACAGTCAAACTCTGCAATAGCATAATGACTAGACAATAATCTAAACATCAAGGATGCATACTGCTGAAAAACAAAAGAAGAAGAAAAAAAATACTCTACCGATCACCGAGCCACATATCCCACATCTAAAAAGATATGGACGCTCAAAGCACTAATTTCCATGCTCTCACTCTAGCCGCATGGGCTCATGGCCACGTCATTCTCGTAGATTTTGGACGGCCACGTGAAGAGGGATGGTGTACCTCTTCGGGTGGTGTGTCTGTGGGTCGCAGGCTTCGCTGGGAATGACCCGACAGCGAGATCTTGGCCATAAACGACCATATCAGCAAATGTATCAGATCACGGTCAGATGTGGTAGAACACGAGATGCTAGGTCACAAGAGAGAAAAAAAGGAAAGGAGGATTCCCCCTCACCATTCTCCACCCTCGGACGACCTCCCCTGGTGGCGGAGGAGGTAAGGGATGTGAGGTGGGCGGCGGCAATGGAGGGCTAGGGTTCCCATGCCACCTCCTTAGAGAGATGAAGTGGTGGGCTTTTCCCTTGCGCGCTCTAGGACGGCCACCAAAATTTTTTTTTTCGAAAAGGGGAGTAAAACCCCGGCCTCTGCATCAGTCGATGCACACAGCCTTTTATTACGAGATTAACATCCAAAAGAATTACAATTCAAGTATCGGATAAGGTTGATACATGCACCAACCAGCGAAATATACGCGATAAAAGATCGCTAAACATCTTGTAAACGACTAGTATGCCGCCAGCACGACTGGGTGAAGATGTCTCGTGCGACCATCAGGAGACGGCTGCACCCAGTAGCCATAATATCCCGCTGGTCTTGCGGTAAAAGAAAAGCCCATAGTTGCACCCAATGTGCCACCATATGAATCACCTGCAAAAGATTAAACGTTTTGTTTTTGTTAAAGATAATATCGTTCCTGCAACGCCAAATAGACCAACATAAGGCTGAGACACCAATTCGATTCTTGCCTTAGACTTTTATCTACACCATTCAACCAATTCCCAAACATATTCGTTACATTAGCTGGAGGGGGGAGATCGAAAGCAAAATTAACAATACGCCACAAAAGGCGAGCAAAAGGGCAAGATATAAACAAATGTTCTATGGTCTCCTGTGAGCCACAAAAGCAACACTTGCTACACCCTACCCAATTCCTTTTAACCAAATTATCCTTAGTAAGGAGAACTTTATTATGAAGGAACCACATGAAAATTTTAATTTTTAGTGGGATTTTCAATTTCCAAAGATATTTCCGAAGAAAGACCGTATGATCATTCATAAGATCCTCGTACATCGATTTCACTGAGAATACCCCAGACAAGATGAGCTGTGCGTCGGTGTGTGATAGCTCCTTGTCTACAAATCAATTGAAATAAATTGACATATTGTTTTTCAATCAAGCGAGCTAAGTAAAGTAGTTGTCTTCAGCTAGCTATGTATATGTATTTTTCTTCGTGAGGTTCGTCAAACATTTTGGATGCTCAAGGTTATCTTCCTCGGTAGTTCCACAACCTTGCTTAATGCAGCTGGCATTCGAAAACGGGAGTCTTCCGAAACGATCTCTGAGGATCCATTAGCCACAGATGTGAACTTGTAATGGTCGTCAAAAATGGTCGTTGATCTAGGCCATGTTTGGCCAATGCGAAGCTATAACATGCCAGTGCCACACGGACCTCGTCGATCTATCATGTTTTGTTCGAGTGTGCTCCGCGTTGCTCTACGCCTGGGCCGTCCCTGGGACTAGGATCTACCTAGCTAGCCACAGTTTGGTTCGCGTGCTGGAGATGTAACACCAGTCCTGGTTGAGTGCCCCAGCAGTGTCCATAACAAGTAAACCGATGTCCCCCATCTCGAGCTGACAAGATCACAAGAGCTACGGCTAAACAGAGTCAGTTGACCGTTATGAACAAAATCCCCAAAAGAGCATTTCCCTGATTCGCCCATATATATGCACGGCTCTTTTCTGGCGTTTGCAAAACTCTTCTATCTAAGATGCCTCAAATGCTCGGTCAGCCAAGGTGATTTCAGAAAAAAAAAACGCTGCCAATGCTATGCTCGTTCAGGTCAGTTCCGCAAAAGTTCCTTACAACACGTAACATGGCGTTTTAGAAGAGAAAACACATCTATCATTACGCCTCAAATCGATTAACGTGTAGTATTGCTCCTATTTTTTATTGGAATTCCATAGTATGCCCGCCTCATCGGTCATATGATACATCCGGAAAACCTGGTGATATTAGCGAAACATAAAGCATGACTGCATGAGGCAACACAAAATTATCCGTCGTAATTTAGGATCTGTTAGATCTACTACATAGATTGATCTACAAGCTCCATGTCCGTAAGGGCATTAATCCTTGCGGGGCAAGAAAGGTCACCAGGAGTGCTACTCGTACACCACTAGAGTCCTACTCATACGACAAGAGGACCCAACTCGCTAGGAACGAAGCCACCACCTAACCATGTGTATAGAAAGAGGACCATGTTCTTCGGATCTATCGAAATGCAAGCCTTCAAGCCGATAGAAGCGAGTAATGATCTAGTGCGCCCACCTAGTTTGTCCTAATAAATCCGTTGACCTGCCCATTTAACTTGCTGAATTCATATTTCTGACCACCAATCTTGATATAATTCCAATTGAAAGCATGACTAAGGATATATATAATTCCAATTGAAGGCATGATTAGGGAAAAACGAATAAAATCTACGATGTTAGATTTTAATCTTATTAGACACTTCATTTAAATATTGTTTTGTTATATATACAGTATTATAATTCTTCATAGTCTTTTCTAGAAGTTTTGTTGAAGTTTATATTGTTTGACTTTTGACAAAATCTATAAGCCTTATTTTATGGACAAAAGTAGTATGCATTACCATATTCTATTACTCTAGAAACTAGGAACATTGCTCCCGAATTCTTTCGAAGAAGGATAACGGGCATCACGACTTCTCCAATTGGCAAGAAGATCGGAATAGTATTAAGTAGACTTTCTATACGTGTGGTGCACTGGAAAATTAAGAAAGTAAATGTATATGTTTTGATAAAATCCAGTACATATTTGTGAGACATATATCATGCTGGACCTACCAAATTTGATGCACCGTAGCTGCTTTAACAATCTTCCACATTCATATTGTGGCATTCTACTTTATTTTACTTGATATTAATGAACACATGTAAATGTTAGGATGACATATGAAAATGTTGGGACACCACAATCGTACATAGTCCCTTCATACATAGATGATGAGCTCTTCGTGTATGGTTAATGTAGTGCATTATAGGAAATGGGAGGCTTCGGGAACGATCATTGAGTAGCGTAGACGCGTTCTTCTTGTCACTGGATTTATAGTGGTACCAGATGGTATAGTCTGGCTAGCAGTAAAGAGAGAACATGTGACGGTATAGGTGGGTGCTGAGGTAACCTAGTCAATCAAGCTATTTGGTCCGATTCTGCTCCATCTGTCCAGAGAGCGCCTTGTATGTGTCCTAGTGAAGAAAACAGCCAGCATGGCATGGATGTTGACGGGGTTAGATTAGCATGCGGCTGCAACACTAGGACGATAGCAGCCTGCCCATGATCAAATCAGAGAGACATGCGTGGATTGTATTGTAATCACGATGCGGCTGTCTCCAATGCATAGTGCCAACGGTTCGCATATTTTTGCTGCTCTAGTTTATCCTTGCACTGTTGGGGAAGATACACAATCACCACTGCTTGCGGTGAACCCCGAGGATTGTTTCAATCAACAGATATTCAGCGGAAATAAAACAACGAGCACATGCACAGGTGACACAAGGATTTATGTGGAAAACCTCCTCAAGGTGAGGAAGAAAAAACCACGGCTATGGACCACTCGATCTACACGAGCTTCACTATGAGCAACCTAGGTACAGAGTCTTCTCTAAAACATCTAGAGATGTGCAACACACTCAGCACGTTGCGAACCGTCAACACCAACACCACCAACAACAACAGCAACACCAACAATAGCGACAACAACAACAACATCAACAATAGCAACAACAGCAATAGCAGCAACAACAACAACATCATCAACAATAACAACAACAACTTAAAATAAAGATTACAACAAAGCAGAGTATCTTAGTTTCTGTCATCTTCGGTGATGAGCAAACTGCTCTTAAACCGCAGATCCAATCAGCACCAAACTTCATAGACAAGCAAACATACGAGCCGTGTATGTGTCCTAGTGAAAAAATTAAGAAAATACATGCAAATGTTTCGATAAAATCAAGTACATATTTGTGAGACATATATCATATCTAGTCCGGACCTACCAAATTTTATGCACCGCAACTACTTTAACAATCTTTGACATTCATATTGTGGTACTCCACTTTATTTTACTTGCTATTAATGACCACGTGTAAATGTTATGATGACATATGAAAATGTCGAGGACACCACACTTAATACTCGGCTAGTCTATCTTTAAGCTAGAATGACACCTACTCAAGTTGCCCTTCTCATCCCTTCATAAATAGATAATGAGCACCCACAATGGTGTGTGGTAGATCTGTCCGGTGGTTCGAAACAAACAAAATAAAAGGTAATGGTCAAGGTTTTCACTCTTCATGTATGCTTAATGTAGTGCATTATCGGAAATGGGAGGCTTCGGGAACGTTCAATGAGGAGCGTAGACACGTTCTTCTTGGCACTCAAGATTTGGTGGTACCCGATGGTATAGTCTGGCTAGATGTAAAGCAAGATCACGTGACGGTATAGGTGGGTGCGGAGGGAATTTGGTCAATCAAGATGTTTGGTCCAATTCTTCGTCGTCTGCCTAGAGAGTGCCTTGTATGTGTCCTGTTGAAGAAATAGCCGGCCTGGCCTAGATGTCGACGGGGTTAGGATAGCAAGCTGCAGCAACACTATGATGATAGCAGCTTGCGCATGATTAAATTAGAGAGACAGGTGTGTGTAGACGGCATCAGCGCCCTTGAAGACAGTGTGTCGACGTTATCAGCGCAACGCCGACAGCTGGAGCTAAGCCGACGACGTGGCCGCTGTAATAGGACTATGCCGACGGCATTGCGCCGACGATGGCCGTCATAACAGGCCTACGCAGATGGGAATTGGGGCCATGCCGACCGCAATTGCCGTCGGCACTGCTGCTGATTCTTGTAGTCCTAGTCGGCGGGTGGCCATGCCCACTTAGTGCACCTTGTAGGTGCACTGAAATGATTAAGAAATTACGTTTAGGTGCACAGGAATAATTAAGAAATTACATGTATATGTTTTGATAAAATTCGGTACATTTTTGTGAGACATATACAATATGAAGTCTAGACCTTATCAAATTTGATGCACCGTCGTGCTGCTGCAAAACACTTACTCGATAAAATAGAATCATTACTGGCAATGAAGTTTGAATACTTATATGTACAAAGTTTTCCGAGAAACAAGCAGAAGAAACAAACCCTCCTCCAGATCCCCTCTCTCGTCGCTCCCGTGCGGCCGCCACCGGGCGGCACCGAGGTGCCCCTGTCGCAGCTGTAGGATTCGCAGCATCAAAAATATTCCTACGATGGGAACAACTAAGTACTAAGATCTATCTACTAGATACAAGCAATGGATGGATATACATCCATAGAGAACATACCCTTGAAAATCGACAAAGTTTAACGAGTTTGTACTTGTGGATGATGTAGACAAACGCTTGCCGATCTCAAGATCGAGAAGAAGTCCAGCGCTGCAAATCAGCAGCGCATCCGTGCTCGCACACACGTCCAAGCCACCGAGCAACCTCTTTCTCCTCGCTCCAGCGATGCAGCGGAAGCAACAACTCTTTCTTACCGAAAATCCACCAGGAGCATGTATCTCGCTAGTCCGAGACCATGGGGGATAAACTAGAGGGGGAGAGAGAGATCCTTCATAAGGAGGTGTGAGTGAGAGAGAGATGGAGATGGGCTCCTTTTATAGGAGGAGGGGGGCACACCAAGGGGTGTGGCCGGCGGGCATGGTGGCTACCCCCACCCCTTCCTCCATTATGTGGGTGGAGCTCCCACTCAAAATTAGTCTCTTCATTTCTTCACTCAAAATCGCACTCAAAAATCCCATTAAAATTTCCACCAAATTTAATGCAATCTCTTTATAAATAAAAATCCTTTATTTATTCAGAATTTTATCAATTACTTTATGGACAAAAATTCACATATAACCCCTTGCTAGTATTTCATTTCACATGCAGAAACACTTTCAGCAATTTCACCTGAAACGATTTCGGTGTCTAGTGAAATAAATTCCTGCGTTCTGTAAATCTTTTCGACATGAAACTATTTGTTCCAAATGGTGTCAGTGTCTCTTAAGTGTGTCATCCTATGGTTCACGAATAATGTGGACATGATCGAGACCCTTCTCGGATCAATAATCAGAAGCGGGGCCTGGAGATCCATACTGACTCCCACACATTCAAGGATGACTTTCTTGTGATCTGTAGATTATCATTTTATGAGAGAAAGATTGGCTAATAAGTTATTAGATATCAAGTTCATATCTACAGGAGATCAAGTTGCAGATGGATTCACTAAGCCCCTGACAGTTCGACAACTTGAAGTTTTTAGAAACAATCTTAAATTAGATAAGTTATGATTGAGGGGGTGTGTTAACGAAATAGGATCCTTGTACACCATGTTATCATGTGATAAGATAAACGATGGTTAGTTGTCGCGGTATGAGTTATCATATGGAGATCCTCATGTTGTAACAATTCTGTTGTAATCCTCCCGGTGGTTGGTAAACTGAGGCCTATATAACATGCAACGATGTGTCTAGCCAGTGATTAACACATCTTCACCTAAAATCACACATCCATTTCCAAAAAAATATAAAGATGACCATGTTCTTCGGATCTTCCGAAATACAAGTTTTCAAGTAGATATATAAGCGAGTAATGATCTAGAGCCCCACCTATTTTGTCCTAATAAATCCATTGACTTGCCCATTCTAACTTGCTGAATTCATTTTTTTTACCACCAATCTTGATATAATTTCAATTGAAGGCATGACTAGGGTTATAATAAGCGCACAAGAGGGCCCACACTTGGACAAGTCGTCCGACCTGAGCGTATCTACATGACCATCAAATCACCAGTAATCACTCTATGCTTGCAAGACCCTGACAATTTTCATCGATCCTTGGCAAACTTCATTTGTTATTGTTTTAGGTTATTTGGTACTCCCCCCGTTCCATAGAAGAAGCCGCATAATCCTTTTTTAAGTAAAACCATGTAAATTTGATGCAGAAGTCGGGACTTCGCTCCCCATTTCGGAAATAACCCATGTAAATTTGACCATACTTTTTGGAAAAAACTACCAAAACCTACAATGTCAAATTAACCTTATTAGATACTTCATTTAAATACATTTTCTTGTTATACATATATAGTATTATAGTTCTTCTTGGTTTTGTATAAAAGTTTGGTTAAAGTTTACATTGTTTGACTCTTGACAATATCTATACGCCTTATTTTATGGACATAGGTAGTATGTTTTACCATATTCTATTATTCGAAAAACCAGGAAAATTGCTCCCGAATGCTTTCGAAGAAGCATAATGGCCATCACGACTTCTCGAATTTGGTAAAATATCGTGATAGTATTAAGTAGAATTTTTACATGTTTTTTCCGAAATGGGGAGCATAGCCCCGACCTCTGCATCAAGTAATGCACACAGCCTGACTTATTGCAGAATTTCAAACAGATAGTAGTCAAGATAGTACAATCATGGAACAATAGGGTTGAAACATGTATTAGCCAATGAAAAATGAAAAGCAACATGACACACTATCCATTCTGAAGTCTACTAGCATGCCGCCATCCGGTAGCCTGTAAATAGAAGTCCCGTGTAACCGTAAGCAGGCAGTTGCATCCAGCCTCCATATACCCCCGCCAATCTGCGAGGAGGAGTAAGGACCATAGTTGTATCCACTGCACTGCTAACCGAATAACTTGCAAAAAATTAGTACCCGTTTGTTTAGTAAAGACAATATTGTTTCTAGTTGTCCAAATTGACCAACATAAAGCCGACACTCCGATACGAATTCTAGCTTTACTTGTTTTGTCTACACCATTTTGCCAATTTCCAAACATATTAGTAATATTGGATGGTGGATATATATTAAAAGTAAAGCAAACAAGTCTCCAAATAATGGGAGCAAAAGGGCATGATAGAAACAAAAGTTCAATAGTTTCCATTGAATCACAAAAACAACATTTCTGACAACCCATCCGTTTGTGCTTAGCTAGATTGTCTTTCGTCAACAGGACTTTATGTTTAAGAAACCATATGAAGATTTTAATTTTGAGTGGGATTTTCAATTTCCGTAGGTATTTATGTAAGAACCTAGTATGGCCATTCATCTGTTCTAAATATATATATTTAACCGTAAACCCACCATTAGTGGTTAATTTTCATACAAATTTATCCAGGCTATCATTTAGTTGTACCATCATTAGCCTCTAGCATAAATGCAACCAATGTGCCCATTTATTACCAGTCAAAATCCTTCGAAAGCCAATGTAAAGAGGTGTTTGAGAAGGAACCACAACAACCAAGACATTTTTCCTATTAACGATGTTATATAGGGATGGATACTATTGTGCTAGTGATGTATTTTCTAACCAGACATCTTCCCAAAAGCAAATACCTTCACCATTCCCTACTATAAAAGAACTATGAGCAAACAACAGATCTTTTACGCGCATCAAACCTTTCCAAAAAGTGAAATCTGTCAGTTTTACTTCTACTTAAGACAGTGTTTTATCCCAATATTTTTATTATGAAGGAGTTGTTGCCACATGCTGTCCTCTGTTAGTAATTTAAGTAGCCATTTGCTAAGTAAACACTTATTTTAATCCCAAGTACTTCGATACGAAGTCCCCCTATCCTTAGGACGACATACAATACTTTATTTTGACAACCTATATTTATTCTTAGTATCCACACTTTGCGAAAAAAATCTGGACCTATAGAAGTCTACTCGTTTTCTCACCCCTTCGGAATTTGAAAAAAATGAGAGCATAAGCATAGGTAAGCTAGTTAAAATAGAGTTTATGAGGATCAAACGGTCTCCGTAGGGAAACATTTTCCCTTTCCAGCATCCAAGTTTGGATAATAGACGGATCTCTACCGAATTCCAAAACAGAAAATTTCACTCTTATGAAAATTAATCTTTAATCCTGACAGTTCTTCATAGATAGATAAAATTAATTTCATATTTACCGCTTTTTCTAAATCATGTTCTATAAATAGTATGGTGTCATTGGCATACTATAGGATCGAGACCACACCATCCACGAAATGTGGAATAAGGCTCCCAACTTGTGTAGCATCCCAGTTGTCTAACCCCTGTAATGCTACATGTCTTAATAATAAAATGAGCCACTTCCAACATATAATTGTTGCATCATCATCATATCATGCTCATGTCATCATGTCCCCTTGCATTTGATCATCATATAAAACCTTTTTCTTGTTTGCTTCTTATCTCATGTGCATGATTAATTGTATTTGGTTCTTACTAATTTGTTAAATGCCCAAGTTGAGTTGGGGGCATCTCTCTTTTGCCTCCACCACCTTTTCTTTCACCACCTTATATTTTCCACCATCCAATAATATGGGCTTGGCCTTTTATTGAGTTTCCCTAGCCCATGTTGTTGGGTGGATCCACTCCTAACCTTTGCTTGGCCTTGCCACCTTTTGGGAATGCATATGGACAATGCCATCATAATATCATTGTTTTCACAAGGATATTTTGGGCATTAATTGTCTTGCATGGGCCATGCAAGTACCATCCACCCTAGCTTTGGCTTTTGTTTGGTTTTCTAAATGGAGCCTTCTTCTTTGCTTGATCATGTTTGGTTAGTATAAAATCCTAACTACCCCCCTCTCTCTTTGGATCTTGCTTGTTCCTTTGTGGATCATGCATGGTCCATTAGAACCACATCATCACCTTGACCATCTATCTTCCCTCTCCTCTTTTCTTGTCTGATCTTGCTAGAGCTTGCTTGAAGCTTGCATAACCAAGATTAGTTCCCCCTCCATCTTTCTTGCCCCTAGCAAAATAAAAACCTAAATTTACCCCATGCCCTATATCCTTCCTAGCTAGATATTCTACCCCTCACTCCTTCTAATCTCAACCAAGTGACCCCTCTTGCTCTCCTCTTAGACAGGCTTCCCTCTTTTCAACCTCTTGGACACAAGGTTCAAGTTTCGAGAACCGTAGAGAGTTTGAATTTGTATTAGAGTGAAAGCAAACAAATCAAACAAAACAAAAAGGGAAAAAGAAAATAAAAGAGAGAGGACAAACCTGGCAGCCCATCCGACCCCAGCAGCTCAGCAGCGGCCCAGCTCGCTTCCCCCGGCCCATCTCTCCTTCCCGGCCCAGTGCCCTCCAGCCGTCGCGCGCGCGCCCTGTTCTTCTTCTTCCTGACGGCGTCGGTCGCTTGCTCGGCAGCGGACGGAAAGCAGAGGAAGCGAGCAGGTAGCCGTCCGTCCGCCGTCATCCTCGTCACCCTCCCCTCCTCTCTTATCCCCCAGGTCGAAGCCCCGAACCCTAGTTCTCTTTTCCCCGTGCGCCGCAGGTGCCCCTGTTCCCCTCCTCTTCCCCGTGCGCCGCCGCTGTTTTTCCGTCAGGGCCCCGTCGCCCCGAGCCGTCCCGATCAAAGCCGACGCCTCCGGCGGGAGTGCCCCACCTCCGGGTGAGTCCCGCTCGACCTCGAGCCTCGCCTTGCTCACCTGTCCGCCCGTCGGCCGCCGCGCAGGTGCTCAGCGTCGGCGGCCGCCCGACGAACGCGTCCGCGATGAAGGCCGAGCGCGAGCAGCGCCCACGTCTACTTCCCGGCGGTCCCTGGAGCCTCCCTGCGCCGTCCCTCTGCCCGGAGCCGCGCAGCCGCTGTTCCCCTCCGCCCCGGCCATCCCTTGCCTCGATTCCGGTGGGAATCGACCGCGGTGAGTACCTTCCCCCAGCCCCCACCGCTTGCCTAGCGCCGCCCGTTAGTGACCCCCCGACGATCATCTCCGCCTTGAGCCCCACCGGTGTTTCCCCCCTCTGATCCCCGACTCGCCTTGCCCGCCTAACGCGCCGCCGTCAGCCCCTCTTTGTAAGATAGGTAGCTGGAGCCACCCCCTACGTTTTTCGTGTTGGTACCACAGGCCACAGCGCGCTGACCGCCGCCGTCTCGCCGTAAAGCTCGCGTCGCCGGGAGCAATGGCTTGAGCGACGCGTCTGGAGACAGAGCCGCGTGCGGTTTTGCAGAAAGCCCCCTCGAGTCTCCGGACGAGCACGCTCTGATCCCCCTAGCAACCAGTGCCCCACCTGTCAGCCGCCCTTTGCTTTTGCAGAAAACCCCCCCCAACAGCCAGGCCTCAACCCGCGCTCCTACCCGCTGCGAGCCACGGTCCACCCCCCTGGCCTCGCTGACACGTGGGACCAGTGGCTCCTTCGGGCCCGCGCGACAGCGCCTGGGCTGGCTGCGCCTGGGTAGCAGAAGGCTGCCGCGTGTAGGTGCCCTGTACACTCTGCCCCACCTGTCATCGTCTGAGGGTAGGTAGCCCTGAGTGAGAAAAGTCTGCCAAGTTTTCTGGACCAAATAAAATTCAGAAATTTGTAAAATCCAATTAAATTCATATCTTGTGAAATAATTCGAATTTGATCAAACTTTCAAAATGAAAAGTGACTGATTTTCAAATATGAATTCAACCATGTTTCTAAGTTTGACCAAGTTTGACTCTATCTAGTCAAACCTTGAACTTTGACCCTAATTAATTAATTTTGACTTAAAATAAATTTAAATCCCAAATTCCAAATAATTCAAGTAATATATGTTTTCAAATCAGAAAAATGAGAGGAATTCAATTATGCCATCTATTTTGTAATTTGCACAAGTAAAATTCCAAGTTTAAATAAATTACCACTTTTGCCACTAGGATTTAAATATTTAATAACTTTTGTATTATAATTCCAAATTAAGCAAATGAGTAGTCCAAATTGATCAGCTCGACGAGACCTTTCTGTTTATGCTATCCATGACTTCAATTGCAGCATGCATCATATAAATATATTGCGAACAACAATTGTTATGACAACAAAATATGACTAAAACCCACTTAATGGTTATTTATTCTTGTTCCCTACACCTCACCCATGCCATGCTACTTTATTTGCCATGTAAATTGTGCATCATTCATCATGGCATGATTGTTTGCTTGACGCATCTTATTCATATGCTTGTGCTCTATATTCATGTTGGCCTTGTTTGTTTGGTTTTTCTCGGATAGACACGGAGCAGGGGTTGTATCAAGAGAACCAGGAGCACTACCCAGAACCGTCCTTTGCTTCAACAGAGACACCAGGCAAGCACTACCACATGCTTGCATACATACAGTACCTATTGCCTTTATCTTATTCTTGCATCATTGAGTCGCGATTGCATTAAATGAATCCCAAGTATGCATAGCCTTTACTTTTAAACCCCACCAAGCTTGTATCCTCCATCCCATGAGCCACTACTATAGGAGTTGTTTGAGCCATGCGAGTCGTAGAACAGCATGTGTAGGGTTTGTGAGAGTCTGATGAATAATGAGGTACCTAAACAACTTAACCTGAGTAGTTCTGGGATAACTAAAGAAAGTGGCACCGGTGAGCAATATCTGCTATTTGGTTTTTCCTGCTCACTTGTGTCCCGTAAGACCCCGAGTACTTGATTCCTGTTCCTTGATTTATCGCGCTATCCACATCCGGGAGGTATATGGGACCCCCCTGGGCCAGAGCTTGATTCCGTCGTATTTCTTGGGGCCACAAACTAGTTTGAGGTGTTTTTACTATCCTGTACTTATGCCATGTTTACCGCTTTATTTACGATTGTGCGAGGTGCACGCTGTACTGTTTAGGTAAGCGGGATGTTTTCGCGGTATCGACAGTCCCCGATTGGGGACCTGCTGCTGCGTTCTGACCATCGCAGACCTTGAGTCCGTCTCGGAGCTTGCTTACTCCGTTGCGGGTAGCTTAATGGGGTGGCCCCCTGAAATAGTTCTGAATCCTGTGATTGTTCAGTCGTGAAAGCCTCGTTGGGTTTTGATTTGGTTTTTCCGAGGCTGATCGAGCGTGTGTTGCTATTGGTGCACCCCGGCCGGGTAAAACTTTCTGAAAGCCGTGTCCGCGGTTATGGACGACTTGGAGCACAGTTTCTTGATCATAGACAAGCATAACTAAAGTACCGCTTCTAATTTGACTAAAGTAACTTGACTAGTAAATAGTGCAATACTCAGGGAATGATTAATAAAATTGCCAACGGATGGGGGGTTGTTCGTCCGCTTCCTTGTTGGTAAGCAGGGAGGAGGATGGATCGGATGAGATTACCATTATAACTGTTGTACTTAAATTCACGGACATCCGTCTATCTTTGGTTAGGCGGATGGTTAGCGTTTATCTTTAGAATTGCTAGGGTTTATCTTTTGCTGCAATTGCGTCACCCCAGGTTGTGTCCCCTTTAGAGGCATTAAGTCTTGCTGAGTACCCTTAGGGTCTCACACGATAAATTCTTGATTCAGATGAACAGGTACCTTCTCAGGACGGATCTTGGGTGGAAGAAGCCGATGATGGGGCAACGATCGTATGGTGTAGAGATTCCGGCACGGGATCCGTGAGACCTGTAGTTGGGATATGCTTATTTTCTCGGCATCTTATGCCTATTTGCTTCTTATCCGTACTCGGATCTTGCTTGCCGCTTCGCATGATACTACGATGTGTCTTTGTGAGGAGTTATCCTAAATTATAGATGTATCTAGGTCATTTGAATCTTGCCGTATGGCGTTGGTATATTTCCTTTCTTTCTAGATGGTGTGGCTCGATGTACTCTTGTATGGTGGCTTGCGTACATACCCACTTGTACGTAGTTGATCCCTTCGCTGCCGACTCACGCCGTCTGAGTCCCGTTGAGAGGTTAGCGGTTGGGACGTCTGAAAGGACTACCAGTGAGTGGCTTTTGGGGCCCCGCCGTACTATTTCAACCGCTATCTCTCATCCAGGCTTGTATCTAGGAGCGTAGTTCACCGAGGTAGTTACAATTGGTATCAGAGCCATCCCGACCTTCAGGGTTTCAGCCAAACGGTCGTTGTCAGTCTAGCAAATATTTTGAGTAGTTATGTATATTAGGGAAAAACAAAACGCGAGAGTAGGACTGCTTCCACTTTTCTTCTTACCCTCCCACCCACCCTTTTTCTGGTAAGGAAGTGTAACGTTTTCAATCCTCTTCTCAAGTTCAAACTAGGATTCACGTGTTCGGGGTTTCCGTAGTACCATAGGATGTGTGTGTGTGTGTGTGTGTACTCCCTTGTCTATCTGTTGCATCCAAGTTGTTATCTTATCTGCCTTTGGTTATCAACTGTTGGTACATTCCATACCAACAGGCTTTTGTAAACCGACGTGATCTATCTTCCTTTTGCATCCGACGCTATCTTGTTTGGGGTGTTCGTTTCCGTAGTACCAATCTTTAGGTTTCGTCGTGAGAAGAAGGGGTTAGGATATGTGTTCCACTTGTTCATGTGCGGAGTAATGATTTGAGTGCGGGATGGAGTCGCGACCATACCACTACTTGTATCATTTGCTTTTGTATATTGGATCGGTAGAGTCACTAATCTTGATTCGTTAAGTAATTTTGCGCATCTATTGGTATTTTAATGCCGAAATTTGTGGAAAATTTTTCTTTGATATGTTTGTGTACCACACTCCTTTTCAGTCGTGTGCGATATGCTTAATATCTTTGAGGTGCTATGAACTTTGTTGATATTTTCATATCATCTCAGTAAATTGTATCCTTTAATCTTGGTTAATTCCATCTTGGTACTATTTTGGATTATTATCATCTTCCATTATAGTAATCTTGACTTGAGTTTTATCAATCAATGGATGGCTCCCCCACGGACCGAGGAGGACATTCCTCCAGGCTGGCTCGTATGTCAAGCATTGCAAATGCTCTGGCAGCCATGCAAGAGAACCAGCTGCGCTTTGAGGAGAGCGTCCGAAGGAACGAGTTCACTCCACTTCCTCCACCTCCCAAGCGTGGTGACATCAAGAGCTTCCTCAAGTTCAACCCGCGCCAGTTCGATGTGTCTGACCGACCTCTTGATGCTGATGATTGGCTGCGCGAGATCTCAAGGCTGCTAGAGACTGCTGATGTGCCAGAACAGGAATGGGTAAAGTGTGCTACTCACCTGCTCAAGGGAGACGCAGCTCTATGGTGGGAAAACTACCTGAAGGCTAGCTGCACTGGGTTCCAGCCCACTTGGGAGAGGTTCACCGCCGCTTTCAAGGAGCAGTTTCTCTCAGAGATTGTGATGGAACGGATGAAGGATGCTTTCCTCAACTTGAAGCAGGGCAATGATAACGTCAACACCTACATCAGGAACTTCATGAACTTGTCTCGCTATGGTGGTGATGAGGTATCTGATGACAAGAAAAAGCAGAAGAGATTCAGGCAAGGGCTCAATGCGTCGATCAAGTATGCACTCACGCATGCAAGACCGGCAACCTTCCTGGAACTGCAGCATATGGCACTACAAGAGGAGGCTAGTAGGCAGATGTTCGAGGAGTCCAAGAAACACAGCAGGGATGCATCAAGCTCGGCAGCAATGGCAACTCCTTCTAAGCGGCGTGTCTGGGTTCCTAACACCCCACCGTCGCTCCCGGCTCCACCAAGACCTGCAACTTACGCGCCAAGGCCATCAAACTTCACCACTGCGGCTCCCAGGGGCTACAACAACCCTTACCCTGGAGCGCCTGGCGGAGTCCCTGGCTACTCTGCTCCACGTCCAGCTAGTGCCTGCTACACGTGTGGAGATCCTGGACATCGCAACTGGAACTGTCCAATGAAGAACAAAGCTCTCCCTCAACCCCCGCCAAGATCTGCGACAAGCTCTCCTTCGGTTCGTGCGCCACCGCCTCGGGCTCTCAACATCAACACTAAGCCCGGGTCTGCGGTTGTTCGCGCCCAAACGTCAACGCCTCTCAAGTGAGCTCGCACTGGAGTTGTCATGGGTATGCTTTCGTTAACTCGGTTCTGCGAGTTCTCTTTGATTCTGGTGCATCGCATTCATTTGTGTCTCACAAGTTTGCAAATGAGAACGAGTTAGTCCTGGGTCCTCTTCAAAAGAAGTTGATGGTTCTTTCTCCTGGAGCAAATATGATGGCAACTAAGATCAGCCATGGCAACCAAGTTGAGATTGGTGGTTCTTCATTTCTGGCTTCTTTGATTGTTCTGGGCAACTCTGACATTGATGTCATCTTGGGCATGGATTGGTTGACAGCAAATGCAGCTGTGATCGATTGTGCTGAACGCTCAGTGTCTCTGAAGATCCCTGAAGGCCATCTAGTCTTTTCTCCAAGTCTGACTCCGGATGTCCAACTCTATTCCTTGGCTGCTCTGAATGATGACGCTATGGAAGCTATTCAGAAGGTACCAGTGGTCTGTGAGTTTCCGGATGTTTTTCCTGAAGAGTTGCCAGGTATGCCTCCGGATCGCGAAGTTGAATTCGTGATCGAGCTTGAACCTGGAACGGCTCCTATCTCCAAGAGGCCATACAAAATGGGTCCTTCTGAGCTGGCTGAACTCAAACGACAACTTGATGAACAAGAGAAGTTGGGTTTCATTCAGCATAGCACTTCTTCTTGGGGTAGTCCAACAATCTTCGTGAAGAAGCGTGGAGAACCGATAGGGTGTGTTGACTACGGGCTCTAAATGCTAAAACCATCAAGAACAAATATCCTCTTCCTCGGATAAATGATCTATTTGATCACCGGCAGAGCTGTGGTGTTCTCTAAGCTGGATTTGAGGAGTGGTTATCACCAAATCAAAATTCGCAAAGAGGATGTGCCCAAAACAGCTTTCACCACTCGCTATGGACTGTATGAGTACACGGTCATGTCTTTCGGTCTCACCAACGCACCTGCTACCTTCTCGAGGCTGATGAACTCCGTTTTCATGGAGTACCTGGACAAGTTTGTGGTGGTATATCTGGATGATATTCTCGTCTATTCCAAGTCCAAGGAGGAGCATGAAGAGCACCTGAGGTGTGTCCTGAACAAGCTTCGTGAGAACCGCTTGTATGCCAAGTTCTCAAAGTGTGAGTTCTGGTTGCCTGAAGTAACCTATCTGGGGCATGTTATCTCTGCCAAGGGCATTGCAGTCAACCCGGAAACCGTGAAGACAATAGTTGAATGGCTTCCTCCTGCTAATGTCAAGGAAGTGCGGAGTTTTCTCGGCTTGGCTAGCTATTGTCGTCGTTTTGTGCAGAACTTCTCGAAGATAGCAAAGCCTCTCACCGACCTCCTCAAGAAAGGCAAGAAGTACCTGTGGACACCTGCTTGCCAAGAAAGTTTTGAGACACTCAAAGAGAAGCTCACTTCCACACCAGTCTTGGTTCCTCCGGATACATCCAAGCCTTTCCAGATCTTCTGCGATGCCTCTTTGCAAGGATTGGGTGCGGTCCTTATGCAAGAGAGACAGGTGGTTGCTTATGCCTCTCGTCAGTTGAAGACACATGAGGTCAACTATCCCACGCATGACCTTGAGCTTGCAGCAGTGGTCTTTGCCTTGAAGCTGTGGACGCACTACTTGCTTGGTAACCGTTGTGAGATCTTCTCGGACCACAAGAGTTTGAAGTATATCTTCACTCAACCGGATCTCAATCTTCGGCAACGGAGATGGATTGAAGCAATCAATGACTTTGATGTGACCATCAACTACACCCCAGGCAAAGCAAATGTCATGGCAGATGCGCTTAGCAGAAAAGCTTATGTCAACAACCTCATGGTAGAAGAGCAGCAGCCTCTCTTGTGCGAGGAATTCCGTCAGCTCAACCTGGAGATTGTGGAACAAGGGCATCTCCTGAACCTTCTGGCTACTCCTCTCTTGGAAGAACAAATTCGCTCTCGTCAGCTTGGTGATCCGCACACTAAAAAGCTCATCGCTAAGCTTGGCACTCCGAAGTATGAATCCTTCCATGTTGATGATCAAGGAACGCTCTTCTTCGAACACCGGATGTTTGTTCCAAACTACCCGGGTCTGAGAGACCAAGTTCTCAAGGAGGCACATGATTCGGTTCTTTCTATCCATCCTGGCAGCACAAAGATGTATATGGACTTGAAAACACAATCTTGGTGGCACGGGTTGAAAAGGTATTGTGCCAAGTCGTCTCGAATGTGATGTCACGCAGAGTCAAGGCTGTTCATCAGAAACCATTTGGTCTTCTACAGCCATTGAAGCCTCCAGAGTGGAAGTGGGAGAAAGTTGAGATGGACTTCATCACGGGCTTTCCTAGGTCGCAGAAGGGCAACAATGCAATTTTTGTTGTCATCGACAGGCTTTCCAAAGTGGCACACTTCTTCCCAGTCAAAGAAACAATTTCTGGACTTCAGTTGGCTGAGCTCTATATCAACAGGATTGTCTCTTTGTATGGGGTTCCACTGGAAATCAGTTCAGATCGTGGGAGCATCTTCACCTCAAAGTTCTGGGAGAGTTTCCAAAAAGCTTTGGGAACGAAGTTGAACTTCAGCACCGCTTACCACCCTCAGTCTCAAGGACAAGTGGAGAGGATCAATCAGATTCTCGAGGACATGCTTAGAGCTTGCGTCATCTCGTTTGGCATGAAGTGGGAGGAATGCCTTCCATATGCTGAATTCTCCTACAACAACAGCTTCCAGAAGAGTCTGAAGATGGCACCATTCGAGGCTCTCTATGGTCGCAAGTGCAGAACTCCCATTGGTTGGTCAGGTGCAGGAGAAAGAATCTGGTTTGGCCCGGACATTGTGACTCAAGCAGAGGAGAAGGTGCATATCATTCTGGAGAACCTGAAGATTGCTCAGAGTCGTCAGAAGAGCAACTATGACAGGAAGCACACAGATATGGTATATGCACCTGGTGATCTAGTCTACCTTCGTGTCACTCCCATGAGAGGAACACACCGCTTCGGTATCAAAGGAAAGTTGGCTCCTAGATACATCGGTCCTTTCAAGATACGTGGTAGAAGAGGAGAAGTTGCTTATGCACTTGAGCTTCCGGAAAAACTCAAAGTCCATGATGTTTTCCACATCTCTCAGCTCAAGAAGTGCTTCAAAGACCCCGGCAAGACCGTGGACCATGAGCTAATCGACCTCCAAGAAGATCTCTCTTATCAAGAGCACCCCACCAAAATCCTCGAGACCATGAGCGAAGGACTCGCAACAAGTCCATCAAATTCTGCAAGGTGCAGTGGTCGCACCATTCTGTTGATGAAGCAACATGGGAGCGTGAAGATGAACTCCGTGCCAACCATCCTTCTCTCTTTGTGTCTTCTTCTTCTTCCTAGAATCTCGGGGCGAGATTCCTGTTTAGTGGGGGAGAGTTGTAGCATCCCAGTTGTCTAACCCCTGTAATGCTACATGTCTTAATAATAAAATGAGCCACTTCCAACATATAATTGTTGCATCATCATCATATCATGCTCATGTCATCATGTCCCCTTGCATTTGATCATCATATAAAACCTTTTTCTTGTTTGCTTCTTATCTCATGTGCATGATTAATTGTATTTGGTTCTTACTAATTTGTTAAATGCCCAAGTTGAGTTGGGGGCATCTCTCTTTTGCCTCCACCACCTTTTCTTTCACCACCTTATATTTTCCACCATCCAATAATATGGGCTTGGCCTTTTATTGAGTTTCCCTAGCCCATGTTGTTGGGTGGATCCACTCCTAACCTTTGCTTGGCCTTGCCACCTTTTGGGAATGCATATGGACAATGCCATCATAATATCATTGTTTTCACAAGGATATTTTGGGCATTAATTGTCTTGCATGGGCCATGCAAGTACCATCCACCCTAGCTTTGGCTTTTGTTTGGTTTTCTAAATGGAGCCTTCTTCTTTGCTTGATCATGTTTGGTTAGTATAAAATCCTAACTACCCCCCTCTCTCTTTGGATCTTGCTTGTTCCTTTGTGGATCATGCATGGTCCATTAGAACCACATCATCACCTTGACCATCTATCTTCCCTCTCCTCTTTTCTTGTCTGATCTTGCTAGAGCTTGCTTGAAGCTTGCATAACCAAGATTAGTTCCCCCTCCATCTTTCTTGCCCCTAGCAAAATAAAAACCTAAATTTACCCCATGCCCTATATCCTTCCTAGCTAGATATTCTACCCCTCACTCCTTCTAATCTCAACCAAGTGACCCCTCTTGCTCTCCTCTTAGACAGGCTTCCCTCTTTTCAACCTCCTGGACACAAGGTTCAAGTTTCGAAAACCGTAGAGAGTTTGAATTTGTATTAGAGTGAAAGCAAACAAATCAAACAAAACAAAAGGGAAAAAGAAAATAAAAGAGAGAGGACAAACCTGGCAGCCCATCCGACCCCAGCAGCTCAGCAGCGGCCCAGCTCGCTTCCCCCGGCCCATCTCACCTTCCCGGCCCAAGGTTCTCCACACGTCCAGCTTCTTCTTCTTCTTCCTGACGGCGTCGGTCGCTTGCTCGGCAATGGACGGAAGCGAAGGAAGCAGTGGCCGTCCGTCCGTCATCCTCGTCACCTCCCTCCTCTCTTATCCCCTGGTCAAGCCCGAACCCTAGTTCTCTTTTCCGTCGCATGCCCCTTGCCCCTCCTCTTCCCCGTGCGCCGCCGCTGTTCCCGTCAGGGCCCCGTCGCCCCGAGCCGTCCCGATCAAGCCGACGCCTCCGGCAGGAGTGCCCCACCTCCGGGTGAGTCCCGCTCGACCTCGAGCCTCGCCTTGCTCACCTGTCCGCCCGTCTGACCGCCACCGCCGCAGGTGCTCCGCGTCAGCAACCGCCTTCGACACGCGTCCATGATGAAGGCCGAGCCGCGAGGAACGACGCCCACGTCTACTTCCCGGCGGTCCCTGGAGCCTCCCTGCGCCGTCCCTCTGCCCGGAGCCGCGCAGCCGCTGTTCCCCTCCGCCCCGGCCATCCCTTGCCTCGATTCCGGTGGGAATCGACCATGTGAGTACCTTCCCAAGCCCCTACGTTTGCCCCCTCTCGGCCTAGCGCCCGCCGTTAGTGACCCCCGACGATCATCCCACGCATGAGCCCCACCGTTCCCCTCGATCCCGACTCGCCTTGCCCCTAACGCCGTCAGCCCCTCTTTGTAAGATAGGTAGCTGGAGCCACCCCTCGTTTTCGTGTTGGTACTGGCCACATGCGCGGTCGCGCTACGTCCTCGCCAGAAGCTTCGCCGTCGCCCGAGGGGCGGCTTCAGAGCGTCCGTCGAAGCAGGCGCGTTTTGCAGAAAGCCCCCTCGAGTCTCCGGTCGAGCACGCTCTGATCCCCCTAGCAACCAGTGCCCCACCTGTCAGCCGCCCTTTGCTTTTGCAGAAACCCCCCCCCCAACAGCCAGGCCTCAACCCGCGCTCCTACCCGCTGCGAGCCACGGTCCACCCCCCTGGCCTCGCTGACACGTGGGACCAGTGGCTCCTTCGCCCCAGCGACTGGTCAGCTGGCGCTGGTAGCAGAAGGCTGCCGCGTGTAGGTGCCCTGTAACCTCTGCCCCACCTGTCATCGTCTGAGGGTAGGTAGCCCTGAGTGAGAAAAGTCTGCCAAGTTTTCTGGACCAAATAAAATTCAGAAATTTGTAAAATCCAATTAAATTCATATCTTTTGAAATAATTCGAATTTGATCAAACTTTCAAAATGAAAAGTGACTGTTTTTCAAATATGAATTCAACCATGTTTCTAAGTTTGACCAAGTTTGACTCTATCTAGTCAAACCTTGAACTTTGACCCTAATTAATTAATTTTGACTTAAAATAAATTTAAATCCCAAATTCCAAATAATTCAAGTAATATATGTTTTCAAATCAGAAAAATGAGAGGAATTCAATTATGCCATCTATTTTGTAATTTGCACAAGTAAAATTCCAAGTTTAAATAAATTACCACTTTTGCCACTAGGATTTAAATATTTAATAACTTTTGTATTATAATTCCAAATTAAGCAAATGAGTAGTCCAAATTGATCAGCTCGTGAGACCTTTCTGTTTACGCTATCCATGACTTCAATTGCAGCATGCATCATATAAATATATTGCGAACAACAATTGTTATGACAACAAAATATGACTAAAACCCACTTAATGGTTATTTATTCTTGTTCCCTACACCTCACCCATGCCATGCTACTTTATTTGCCATGTAAATTGTGCATCATTCATCATGGCATGATTGTTTGCTTGACGATCTTATTCATATGCTTGTGCTCTATATTCATGTTGGCCTTGTTTGTTTGGTTTTTCCGGATAGACACACGGAGGGGTTGTATCAAGAGAACCAGGAGCACTACCTGTCCTTTGCTTCAGAGACACCAGGCAAGCACTACCACATGCTTGCATACATACACTCTATTGCCTTTATCTTATTCTTGCATCATTGAGTCGCGATTGCATTAAATGAATCCCAAGTATGCATAGCCTTTACTTTTAAACCCCACCAAGCTTGTATCCTCCATCCCATGAGCCACTACTATAGGAGTTGTTTGAGCCATGCGAGTCGAGAACAACATGTGTAGGGTTTGTGAGTCGATGAATAATGAGGTACCTAAACAACTTAACTGAGTAGTTCGGGATAACTAAAGAAAGTGGCACGGTGAGCAATATCGCTATTTGGTTTTTCCTGCTCACTTGTGTCCGTAAGACCCGAGTACTTGATTCCTGTTCCTTGATTTATCGCGCTATCCACATCCGGAGGTATATGGGACCCCCACAGGCGAGCTTGATTCCGTCGTATTTCTTGGGGCCACAAACTAGTTTGAGGTGTTTTTACTATCCTGTACTTATGCCATGTTTACCGCTTTATTTACGATTGTGCGAGGTGCACGCTGTACTGTTTAGGTAAGCGGGATGTTTTCGCGGTATCGACAGTCCCCGATTGGGGACCTGCTGTCGTTTACAGCCATCGACGCAGACCTTGAGTCCGTCTCGGAGCTTGCTTACTCCGTTGCGGGTAGCTTAATGGGGTGGCCCCCTGAAATAGTTCTGAATCCTGTGATTGTTCAGTCGTGAAAGCCTCGTTGGGTTTTGATTTGGTTTTTCCGAGGCTGATCGAGCGTGTGTTGCTATTGGTGCACCCCGGCCGGGTAAAACTTTCTGAAAGCCGTGTCCGCGGTTATGGACGACTTGGAGCACAGTTTCTTGATCATAGACAAGCATAACTAAAGTACCGCTTCTAATTTGACTAAAGTAACTTGACTAGTAAATAGTGCAATACTCAGGGAATGATTAATAAAATTGCCAACGGATGGGGTTGTTCGTCCGCTTCCTTGTTGGTAGCGAGGAGGAGGATGGATCGGATGAGATTACCATTATAACTGTTGTACTTAAATTCACGGACATCCGCTCTATCTTTGGTTAGGCGGATGGTTAGCGTTATCTTTAGAATTGCTAGGGTTTATCTTTTGCTGCAATTCGTCACCCGGTTGTGTCCCCTTTAGAGGCATTAAGTCTTCTTGAGTACCCTTAGGGTCTCACACGATAAATTCTTGATTCAGATGAGCAGTACCTTCTCGGACGGATCTTTGGGTGGAAGAAGCCGATGATGGGGGCAACGATCGTATGGTGTAGAGATTCCGGGCACGGGGGATCCGTGAGACCTGTAGTTGGGATATGCTTATTTTCTCTGGCATCTTATGCCTATTTGCTTCTTATCCGTACTCGGATCTTGCTTGCCGCTTCCGCATGATACTCTGATGTGTGCTGTATGAGGAGTTATCCTAAATTATAGATGTATCTAGGTCATTTGAATCTTGCCGTATGGCGTTGGTATATTTCCTTTCTTTCTAGATGGTGTGGCTCTGATGTACTCTTGTATGGTGGCTTGCGTACATACCCACTTGTGTACGTAGTTGATCCCCTTCGCCGACCGCCCGCCCGTACAGGTCCCGTTGAGAGGTTAGCGGTTGGGACGTCTGAAAGGACTACCAGTGAGTGGCTTTTGGGGCCCCGCCGTACTATTTCAACCGCTATCTCTCATCCAGGCTTGTATCTAGGAGCGTAGTTCACCGAGGTAGTTACAACTTGTCCATTCTCTTTTGCAGGAGAAATGAGAATAGCGAGCATGCCGGCTATGATATTAAAAAATATTGGAGATAAAGGATAACCTTGCACAAATTGTTTAATCCACTCATACCATTGTGGATCAAACCCTTTCATGCGTGGAACTTGTTGCAAAAAGGTCATTTTACTTTATCATATGCTTTCTCGAAATTAATTTAAAAAAACACACCATCAAGTTACTTACGATGTAACTCATGGATGGTCTCATGCAAGATGACAACACCCACAAGAATGTGCGGACCTGGCATAAAGCGGTTTGTGTGGGTCTAATAACTTTACTGACCACTTCTATAATGCGATTAGTAGCCAATTTAGTGAAAATCTTGAAACATACATTGAGAAGACAAATGGGCCTATATTGTTGTATTTGGGCGGCGTTTTCTTTTTTTGGGTAGAACAGTTATGACCCCAAAGTTCAATTTAAACAGAGGCAACTCCCCTTTTTTTAGTTTATCAAAAAGGGCCATAAGATCATTTTTATGACATTCCAAAAGGTTTGATAAATCTCCACATGCAACCCATCCGGTTCTGGTGCTTTATTATATTCCATCTGAGATATAGCCTCGTGTACTTCTTTCTCAGTGAATTCAGCAGTTAGAATATCATTTTATTCTACTGAAATCTATGGAATATCATCTATCTTATCCTCTACTAAAATCTGCGGAATAACAGTGAATTTAGTTGACTTATACGTAGGTGCACTGAAAAAATTAAGTAAGTACTTGCAAATGTTTCGATAAAATCAAGTACATATTTGTGAGACATATATCATATCTAGTCCGGACCTACCAAATTTGATGCACCGCAGCTGCTTTAACAATCTTGGACATTCATATTGTGGTATTCCACTTTATTTTACTTGCTAGTAATGACCACATGTAAATTTTATGATGACATCTGAAAATATCGGGGACACCACTCTTAATACTCACTTAGTTTGTCTTTAAGCTAGAACGACAGCTACTCAAGTTGCTCTTCTCCCACAATCGTACATAGTCCCTTCATAAATAGATAATGTGTAGCTACAATGGTGTGTGATAGCTCTCTACTGAAACAAACGAAATAAAAGGCAATGGTCAAGGTTTTCACCGTTCGTGTATGCTTAATGTAGTGCATTATCGGAAATGGGAGGCTTCGGGAACGGTCAATGAGGAGGGTAAACGCGTTCTTCTTGTCAGATGGTCTTTGCTTGTACCCGATGGTATAGTCTGGTTAGCACAAAAGAGAGAAGACATGACTGTATAGCTGGGTGCTGAGGAAACCTGGTCGATCAACCTGTTTGGTCCGATTCTGCTCCATCTGTCCAGAGAGCGCCTTGTTTATGTCCTGGTGAAGAAACAACTGGCCTCGCCTAGATGTCGATGGGGTAAGATGTGGTGACCCAGCATACCACTGCATATGTAGTACACTATAGTCGTTGACATGATATCCACAGAACACCGTTAGGTAAATATCACATCCCTCAGATTGGTATAACAGAAACATTGCGGGTCCATATTACAAACATTCACATATTATTATTATTATTATACCAAAATTTCAAGACTTTCAAAAGATTCACTTACAAACCAAAATATAAAGTCTTTCAGCGGAATTCAAAAGTAGCAACTCCAACTAGGAATTGAGCTCAGCAGTTTATTCTATATGGTTCATGCTGCTCGGCTTCGTCGGTTACCACTAACTATGGTTCTTAGTTGGACTCGTTGTCATCAACACCATAGTGGATTTCGTAATCCACGCCTTCAACACCTCCTGACAAGTCAGGCTCCTCATAGAACACATCTTCTTGGCATTCGGCTGCATACATTGGCGTATCTTCGGGATTCTCAGAGTCTAAGCAAGGGATCAAAGAAAATAATGAGTAACAGCGTTACCCAGCAAGTCCATTATATGCAAGGTGGGAAGTTTGATGCTCTATCTACCACCTCAGACTATAAGTCCTTGGCACTATGCAGTTTTTGTAAATCTTTCTTCAAAGATTGTTTATTATAAAAATCTATGACCACCAGCCTTCACAGGTTAACCAGAACTTTCTTGGAGTTCCTTTGCTGCCACGTTCGTAGCTCCTTTCCGGAACAGGGAGTAACAAGTTGCAATTCTTACACTCTGTAGAGGTGCGTTACTTTACCCATGAGAGATCAACTCCTTGTTGCAAAACCGGGCGTACTTTCCCGTCCATAATTCCATGATGTGGGGCCTAGTAGGTGATCCAAGCCAATCACTGCCCCCTTCGCGACCTCACATGCCTCCTTGGTGTACACCATTATGTCCACATATTGAATTATGGCAATGGTTTGTACATACCATTAGATAACAGAACTATCGTGGGACGTTGAGGGTTCCCACCCATATGCTGCGTATCCTCTACGAATTACCAATTAATATGCACGCTACGAGTGATAACAGCCACGACCTGCACATCCAGCTACATGCGAGAGGAAGAAGATACAACTGACTTCTCTATCCCATTCCAAATCTCATGGTTAACGCGTGCCACGACCTGCACATCCAGCTACATGCGAGAGGAAGAAGATACAACTGACTTCTCTGTCCCATTCCAAATCTCATGGTTAACGCGTGATATACGGCGCTAGAATCACTGATGTCAGGGGTTATTAAGTCCCTAATTGATCATCATTGTTGCAAATAGAACTCTAAGTTCTTTTGCTCCATTATATCATCACTTAGGATGATATCTAAGATTTATTTATTTGAGAAAATAATATTTTCTTTCTTTGGAGTATATATGATAACACACAATTTGAAAATACTTTGATAATGAATCTTCAAAGGACATGAGCAATTGATGAACTTGCCTTGTGATTGCATGGGAGTGAAGTCGGATGCTTGCACTGGACCTTGAGCTTCTATGTCTACAAAACATCATTATTGCCCGGTAAGGACAATATTTAAAGAAGCAAAATGATTATGCAAAGTAATGTAATGCATCATTTAGTTTTATGTGTATTCTCCCCGATTATTTAAATTATAAAAATTCTTTCCTTAAGTAAAGAATTTATAAATATTAATTATTAATATTTTTTGAATCTTGTATTCCTTATTTTCTTTCATTTTATTTGAATTTTATTTATTTAATAATTCTTTTAAGAATTATTATTAACAAAATATATAAATTATTTGTTTACTATTTTTTAAAATAATACAATATTGGTATATAACAAAAATGATTTTTATTTATTTTTATCATCTTTCTTTAATTTTATAAAATTCCATAAGGAATATATATATTATAAAATTCTTGATAAAAATTATATACCTAAAATTTTATTCCTTAATTGATTTTGATAGCTTGGATTATTGTGAATCCAAAGATATTTTAATTATATTTTTTGATTTTTATTTGATTTTCAAGAATTTATTTAAATTAAGGGGCATTTTGGTCTTTTCTTAATTATTCAAACTGGCTTTAGTTGATTGGGCTGACTGTGTTGGGTTTATTGGCCGTTTTGGCCCAATTGGGCAAAACCAAATTACTCCCCTAAGGGTTCTTGGCCCAACCGGCCCACACTCTCTCTATCACTCTCTCGTTCTCATCTCTCTTCGCCTCCTCCCCCGAGCCCGTGGTCGGCGATGCCACCGCCGGCGATTCACGTCGCCGTGGACCTTTTCTGCCACCGTCGTGATGCATGGGGTGGTTGTTGACCCTACTATACCTTCATGTCCAACTCGGTTTGGACCTGGGCCCACCCGTAGCCAGACCGGCTCCGTCCCGAACCCTAAGGTTTGGGGTGGTGCTGGTACTGTCGCCGCCGCTGCTTTCGTGTGCTGTGGTGGTGTTCCTCGCCTTTAGGTGTGGCTGTGGTCGCTGCCTCGGCGTGGTGCGGGTCGCAGCGCCACCTTGGGTGCCCCCCGTGCCGCCGTGCTCGTCGACACCCTCTACTTCCTCTTCTCGCCCACATCAACAACCTTTAGTAAGTTGTTCTTTCTTCCTCTCGTGTCCTCTATGCTATGCCACTCTATGCTATGTGTTTGTAGTGGCTACTCCTGGCTAGTGATCATATCCTAATTAGGGTTCATATCCTCTTTAGGTTTTTTTTTGTTCTGGTTAGGGTTCATATCCCTCTGTTGATTAAATATCTGATGAATTGGATCATGTATTGATTATCCCTAAGCATGAGGAGTGGTTGTTTGATGTGGATTACTGCTTATGGTTGGCTTTGGTAAGGCTAGTGGCTTACCAAATTGATTTCACTAGTTCATTTGATATGGTTCGGATGATAATGTCACTGTATTAGTAGGTGTTATCTTATGGATTCATATACAGTTTGAGATTAATTGGTCTCTTACAGTGATGTTATGTATATGTATATTCCTGGAAATGATTCCTGTGATTAGTATCAGTAAAATGATTCATAGTTGGTTGTGACTGTATCTGTGAAAGCTAGATGTGCCTAATCAGCTTGGTTTAGAAACTATTCTTGTGACACCATCCTAATATGGCACACAAGACTAGGTTCTATTACTTGGCTTGATTTTGTTTAAGCTTAAGATTAACTTGGCATTAGAGATAAGTGGAAACTTCTTTCCTTGAATCCCTAAAACCTATGATGTTGGTCTGAGGTTTAGGGAATAGGTCCTTATCTTGTTGTTCCTCATGGATTTGTTCTGGTAGTCATACCAGCTACTGATTCTTGGGTTAAAGTTGGGAACAATGATTTGTAATATTATTAAGTTATATAGATCTATAAGATCTAGAAATTCTAAGGTGCTACTCCTGTTTAAGAGATGTGCCTAGAAGTTCAGATCTTAGCTATATTCATTCTTCAAATTTAAGATATAGCGTGATAGCTAGGATCAATGAGGTTGTTCTGAGATCCTAGTTGGATCTATATAGTTTTCTGATTGCTTTTGGTGTTTGAAAAAACTTCAATGATGGACTCACCCCACTTGGGTGTTTTTATGAGAAGTTGAGTATGAGACAACTCATGAATTCTTGTGTAGCTTAGACAGATAAATCATGTGATGGTCTTTTACTACTTACCACAACAGTGGATTTGTTGGTATACAACTTGTTGATCTTGTGGCTTGATCTTGCTGGTTGTGTGGCTAGCTTGATCTGGTGCTTCTCCTGATGCTACTCCTGCTACTTCCAGCTCCTGTACTTGTCCTTGATCTTGCTATCCACCTCCTGGTCCTGTTGGCTTGACCTTGTTCTTGCTATCCACCTGATCTACCCCCTCCTTATGTTACCATCTTGGTGAGATGATCAAGGGTGTGGTTGGTCTGATCTGGTTTGGTTTGGTTTGGCTGTTGTGCTTGGTGTGTATGAACAAGGAAATGGTATTAGGGTGCTTCCCACGGCTGTGTTGAGCAGTTTTGTTTGTATGGGCTGTTGTTGATGTGTTGATAGCACACACCATGCATTTAGGTGTGTGTGTTGCTTGTGTGCCTATTGCACCTTGTGGATATGTTCAGGGAATAAAAGTTACCTTTTATCTGATTACTTTTACCTTTCTAGTGAAACTTGCCCCTTAAAGATTACTCAGTGATGTAAAGTTGAACAGTGCAACTCACTATCAATACTGAGAGTAACATATCTTAATCCTTGATTTTCTTTCTTTTAGTTTCAAATCTATTTTGTAGGTACAAGACTTGAATATTCAAGACTTAAATTAGGTTTTCTTTTTATTTATAGAATAGTCCCTTGTAATATTTATTTTATTCTTTTGTAATATTTATTTATCCTTTTGTAATAAAGATTGTAATATTACTCAATATATAAAGGTTCTTCTTTTATTTCATTTACTATTGTAAAGATTCTTAATCATTTTCATAAGTTACATTTTGTAACTCCTTTATGTAATAAAGATATGGAATAAATACTCTTTTTATTGATTATGTTATTTATTTAAAGTTTGAGTGACTAATTATCAACTCTTGTCTAAATCAAATTACTTAAACATAATTCTAAATCCTTTTAAATTATAAATCCAACACTCAAGTTTAAATTCAAATTTCATTTCCCAAAACACACTAATCCACAAAGATAATATCAAAGTTTATAACGATCATTCTCCAAGGCTATTCCTAATCTCAAAGAGTGAAAGAAACTTTGATCACTTTAGTTTTTATTTGGCGAAAAATGTACCCATATTTTTTTACAGATGAATGCATGTAATTTCACAGATTCCTAAATCTACCCTTCGTTGGTTCCTAAATGCTAGGATGTTATAAACTCCCCCCCTTAAATTAAACTTCGTCCCAAAGTTTGTTGAAGTGTACCTGAATAGTTCTGGATAGGATTTTCTTAAATCCTCTTCTTTCTCCCAAGTGGCGTCCCTTTAGGGGTGATGTTCCGACTGTACCTTGCAGTATTTGATTGCCCTGTTCCTCAACATTTTCCAGTTTTCTTCCAAAATTTTACAGGGTTTCTCTACATAGGTCAAATCTTCTTGTAATTCTATCTCCTGATGTGTGATTGCATCGTCCGGAACTTTCAAACATTTATGAAGTTTTGACACATGGAAAACATTATGAACTTGAGCCAATATTGAGGGTAACTCTAAAGCATAAGCTATAGTCCTATTCTGACTCAGTATCTTGAATGGCCCAATATATCTTGGACTCAATTTTACCTTAACTCCAAACCTTTTAACCCCTTTCATTGAACTTACTTTCAAATATACCATGTCTCCCACTTTAGGATGCCATGATCTTCGACTTTGATTAGCATAAATTTTCTGCCTACTTTGAGATATTTTCAATCTATCCTTGATCTTATCAATGATATCGTGTATTTCCTTGATATAGTCTGGCGCAAATTCCTTGCTGCTTCTAGGCCCATACCAACATATTGGTGATCTATATTTCCGTCCATACATAACCTGATATGGAGCTGCCTTCAGACTACTCTGATAACTATTATTGTAGGAAAATTCTGCCAATGGTAGATGATCTTCCCATGTACCTCCAAAATCTAATGCACAAGCCCTTAACATGTCTTCTAGTATCTGATTTGTTCTTTCTGTTTGACCCCTTGTCTCTGGATGATAAGCTGTGCTAAAATCTAGCTTTGAACCAAGTGCTTCATGTAATTGCTACCAAAATGCTGAAGTAAACACTGATCCCCTATCAGTTACAATTCTTTTGGGCAGTCCGTGCTTGCTTACTATTTCTTTGATGTAAACTTCTACTAACTTCTCGGCATTATCCTTTTGATTTACCGGAATAAAATGTGCACTTTTAGTGAGTCTATCCACAATTACCCATATCATATCCTTACGTTTAGGTGTCATGGGCAATCCTGTGGTGAAGTCCATACCTATTTCCTCCCATTTCCATTCAGGAATTTCCAAAGGTTGCAATGGTCCCGCTAGATTTTGATGTTCATCTTTCACCCTTTGGAAAGTATGGCATTCAGATACATATTTAGCAATGTCCCTTTTCATGTTATTCCACCAGAATAGTTCTTTCAAATCCATATACATCTTAGTACTTCCTGGATGTATAGAATATGGTGTTTCATGTGCTTCTCTGAGAATGACATCACAAATTTCAGTCACATCTGGAACACAAAGACGGTCTTGAAGCCACAAAGACTCATAATCTCCAAGGCGAAAACTGACTTTTTCCCTTGAGATATCCTCCGAATTTCCTCAGCAATGAAAGGATCTTCTACTTGATGTAGAAAAATTTCATGCTTAAGATCACTGTCCTGCTCTGCAACTACCTGCATAGTAGCTAATCCTCCAACAACCTCTATTCTAATGAATCGAAGCTCTAATATTTCCAAGTACATTTGTAACTCTTTTGGTAGTTCCCGATTGCTAGGCTGAATATCTGCACTCTTTCGACTTAAAGCATCTGCTACAACATTTGCTTTTCCTGGAGTATAGTTGATTGTTAAATCATAATCTTTGATTAGTTCCAACCAACGCTTCTGTCTCATATTCAACTCCTTTTGGGTGAAGAAATATTTAAGACTTTTATGGTCAGTGTATAACTCACATCTGGCTCCATAAAGAAAGTGCCTCCATCCTTTCAGCGCAAAGACTACTGCCGCTAACTCTAAATCATGAGTTGGATAGTTAACTTCATGTGGTTTCAGTTGTCTTGAACCATAAGCAATTACTTTCCGATCTTGCATTAACACACAACCCAAGCCTTCTTTAGATGCATCACAGTATACTGTAAAGTCTTTCCCTGTTTCTAGAACTGCTAAGATTGGAGCTGTGGTTAACCTAGTCTTCAAATCCTGAAAACTTGCTTCACACTTCTCATCCCAATTGAATGGTGTATTCTTTCTTAACAATTTGGTAATTGGCCCAGCTATTTTGGAGAAACCTTCAATGAATCTACGATAATAACCAGCCATCCCCAAGAAACCTCGAATTTGTTTCACATTGGTTGGTGCAGTCCATTCTTGGACTGATTGAACTTTGGATGGATTTACAGCAATTCCATATTTACTGATCACATGGCCGAGGAATTCTACCTCATCTAGCCAAAATTCACACTTAATGAACTTAGCATAAAGTTTATGTTCTCTTAAAGTCTGCAATGCTATTGTCAAATGATCAGCATGCTCTTCCTTAACCTTGCAATATATCAGAATATCATCAATAAAGACTATGACAAACTTATCCAAATATGGCATGAAGATTTTGTTCATCAAATTCATGAATATTGCTGGTGCATTGGTCAAACCAAATGGTACAACCAGATACTCATGGTGTCCATACCTTGAGACAAATGCTTTCTTTGGAACATCTTCAGGCTTAATTTTTATTTGATGGTATCCAGATCTTAAGTCGATCTTTGAAAATACTCCGGCTCCTTTCACCTGATCAAACAAATCTTGAATCCTTGGTAAAGGATACTTATTCTTTATGGTAACATTGTTCATATCTCTGTAATCTCCACACATCCTTCTTCCACCATCCCTTTTATCCACAAAGATTACTGGTGTTCCCCATGGAGATACACTTTCCCGAATAAATCCTTTTCTGGCTAACTCATCAATTTGCTCTTTGAGTTCTTTTAATTATTTTGGTCCCATCTTGTATGGTGCTTGAGCTATTGGTGATGTACCTGGAATTAGATCAATAGTGAACTCTATCTCCCGATCTAGTGGCATTCCAGGTAGCTCTGCTAGAAAAACATCTTGAAACTCATTTACTATTGGAGTATCTTCCAATTTGACCTCTTTCATTGAGTTCAACTGCAGATCCACCATGATATGACTGTGCTTATCTGCTTGGTAACTATCCTTGCTCCACTTGGAGTTTTGATTGAGACAGTTTTATCCTCACAATTTATCTGAGCCCCATGTTTAGTCATGCAGTCCATCCCTAGCACTACCGCAATTCCCTTCAAAGGAATCACATAAAGGTCCACAAAGTATGTACAACCACATATCGAGATAACCTGATCTTGTTTAATGTGGCGTACAACTACATTCCCCTGCCGTCACTACGGTCATAGGAATTTCTAACGTTCACGTTCTAATCCCAAATTTATCACAGAATTCTTTAGAAATGAATGAAGTATTTGCACCAGTATCAAATAGAACTTTGCCGGGATTAGTAAGGATATTGAGCGTACCTATCACTGTATGCTCTGAATTATCCACCTCCTCTAGGGTTGCGCAATTTAGCTTCCCGGTAGGTCTGCTCCCTCTTGCCATTGTTGTTCTTGACATTATTTCCTCCTCAATTAGGCTGTCTATTTCCTCCACTAGCTTGTCCTCCTCCCTTGGTAGGCCAACCACTTGGTGGTTTGCTCGAATAGTCGGGCTTGATATGCCCCTTCTGGCCACAACCGTAATAGATCACTACAAGCGTTTTGCATTCCCTCTGGAAATGCCCTGGAATTCCACAGTTGTTACAAATAACATTCCTCCTAGGATTGGATTGATTTCCACCACTGCCCTTATTATTGTTATTGTTACCATAGGCCTTGTTCCGGGGTTTCAACTCGAGATTGGGTTTAGGTTTACTTTCCTGAATTCTCTTGGTTTCCTTCTTGGCTCTCTTCCTCCTATCCTCTTGGTCATTCTTGTAGTCATCTTCAAAAGTGATAGCTGCATACAACAACTGCTGATAAGTTTGCTTATTAGCCAACCTTAACTGCATCCTCACAAATGGATTTAACCCACGCAGGAAACGCTTCTTCCGCTTCTCTTCTGTGTTAACATCTTCCTCAGTATAACGAGACAGTTGACTAAAACCACGGATATACTTCATAACACTAGTATATCCCTGGCGAAGCTCCTCAAACTCTCTTCGCTTAAACTCCATAGCACTTTCCGCAACATGATATTCACGGAATCTCTGTTTGAACTCTTCCCAGGTGTACTCCCTTCCTGGTTGTTGCATGGCTAACTGATTCTCCCACCATGATGCTGCAGGTCCAGTCAGAAGATGAGTTGCATACCTCAATTTATCCTCATCATTGCAACCTACAGTCTTCATATTTCTTTCTCTATCTGCTAGCCAATCTTCTGCATCCATTGGTTTAGGGGCTGATGCAAAAGGTAACGACCTTGCATTCTGGAAGTCAGAAAGACTCACTCCTCCACCTTCAGGTGCCCTCTGATTTCCAGCTCGTCCCAGCAGCTCCTCCATGAACTTGTTATAGGTCTCTTGCATCATTTGCATACACTGCATAAAGTCCCGCTCCATTAACGGCCTCATTGGTGGTGGTGGTAATGTTCCCTGATTTGCTGCATCTGCATTGGCCTTCTCCTTGGCCTCATGTTCCATCCGTTGCTGTTTAGCTTCGGTCTCTACACCTGTATCCATGACCCTCTAGTCCTGCACATAAAGCGAATACTCATAGTTACATCATGCACATGTGTTCTGAGCTCGACTTTACACACAGAACTAGTCACACAATGAAAATCCAAATATTCATTTCACATATTATACATTACAATATCTTAATAATACAAAGTCATTACAACATATACCACATAGGTATAATCACAACACTACCTCATTTACCTAACTACCTTATTTTCTCGGATTACAATACACGATACCTCTAAATAGTCGCCTACTTCTAGTAGTAACTACGCTCATCATACATGCCTGATGTCCAACCGTGATGACGTGACGTTTGTCGCATAGTTTGTGGAACAAATGGCCTTCCAAAAGGAACATACTAAGTATCTGAAGTGTCAGGACTTGAGTCATTACTCAACCTGAGCGCATTGACTTCCTCCAGGTCAGCTTAAAAGTCTTCAGAAACATATTCAACTTATCTCCCACTTGCATCTCCTGAGCTTCATTCCTTGAGTCATCAACAGAATACACAGATCCTGCTGGTCCCTAGGTGCTCTATTGGGCAAGATAGTTAAACACCGGATAATGTATATTCCCTGGGTTTTGAGAAGATGTTGATGATTCAAACACTCTCTCCTCAGGATCTTCTTCTTCATCCTGATTATCCATGAACATGGCATTTCTACTACTGTTACTAGGGTTATTTCTTGCACCCATCCAGCTAGATTGTCCAACATTTCTGTCAGAACCATCTATGGACATTTGGTGTTAATGAGATCCTTCAGATGATCCCATTCTCCAGCCATCAGAATTCTCAATAGGCAGTTATGAATCAGAACCATCCTTTGAACCCTGTGGTACTTCATACCTCATATCCATAGTAGGATCATATATAGGTTCAGGTCTTGGTGAATAAGGGTATGGCGTAAAAGATTCAGGATCTATAGGTATATCCTTAAAGATAGGTTTTGCACTACTACTTTCTTCATTTTCCAACTGGAATGCTAACTGCTTCCTCCTTTCCGGATCAGTTAGATCCTCTAACATGTCATTTTTATCTTCGACAATCACTTGATGTGTCTTCTACAAAGACGCAATAAGTGTTCGGTACCTATCCATAAACTTGGAAGCTAATTTACGATGCTTCTTAACCAAAGTAAGATGATCCGGTACAGGCTCCGAGTCTAAGGAATCATGAGGAATCACAGAAAATGTGCTACCTTCTAACTCCATGGCTTTATGCTCCCGGATATTAGCTATCGCCTCCATAACAGTAACATGATATGCTGCTAAGTGACTCCTACCTTCACCTATAGGTAGATCGTGATATAATCCAAGCTCCTCTGGAAGTTGGATACTCACACGATACTTGGATAACATACGACCATCATAATAGGTTATGGTATTCACTGGAATCCTAGTTGGACAACTAAAATTCTTTAAGAGTTGAAAATGTTGGTCTGTGAATGATCCTTGATAATCATCAAGAGTCTCTTCTTTCCTTACCAAAGTCTATTTTGGAAACTTTGCATCATAACAAAGAATTATCGCACTAAAACATATAATGGAATATTCTCATTTGAATACCCATTATATTTCTTTTAGAGAATTCTTTATCGTTGCTACACACTCCTACAGGTAATACCCTTTTATAGGTTTCCAACCTAAGGTCAAAGCAATTTGCTCTGATACCAACTGTGGTGACCCAGCATACCACTGCATGTGTAGTACACTATAGTCGTTGACATGATATCCACAGAACATCGTTCGGTAAATATCACATCCGTCAGAGTGGTACAACAGAATCATTGCGGGTCCATATTACAAACATTCACACATTATTATTACTACAATACCATAAAGTTCAAGACTTCGAAAATATTCACTTACAAACCAAAATATAAAGTGTTTCAGCGGAATTCAAAAGTAGCAACTCCAACTAGGAGTTGATCTCAGCAGTTTATTCTATATGGTTCATGCTGCTCGGCTCCATCGGTTACCACTAACTAGGGTTTTTGGTTGGACTCGTTGTCATCAAAACCATAGTGGATTGCGTAATCCACGCCTTCAACACCTCCTGACAAGTCAGGCTCCTCATAGAACACATCTTCTTGGCATTCGGCTGCATACATTGGCGTATCTTCTGGATCCTCAGAGTCTAAGCAAGGGATCAAATAAAAGAATGAGTAACAGCATTACCCAGCAAGTCCATTATATGCAAGGTGGGAAGTTTGATGCTCTATCTACCACCTTAGACTATAAGTACTTGGCACTATGCAGTTTTTGTAAATCTTTCTTCAAAGATTGATTTTATTATAAAAATCTATGACCATCAGCCTTCACAGGTTGACCAAAACTTTCATGGATTTCCTTTCCTGCCGCGTTCGTAGCTCCTTCCCGGAACATGGAGTAACAAGTTACAATTCTTACACTCTACAGAGGTGCGTTAGTTTACCCATGAGAGATTAACTCCTTGTTGCACAACCGGGCATACTTTCCCATCCACAATTCCATGATGTGGGGCCTAGTAGGTGAACCAAGCCAATCACTGCCCCCTTAGCGACCTCGCATGCCTCCTTGGTCTACACCATGCCCACATATTGAATTACGACAATGGTTTGTACATACCGTTAGATGCCAGAATTATCGTGGGACGTTGAGGGTTCCTACCCATATGCTGCATATCCTCTATGAGTTACCAATTAATATGCACGCTATGAGTGATAACAACCACGACCTGCACATCCGGCTACATGCGAGAGGAAGAAGATACAACTGACTTCTTTGTCCCATTCCAAATCTCATGGTTAACGCGTGATATACGGCGCTAGAATCACTGAGGTCAGGGGTTATTAAGTCCCTAATTGATCATTATTGTTGCAAATAGAACTCTAAGTTCTTTTGCTCCATTATATCATCACTTAGGATGATATCTAAGATTTCTTTATTTGAGAAAATAATATGTTCTTTCTTTGGAGTATATATGATAACACACAATTTGCAAATACTTTGATAATGACTCTTCAAAGGACATGAGCAAGTGATGAACTTGCCTTGTGATTGTAAGGTAGTGAAGTCGGATGCTTGCACTGGACCTTGAGCTTCTATGTCTACAAAACATCATTATTGCCCGGTAAGAACAATATTTAAAGAAGCAAAATGATTATGCAAAGTAATGTAATGCATCATTTAGTTTTGTGTGTATTCTCCCCCATTATTTAAATTATAAAAATTATTTTCTTAAGTAAAGAATTTATAAATATTAATTATTAATATTTTTTGAATATTGTATTCCTTATTTTCTTTCTTTTTATTTGAATTTTATATATTTAATAATTCTTTTAAGAATTATTATTGACAAAATATATAAATTATTTGTTTAGTATTTTTTAAAATACTACAATATTGTTATATAATAAAAATGATTTTTATTTATTTTTATCATCTTTCTTTAATTTTATAAAATTCCATAAAGAATATATATATTATAAAATTCTTGATAAAAATTATATACCTAAAATTTTATTCCTTAATTGATTTAGATAGCTTGAATTATTGTGAATCCAAAAATATTTTATTTATAATTTTTGGATTTTTATTTGATTTTCTAGAATTTATTTAAATTCAGGGGCATTTTGCTCTTTTCTTAATTATGAAAACTGGCTTTAGTTGATTGGGCTGACTATGTTGGGTTTATTGGGTCGTTCAGGCCCAATTGGGCAGAACCAAATGAGTCCCTGAAGGGTTCTTGGCCCAACCGGCCCACACGCTCTCTGTCACTCTCTCGTTCTCATCTCTCTTCGTCTCCTCCCACGACCCCGTGGTTGGCGATGCCACCGCCGACGATTCACGCCGTCGTGGACCTCTTACGCCGCTGCCATGATCCATGGGGTGGTTGTTGACCCTGCTCCACCTTCCTGTCCAACTCGATTTGGACCTGGGCCCCCCCGTGGCCAGACCGGCTCCGTCCCGAACCCTAGGGTTTGGGGTGGTGCTGGTACTACCGTCGTTGCTGCTCCTGTGTGCTGTGGTGGCGTTCCTCGCCTTCAGGTGTGGCTGTGTTCGCCGCCTCGGCGTGGTCTGTCGCTTGGCGCCCCTTGTGCTCCATTGTGCTCGTCGACACCCTCTGCTTCCTCTTCTCGCCCACAGCAACAACCTTCAGTAAGTTGTTCTTTTCTTCCTCTCGTGTCCTCTATGCTATGCCACTCTGTGCTATGTGTTTGTAGTGGCTACTCCTGGCTAGTGGTCATGTCCTGATTAGGGTTCATATCCCCATTAGGGTTTTTTGTTCTGGTTAGGGTCATATCCCTCTATTGATTAAATATCTGATGATTTGGATCATGTATTGATGATCCGTAAGCATGAGGAGTGGTTGTTTGATGTGGATTACTGCTTATGGTTGGCTTTGGTAAGGCTAGTGGCTTACCAAATTGATTCCACTAGTTAATTTGATATGGTTCAGATGATAATGTCACTATATCAGTTGTTGTTGTTATCTTATGGATTCATATACAATTTGAGATTAATTGGTCTCTTACATTGATGTTATATATATATGTATATTCCTGGAAATGATTCCTGTGATTAGTATCAGGAAAATGATTTGTAGTTGGCTATGAGTGTATCTGTGAAAGCTAGATGCCTAATCTTCTTGGTTTAGAAACTGTTCTTGTGACACCATCCTAATATGGCACACAAGACTAGGTTCTATTACTTGGCTTGATTTTGTTTAAGCTTAAGATTAACTTGGCAGCACAGATAAGTGGAAACTTCTTTCCTTGAATCCCTAAAACCTATGATGTTGGTCTAAGGTTTAGGGACTAGGTCCTTATCTTGTTGTTCCTCATGGATTTGTTCTGGTAGTCATACCGGCTACTGATTCTTGAGTTAAAGTTGGGAACAATGATTTGTAATCTTATTAAGTTATATAGATCTATAAGATCTAGAAATTATAAGGTGCTACTCATGTTTAAGAGATGTCCCTAGAAGTTCAAATCTTAGCTATATTCATTCTTGAAATTTAAGATATAGCCTGATAGCTAGGATCAATGAGGTTGTTCTAAGATGCTAGTTGGATCTATATAGTTTTCTGATTGCTTTTGGTGTTTGAAAAAACTTCAATGATGGACTCGCCCCACTTGGGTGTTTTTCTGAGAAGTTGAGTATGAGACAACTCATGAATGCTTGTCTAGCTTAGACAGATAAATCATGTGATGGTCTTTTACTACTTACCACAACAGTGGATTTGTTGGGCTGCAGCTTGTTGATCTTGTGGCTTGATCTTGCTGGTTGTGTGGCTAGCTTGATCTGGTGCTTCTCCTGATGCTACTCCTGCTACTTCCAGCTCCTGGACTTGTCCTTGATCTTGCTATCCACCTCCTGGTCCTGTTGGCTTGACCTTGTTCTTGCTATCCACCTGATCTACCCCCTCCTCATGTCACCATCTTGGTGAGATGATCAAGGGTGTGGTTGGTGTGATCTGGTTTGGTTTGGTTTGGCTGCTGTGCTTGATGTGTATGAACAAGAAATGGTGTTGGGGTGCTTCCCACGACTGTGTTGAGCAGTTTTGTTTGTATGGGCTGTTGTTGTTGTGTTGACAGCACACACCATGCATTTAGGTGTGTGTGCTGCTTGTGTGCCTGCTGCACCTTGTGGATATATTCAGGGAATAAAAGTTACCTTTTATCTGATTACTTTTACCTATCTGGTGAAACTTGCCCCTTAAAGATTCCTCAGTGATGTAAAGTTGAACAGTGGAACTCACTGTCAATACTAAGAGTAACATATCTTAATCCTTGATTTTCTTGATTTTAGTTTCAGATTTATTTTGTAGGTACAAGACTTGAAGATTCAAGACTTAAATTAGGTTTTTCTTTTTCTTTATAGAATAGTCCCTTGTAATATTTATTTTATTATTTTGTAATATTTATTTATCCTTTTGTAATAAAGATTGTAATATTACTCAATATATAAAGGTCCTTCTTTTATTTCATTTACTATTGTAAAGATTCTTAATCATTTTCATAAGTAACATTTTGTAACTCCTTTATTGAATAAAGATATGGAATGAATACTCTTTTTCTTGATTATGTTATTTATTTAAAGTTTGAGTGACTAATTATCAACTCTTGTCTAAATCAAATTACTTAAACATAATTCTAAATCCTTTTAAATTATAAATCCAACACTCAAGTTTAAACTCAAATTTCATTTTCCAAAACACACCAATTCACAAAGATCATATCAAAGTTTATAACGATCATTCTCCAAGGCTATTCCTAATCTCAAAGAGTGAAAGAAACTTTGATCACTTTAGGTTTTTATTTGGCGAAAAATTTACCCACATTTTTTTATAGATGAATGCATGTGATTTCACAGATTTCTAAATCCATCCTTCGTTTGTTCCTAAATGCTGGGATGTTACATTAGATTAGCACGCTGCTGCAACACTAGGATGATAGCTGCCCGCGCATGATTAGAGAGACAGGTGCTCATGTACAACGTTGGTAATCACATCTTCAACCTCACTGTATCAACCCAAAATCCCACTGTCTGCGATGCATACCGCCCGCAGTCTCGCTTCCTGTATCGCTCCGTTTGCATACTTTTGCTGCTCTAGTTCATCCTGGCACGCACCTTTGCCAAGTGGATATTTTGTACCAGAGAGGTGAATGGATCTGGAGTTGAATTTTCATTTTCCATTAGAAATTCTAAGATGAGATTTTATACCATATGGATATTTTATTATTCACATACTTTGTTCACTTTGGTCACACAATCATTGTAAACAGGTTAATCTTTCCTGAAGTTGGGGAAATATAACCCGCTTCTACTTGATGCTAGTGGTATTAGGAGTATGCGTGCGGTTGTGAGACAATGAGCTCCCCTTTTTGCTGAAGGAGGTACACCTAGTTTTTGCAATTTTATACCGTTTTTCATTGTGGTCGTCGTGTAGGTTTGTTTGAAACTAAATTTCCATTGATAGGTTTGTCCAAGTTTTTTATACGAAGTATCTCATGTTGTGTGTGGAATAAAATGACCCCTGTGTCGTTTGGGGGACGTCGTGGATTTTTTTTTTGAAATGGGGAGCAGAGCCCTGGCCTCTGCATCAAGTGAGCCTTTATTTCGAAATGGGGGACGTCGTGGGGGTATGGTGATGCAGCAGCGGCAACGAAAGATCTAGTGTGTGGTAGAGGCATTAGTCATGGCGGTAGCTGCCGCAACGACCGTGGTTGGGCAATGCTCAGGCTAAGCTGCTAATGGAGACCGTCTCGTGGTTGAAAGGACGTGAGGAGCGGCTCGTGGACACGAGCCACAAGATCTAAATCTGATTGTCGAATTCGAGATGTTGGAAGGCTGCTACTCCCAAACAGCGCTCGGATTAAGGAATTGGATGTGGGCCGTGGAATTGGAGGAGTTTTGTCTATGGACTAGTCGGCGGGTGGCCATGCCCACTCAAGGTACACTGAAATGATTAAGAAATTACATGTAGGTGCATAGAAAAGATTAAGAAATTACATGTATATGTTTTGATAAATCAAGTACATTTTTGCGAGACATATACTATATGCAGTCAAGACCTTATCAAATTTGATGCATCTTCGCTGCTGCAAAAATCTTGCTCGATAAAATAGAATCATTACTAGCATCTATTCTATCTATTATATATACTAAAATTAATATAAGAGTGTTTTTTAAGGCGTTAGATTGATCCACATCACCTAAATTATTTAGACAGTTAGATATCTAATTAGTGGCTACGATTTAACTAAAGTTGTACGTTACATAACAGATTAAACATGACAAACGGGTCACCCGCCGTGTAAGTCGTGAAGTGGTGCCTAGTCTTTCTTAAAAAAACATAGAAGGATTAGCGGTAAACTCTTCCCTAGAATCCTCGATCCCCTCCATGACGCTCAATAGTCTGTCCATGGTACACCTTCACGCGGGCGCCATAGAGATCGCCCATCGCTCTACCTCCGCATGTTGTTCAATCTATGTCATTTGTCCACCATCACTACTGCACACGGTGGCCTCTAACACCGGTTCGTAAGGCCCTCTAACAGTGGTTGTAGAACCGTTGTTGAGGTTTCGGTGTTACAGCCCCCCTTTAACAACGGTTCTTATACAAACCGCTGTTAAAGGGGGGCGCACGTGGGGCTGCCGTAGCGCTCAGGCTATCCCTTTAACACCGGTTCGTAACACGAACCGGTGTTAAAGGTTCTCTGCCGCGGCAAGAAAGCGACATAAATCTCTGACGCGGCAGGAAAACGGCATAAATTTCTGTCGCGGCAACTATTATTATACGGCGAATTTCTGTCAGGTTCTCTGTCTGTTCTGGGCCAATTTTATACGGCGAAAACGGCATAAATCTCTGCCGCGGCAACTATTATTATACGGCGGGGACGGGGAGGGGGGAGGGGGAATCGATCGGGAGAGGTATACAGATAGCATACATACGAGTACATGAATAATTAAGCAACTATTATTATACACAAACATCGTCATTGTGGTATTCTCCGTATACGTTGAAGCATCAAGTACAAGACAAACACGTTCAAGCATATATACAATATAACATCACCTTACATGTTTATTTTGATAGATATCTAAAGAGTTCTCCGCCAGGCGTGACGACCTCATCAAGTATGAACCCCGCCAATTTCTCTTGAATGGCTCGTATGCGGTCAAATGGTAGGAGTTGGTCCCGCATCCGTTCGATCTAAACATATATGAAGAATGGGTCAATATATATATAAGAATAAAACTCAACACAACTGATGGTAATAAAATAATGTTGTGTACTTCGTTTACTTACTCTAAGTTGTTCTAGTGCGGCTTGGCCCGTCGCACATATCGTGTTGCGAATGAACTCGCAAATATAGTATCCACATAAGTTATTGTCGGGTCCCTGATACGCGCACTTTACGAGAATAGAGAGTTCAATCAAAATAATAATCAATAAAGCATGATATAATGGAATTGGAAGCAGAATCAAAGATATACGCAGACCTAGCTGGCTAGTATTACTTACATTTTGTTCTACAAATTTTAGTTCTTCTGACCATTCACCCATGGCCCTGCCCGTGAACCTTTTCCAAACCCTGTCTGCAAAGAAAATAGATAAAGGAGTAATTAATTAATTGTTGTCACGAAAGTTGCCGATCTAGTGCGATAATATGATTGAAATTACCTCTGGAGCATCTCTTTAAAGTCTTCCCATAGCTCTTGGTCTTTTTGTAACGAGTCCATGACAAGGACTTTTTCTGAGTCAGGTTGAATGACTAGCAGAATAAAGTGGAACCTGTGAAAGCATAACTCATCATCAGTTACACTTAACATCGAGTAAGCCAAAACAGAATGTGTACAAGAGAGGGTAACAGTACTCACGAGAAGTTGTAAGGCAATAGTATTTCCTTTTTGGTTTATTGTCTCAGTAAAGACCTTTGCAAGAAATCTTCTGTTTGCTCGGGTCTGTGTCTTACCACTTCTTCATGAACTCTAATTGGGTCAACGAACCCAATGTCAAAAGGGCCTCCTTTCATGCATTCCATAACCTTTTTCCTGCATAATAGTATATATATATATATATATATATATGGTGAGCATATATATACATGCAATTAATGAATTGAATGAGATGAGATAGAAATTACAAAAATAGTACTTACACACAATAAAGGCTGATGGCAGCTTTGTCGAGTTCCTTCTGATTGAATAGAAAATGCAAGTCTTGAATGTTGAAGGCGTTCTCGTCGTCTCCGCATAAGAAAATCTCATCTCTTATATGCACCGTGATCCATTCTTCCTTTCTCTTCATGTAGAAATCAAGGTACCACTTGTGCAATCTTCGCATCTTTATTGGTAGATTCTTGAGCTCCTCTTTCTTGATGAGATTCTTCCCATACTTCCATGGTTGTATGGGGTTGACATCGCCTTTGGGCAAGTTGTCTCCCATGATGTTTAAGTATGCAATGTAAGTCATCCTAATCTCATTGGCCTTTCTTCGTAGCTCTGCCTCGTAATCATTTACAGGAGGAGCTATCCGTGTTCGAACACCGCCGGATCTAGTTTCTCCTTTGGCTCGCCCGTCTAGGTGCAAAGAATTTCTTGACCTCTTCTTCTGAGATCCTATTGGTCTCCTCGTCGCTGCGATTCCACGGTAATTCCGGCAATGGCTTGGCGGAAGGTTGCGGGACGTAGTTTCTTGAACTCTTTGGCATACGGTTTCCTGCGGATTTCTTCGTGGCAGTGCTAGTGATGCTCTTCGTGGCAGTGCTCTTCCTCTTATGCTGAGGAGATGGCTGAAGTGCCGGTGATGGCTGACGCGCAGGAGATGGCTGGCGCGCCTAAGATGGCTGACGCGTAGGAGATGGCTGCCGCGCAGGAGATGGCTGAAGCGCTGGAGACGACAGGGGAGTATTCTGATGACTTGGAGACGGCTGAGGCGGCTCAGACTGCTGACGCTGCGGAGATGGCGGGGGTGCCAGTGGCCTCCAATTTGGAAGCACGATGTGTTCCTTCTTCCAAAGAATGGTTGTTTTCACTGCAAATTTGAGTTGAGTTTCCCCTTCACCTGTAGCATGGTCAAGCTGTGTTTCCTCATATTCCTTCACAATCTCATCCATCCCGACAATAGCATAGCCATATGGAATCGGTCGGTAGTGGTAAGTTCCACCAGCTACATGAGGTAAGGCATAGCCGACCGCCACCTTAATGGATAAGCCCATTAATCTCACATGCATCTCAGCATGTTCGCTCTCCGTGATCTCATCCACGGGGTATCGGGGACCCGCCATTTCAAGCGTGGGTTGCACGTTCTCCGTGGAAGCCACGCTGCTTTTCCGCAGTGCGGGCATGCGGCTTCCAATGCAGGCTTTTCGTGCCGCTGAGATGGGCCGGTAGCTTGCTGGCTCTTTTGTTCATTCACTTGCGCCTACAGCGCCACAAGTGCATGTTATATTTGTGTTATCCGCTCTGTACGCTCTTTTTCTTTTCTGCCGTGCCATCTGTAAGATTCGCCCCACTCAGCAAACCCATCCTTCCACGTCATACCCCCTGTGCCTCGTGCAAGTCCAGGGTGTTCTTTTTTACCGATGGGGCGTGTCAGCTGGTTATTCTCTCTGTCGGGATGGAAGGTCCTGGCGGCTATTTCCTCGTATGCCGTGATGAGTTCAGTGCGGATTTCGCAAGGAGGGTTGGGAAGATACATAATCCCGTTTCTGGGTACAACCTTGCCCCGATTCCGTAGAACCAAGTCTTTGCACGTAGTTCCCACCCATGTGTCTAGGGTGTGATCCCTCTACCACGCAGGGCCTTCTCAGCTTCCTCCCACTTAGGCCTCTGAAATATGTAGCACCTGACCCCGTCCTCTGGTGATATTCCTTCTTCTGGGCATTTAGCGTATTGGTTTCTGACCTCTTTGTAGCTATAGCACCTTCCTTGTATGCCACAAATTCAGGCCAGTGAGGTCTTATCTTCGCATAATATGTGTCTTCGAAATCTGGAGTCTCGCGAGCTTTGACAAATTTGTTCAATTTTGTTTTCCAGTTGCGGAAAGCGTCAGCCATCTTCTTTAGAGTCCACTCTTTGACCCTTTCCTTTATAACCGATTTATTTCCATCCTCCTCTGGCGGTAGGGTGAAATTTACCAACAGCGAATTCCAAAGCATTTCTTTGGATCTTTCATCGACAAAGGTATCGTCTCCCTTCTTTGGCTTATTCCAATATTCAATTATGATTGGGATTTGGTCCCTAACAAGAACTCTAGCATGACGTATAAATTTGTCTGCGGCCTTCTTGGGCTCCATCGGCCTGCCATCAACACGTACTGCTTCGATCGTAAACTTTGCATGATCTTTCAACCGATGGCTCGCGCCTCGCTTGCTCTTTTTCGTAGAAGAAGATTGTTGCTGGCTGGTCGATCTGGAGGGCTAAAAGAAGAAAGAAGCGTTAATTAATACATGTACATATATATACAAATCAATCGGTGCAAGTCAGCAGAGGCTTAATCCATGCATATATATACCTCAACGGACTTTGTAATCACTAAAATGCATTCACCGGAGTCGTCATCTTCTCCATGACTACTTGATCTGTCATCATGTCCCTCCAAGTTTAGATATTGTGAGGTATCCTCGTGGATCATGTTCTCCATTATTTCTTCCTCTTCAAGGTTTCTAGTGCGTGGATCCATAGTTCATAAAACAATAATAGTATCTAGAGTAAGAGAGTAAACATTCAAGTGGACTTGGATTCATACACAAATATACATATTATTCATACAAAAATACACAAATATTATCTAGAGTAAGAGAGCGACCTAGGGCGTGCGAGCAAGCGCGTTCGACTCAGCACAACACGACCTACCTAAAATGAGAGGCGCCGCTACCTAGGGGTCACCGGAGCGACATCAACGACGACGGCCAGCGGCGGCGCTTGCAGAGCAACGAGGCGACGACGGCTCCGAGCGAGAGGGAGCGAGCGGAGGGGCGGGTGAGCACCGTGGGCTCACCGTGGGTCTACCAGAGGGGTCCGCGGCCGGACGGGGTCGGAAACGGTGACGATGGCGACGGTGGTGTTCGTCGGGCTCGGACACACACACACACACACACATATATATATATATATATATATATATATATATATGCTAATTCATAAAACAAAAATCCCAACACAAAATTGCTAAACAAAAATCCTAAAACAAAATTGCTAAACAAAAATCCTAAAACAAAATCCTAAACCAAAAAATCATAACACATATATATATGCTAAATCCTAAAACAAAAATCCTAAAAAAAATTGCTAAACAAAATTGCTAACACAAAATTGCTAAACAAAAATCCTAAAACAAAATCCTAATAAACCAAAAATCCTAAAACAAAAATCCTAGGCGCGCGCGGCTCACACCTAGGGCACGGCGTCCGATGACGGCGAGGCGGCGCGGACGACGAGGAGGCGCGGCCGATGACGGGTGCGCGCGTGGTGCGGACGACGAGGCGGGACGACGGACGTCGAGGAGCGCGGTGGCGGACGGCGCTGGCGCGGCAGCGGACGACGACAACGCGGTCGAGCAGCTTGCCGACGTCGTCGTTGTTCTCCGCACGCTCCTCCTCTGCTCGCGATCCCAAAATTTGCTAAGTCCCTAGCTGGGGAGGAGGAAGAATGCGCGCGCTGCGTTATAACTCATCCCCCCTTTAACACCGGTTCCAGCCACAAACCGGTGTTAAAGAGGGGGAATTCGTTTCGCGCGTGCACCCCCCCCCCCTTTAACACTGGTTCATGGCTGGAACCGGTGTTAAAGAGGGGGTGCACGTGAAACAAAATAAAAGCACCCCCCTTTAACACAGGTTCGTGGCTGGAACCGGTGTTAAAGGGGGGGCATTTATTTCGTACATTAAAGGGGTGGGGGCTTTTTTAATTCAAAAAGTAGATCGAATTAAGAAAATTCATATCTTTTTCATTGTAACTCAGAAAAATTAATATATCATGATTTTCAGAACAATAAGATCTATCCATTCATATAAAAACAATTTATAGTTAGTGTAGATGAAATTTTTCAAAATGATTAAAACACTTACATATAAATTTTGATTATTCAATTAAGACAAAATTAAAATAGTCAAACCCTAAAACTTTGAACTTAAGAAATATTAAGCATCTGAAAAGGAATATAACCATATTTTATTAGAGAAAATCATATTTTATTTTGTATTAACATTTTTGAATTGTTTGGATATTTAAATTTAGCATCTTTTGTACACTTTGGAATCTGACAAAACTTTCAACATGAAAATTGTTTGTATTTGAATAATTAATCCTAAACCATTTTTTGTTTTTACAAAATAAAATTCTAACTATTCAAACTAGTATCATATGGGAAAGGGCGGGCAGAATGCGCGGGAGGAAAAGGGAGGGAAGAAAATTTTATTACGATAGAACTGGAATTAAATTACATAATGCAACTAACAAAGCACGACTAAAAATTAAGATAATAGAAGAACTGAAAATTAAGATACATCTAGATTAAGTCACAATCGGCCGAACTTGTTTTGAAATGTTGGAGTGGTTCAGTCATGCTTCTGCCTACACCTCTAATAATCCCCACTTTAGCCGTCGTACTCGTCATGGCCATCGTCGTTGTCGTCGTCAGGGTCGCCATAGTTGAACCTTGAAGGCTAAGTACGCGTGGGCTGGACTTGAGGGTAGCGCAGACGGGGGTTAGAGTATGCGGCGGTGTCGTAGGCCATGACACTCTGGAGAGTCCGACCGCGCCACCACAGCCGACGGCCGACCTCGTTGAAGTTCGGAGGAGGTGGGCCGTCCTCCTCGTGCCTGGCGAGCGCCCTCTCACGCCGATCCCCGAAGAAGGCTTCCCAAGTCAGGAAATAGTCGGGATGCCATCTAGGATTCCTCCATTGCTCCGGCGTGAGCTCGAAGTAGTAGTGGTTCGTGATGGCCATCCGGCGTGCCACACCTAGAGGGACAGGAGAAACCGGAACGCCGTCAGCATCCAGCCGACGGGGACGCAGTAGCCCGGCGGGCAGAGGTAGTTCGAGGCGCAAAGCGCCTCCGCCTCCATGGGGGTTAGTGGTATGGTGGAAGCCATGGAAAAGAGTGATGAGATTGCAGATATGAGTATAGAGATGTGTAATGACAATGGAGGCCAACCCTACATATATATATAGTGAGAAATGGCAGGAAGATAACTGGAGGGAAGAACTGGCGGAAAGAAATGGCGGGAAGAACTGGCGAGAAAAAATGGCGGGAAGAAAAATGGCTCATTTAATATATATAGTGTTAACAGAAGAAATATGACATTCATTTCCATTTTGAGATACATATGTGTGCCAAAAATGGCTTAATTAATACATATAGTCAATCTTATGATCGCGTCGGCCGTAACCATGGAGTATCAGCACCGTTTAACAGGATGATTGTGTCAGTCTTCACTCTGAAGGGCGGAATTTCATCAAACTTATTATAATCTTCTGACATGTCTGTCTTGTCCTCCACTCCCACGATGTTTCTTTTCCCTGAAAGGACTATGTGACGCTTTGGCTCATCGTGTGATGTATCTGTTTGCTTATTTTTCTTTTTTTCGGTTTGATAGACATGTCCTTCACATAAAAAACCTGAGCCACATCATTGTGTAAGACGAATGGTTCGTCTAAGTTCTTGTCTACCTTCATAAGATTGTTGAGATCCACTGTTATCATTCCGTACTTCTTGTCTACCTCAACCCCTCCTCCTGTTAGCTTGACCCATTTGCACCGAAACAAGGGGACCTTAAAATTAGGTCCATAATCAAGTTCCCATATCTCCTCTATGAACCCATAATACGTGGTCTTTTGCCCATTGTCTTCTGCCGCATCGAAGCGGACACAACTGTTTTGGTTGGTGTTCTTTTTATCTTGGCCTATCGTGTAAAATGTATTCCCATTTATATCGTACCCTTGTAAAGTACATACAGTCGAAGATGGTGTCCTGGTCAACAAGTACAGCTGATCTCCAACAGTGGTGTTATTCGTGAGAAGTCTTTGCAGCCAGCCGCCAAAACTCGCCATGTGTTCACTTATAATCTATTCATCAGACTGTCCCGGGTGTTTGAGGCATATAAAATTCTTGTGTTCATTGATATACGGGGCAACCAAGATAGATCTTTGTAAAACCGTGTAGTGTGCTTGATTGAGAGAATGCCCGTCCCTACATATCATTGCTTTACATCCTAGGGTGCCTTTTCCACGCAGTCTCCCCTCATGTCGTGATTCTGGAACACCAATCGCCTTAAGGTCAGGAATAAAATCAACATAGAACTCAATGACCTCCTCTGTTACATAGCCCTTGGAGATGCTTCCTTCTGGCCTAGCACGGTTATGAACATATTTCTTTAAGACTCCCATGTACCTCTCAAAGGGGAACATATTGTGTAGAAATACAGGACCAAGAATGACAATTTCTTCTACTAGGTGAACCAGGAGATGCGTCATAATATTGAAGAAGGATGGTGGGAACACCAACTCAAAGATGATAAAACATTGGGCCACATCTGTCTGTAACCTGGTAAGCTTTCTGGATCGATTACCTTCTGAGATATTGCATCGAGGAATGCACATAGCTTCACAATGGATACTCGAACATTTTCAGGTAGAAGCCCCCTCTACCTTCTGAGATATTGCATTGAGGAATGCACATAGATTCACAATGGATACTCGAACATTTTCAGGTAGAAGCCCCCTCCCATGTACTTCAGGTTTTAGAATTTTTTTTCTCTGCCATATTTATTATTCCCTTTATATTCGACGAGAAGCCAGACGGGACCTTGATACTGCTCAGGCATTCAAAAAAGATTTCCTTCTCTGCTTTGGTAAGAGCGTAGCTGGCAGGAGTTAAGTGGCATCGTTTACCCTTCTTGTTCTCAGGATGCATAGGCTCTTCAGGGTCTTTCTACGTTGTTGGTCCTGCCGTGCTTTCTGTGTATCTTTTGTCTTCCCATACACTCCTAGAAATCCTAGCAGGTTAACGCAAACATTCTTCGTCACGTGCATCACGTCGATTGAAGAGCGAACCTCTAGGACTTTCCAATATGGTAGGTCCCAAAATATAGATTGCTTCTTCCACATGGGCACGTGTCCGGCATCGTCATTCGGAACAGATAGACTACCAGGACCTTTTTCAAAGATTACTTCTAGGTCCTTGACCATACCAAATACATCCTCACTAGTACGGAGGACAGGCTTCCTCCGGGGTTCTGCCAGACGTTTGAAATGCTTGCCTTTCTTTCTTACGGGGTGCAGGTTCGGAAGAAATCGACGATACCCTAGGTACACAACCTTCTTACATTTATCCAAATATACACTTTCAGTCTCATCTAAACAGTGTGTGGATGCATTGTATCCCTTGTTTGTCTACCCTGAAATGTTACTAAGAACAGGCCAATCATTGATGGTTACGAAAATCAACGCTCATAGGTCAAATGGCTCCCCTTTGTGCTCATCCCAATACGTACACCTTGTTTGGCCCACAGCTGTAAAAGTTTTTCAACTAATGGCCTTAGGTACACATCAATGTCGTTGCCGGGTTGCCTCGGGCCTTGGATGAGCACTGGCATTATAATGAACTTCCTCTTCATGCACTACCAAGGGAGAAGGTTATAGATACATAGAGTCATAGGCCAGGTGTTGTGATTGCAGCTCTGCTCACCAAAAGGATTCATGTCATCTGTACTTAGACCAAACCTTAAGTTCCTTGCGTCACGTGCGAAGTCCGGATACTCTCGCTTGAATTTTCTCCACTATGACCCATCAGCGGGGTGTCTCAACATCGCGTCTTTCTTACGGTCTTCCATGTGCCATCGCAACAACTTGGCATGCTCTTTATTTTTGAAGATACGTTTTAACCCTAGTATTATAGGAGCATACCACATAACCTTGGCAGGAACCTTCTTCCTAGGGGCCTCGCCCTCAACATCGCCAGGATCGTCTCGTCTGATCTTATACCGCAGTGCAGTGCATACCGGGCATGCATCCAAATTCTCGTACTTCTCACCGCGGTAGAGGACGCAGTCATTAATGCAGGCATGTATCTTCTGCACGTCTAATCCTAGAGGGCAGACAACCTTCTTTGCTTGGTATATACTGTCGGGCAATTCATTATTTCTTGGAAAAATATTCTTCATTTTTACCAACAACTTTGAAAATGCGCTGTCAGTCACACCGTTCTCTGCCTTCCATTGCAGCAAATCCAGTGTGGTACTTAGCTTTTTATGGCCATCTTTGCAAGTTGGGTACAACAATGTTTTGTGATCTGCTCCAGCTTCTCCTTCTCCATTTCAGTTTCACATTCTTCCTTTGCATTAGTAATGGCCCGACCAAGATCGTCATCAGCGGGCCCATCTGCTGCCTCTTGATCTTCATTATCTACCCCCGTTGCAGTATCATCGTATTCAGGATACATATGATGATAGTTATCATCATCCTCTTCTTTTTCGTTGTCTTCCATCACAACCCCTTTTTCTCCGTGCTTGGTCCAACAATTATAGCTGGGCATGAAACCGGATTGAAGCAGGTGGGCGTGAATGATTCTGATATTTGAGTAGTCTTTCTTGTTCTGATAGTGAACACACGGACAACACATAAAACCATTGTGACCACGGTTTGCATTAGCCACAACGATAAAATTTTGGAGGCCCGTAATGTACTCGGAAGTGCGTCGGTCACCGTACATCCATTGCCAGTTCATCTGCATTAATATATAGTATATCAAAAATTAATAGGGGAGACAACCATTTATATAGTACATCAATGACACATGAAAGGATAAAGTTGCTGACCTCGACCGAGAAGGAAAGAGCGAGCAACGAGAAAACTTATTTCGAGCTCTCGGGCATTTCACCAAACATCTCTTGTGCATAGGAAAAAAAACATAAACTAGCACACCTCTCACCCTCTTGCTATGCTCCAAAATGAGAGTGAAAAAATGAGGGAGAAGGGTGTGGACTGCGGTGTGTTATATAGGCGCACCCTCTTTAACACCGGTTGAAGCCACGAACCGGTGTTAAAGAGAGGGGAAGGGGGCTGTGCGGGTCACTGTGCAAGGACTTTAACACCGGTTCGTGGCTCGAACCGGTGTTAAAGGGGGTGCTCCTTTTTGTTCTATGGACCATGCTAGTACGGACGTTTCTTAGAAGAATCGGTGTTAAAGCCCATTTTCAACCTCAACTAAAGGCCGCATTTTCACTAGTGCATGTCCAACCAGCAGCTGCATCTCACCAATCATATCAGACTACTCATCCAGATCCGGTCATTAGGTACTGCTGCGATTCCGTGAAAAGTAGGTACTACTGCCATCTCCTCCTCCATTCGATCTCTGCGTCATGTCCTATTGATCTATGTCAGCTAATACCGAGTGCTACGACTAGATTAATTCCCTCATACATCTCGCCGCCGTCCGTTTCCATCACAGGCATACGGCAGCGGATATATTACTCGACCTCCGGCACTGCCGGGGAGCCATGTAATTCAACACCCTGCAGATGGACGGATGAGACCTGCAATTTCTCGGGGCAGAGGCAAGGAGTACCGCGTGCTGCCGGGAAGAAGACTGTGTGGACCAAGGTAATGTTGATGCTGCTCATGTACGTAAGTGACGATGGGGTAGTTGGGTCATATAGCCATCAGAGCCAGAACGTGCACTAGCCCAACGAGAAGGACCATCCAACAACGAGTCCACAAGACCTTCTATTTGATGCATGCATCATTTCCTTTTTCACAATGAAGGACTAACTATTGTGTAGCTAATGTTGATTAGATGGAGAAAGTTCTTCATTCATGAGGTGATTTTTCTATACTATACGAATTTTTGTCACAACAAGAATGCAATTGTTCCGTGATTTTCAGTATTTCAATCATTTCATGGTAGTAATAATTTTTTTCCGTAGCGAACATCATCGTCTAGGCCAGCTCCGCCAAGCAGCCGTCGGCGTAGAGTTGCCCTCGGCATATCCTATGCTAAGCCGACGGCTGCCCTCGGCGTAGCATACGCCGACGGCTGCGCTCGGCGTAGCTATTTTTTATTTTATCTCATTAAACTTTGAAAAATCATAACTAAATCATTCTAATTCGGAAAAATACAAATAATATATCAAAATTTGCAGAAAAATAAGACCTATCTATCTACACTCAAATATTATACATTTGTAAATAAAAATTAAGTAAAACATAAGACATTATATATAGTTTAAAACGGGCATAAAAAATTCAAAAATGATCGAAACAATGCGAAACCTTCGCGTGGTGTTATATTATGTGACATAGTTAGAAGGAAAAATATCAAACTTGGTATATTGATTATGTCTCAAAGAAACCTTCACAAAATGACCTATCTCATTCGAGGTTTCTTGGCTTTCGGGTCAAATGACCAATGTTATGGCTAGAATCAAGGCATAGTTTGTGATAATGTGCCCATATTGTGCATACACATGCATCATGGGATGGCGAACAATGTTGCAGGAGGAAGTTTTCCTTTTAAATGCACCAAAAGCCATTTCCCATTTTCCGAGCACAAAAAGCGGACGATTTTGTAAAGCAACCACCAAATGGCTAATTCAAAATGGTACCACCACATTTTACAAAATACTATACCACCATATACAGACAATGTCCCAATAGGGAATCGAAACCTTTCCGTCCACCTCTGGTGAAAAGACAAATTCTGCGAATCGGCGAAGTGGGTCGAATATGAACTACGGTACATGATCGATGCTCATGTTTTTAAAAAAATCATTTTAGGTTCACAATATGCTATTTTATCAAAGATCCAATGCAAGTTTAGCGAGGCTCGGCCCCGAGGTAAGAATCTTCATGCCCGTCGTTCGACAAAGTTTGACGATAGTTTAAAACGGGCATAAAAATTCAAAAACGATCGAAACAATGCGAAACCTTCGCGTGGTGTCATATTATGTGACATAGTTATAAGTAAAAATATTAAACTTGATATATTGATTATGTCTCAAAAAACCTTCACAAAATGACCTATCTCATTCGAGGTTTTTTGGCTTTCGGGTCAAATGACCAATGTTATGGCTAGAATCAAGGCATAGTTTGTGATAATATGCCCATATTATTCATACACATGCATCATGGAATGGCGAACAATGTTGCAGGAGGAAGTTTTCCTTTTCGTCGCACCAAAACGCTATTTCTCATTTTCCGAGCACAAAAAACGGACGATTTTGTAAAGCAACCACCAAATGGCTAATTCAAAATGGTACCACCACATTTTACAAAAATACTATACCAACTTATATAGACAATGTCCCAACAGGGGAATCCGAAACCTTTCCGTCCACCTTTGGTGAAAAAGACAAATTCCTGCCGAATCGGTAGGAAGTGGGTCAGATATGAACTACAAGTACATGATCCGATGCTCATGTTTTTTTACAAAAATCATTTTTAGGTTCACAATATGCTATTTTACCAAAGATCCAATGCAAGTTTAGAGAGGCTCGGCCCCGAGGTAAGAATCTTCATGCCCGTCGTTCGACAAAGTTTGACGATAGTTTAAAACGGGCATAAAAAAATTCAAAAACGATCGAAACAATGCGAAACCTTCGCGTGGTGTCATATTATGTGACATAGTTATAAGTAAAAATATTAAACTTGATATATTGATTATGTCTCAAAAAACCTTCACAAAATGACCTATCTCATTCGAGGTTTCTTGGCTTTCGGGTCAAATGACCAATGTTATGGCTAGAATCAAGGCATAGTTTGTGATAATGTGCCCATATTATTCATACACATGCATCATGGGATGGCGAACAATGTTGCAGGAGGAAGTTTTCCTTTTCGTCGCACCAAAACGCTATTTCTCATTTTCCGAGCACAAAAAAGATTTTGTGAAGCAACCACCAAATGGCTAATTCAAAATGGTACCACCACATTTTACAAAAATACTATACCAACTTATATAGACAATGTCCCAACAGGGGAATCCGAAACCTTTCCGTCCACCTCTGATGAAAAAGACAAATTCCTGTCGAATCGGCAGGAAGTGGGTCAGATATGAACTACAGGTACATGATCTGATGCTCATGTTTTAAAAAAAAAATCATTTTTAGGTTCACAATATGCTATTTTATCAAAGATCCAATGCAAGTTTAGCGAGGCTCGGCCCCGAGGTAAGAATCTTCATGCCCGTCGTTCGACAAAGTTTGACGATAGTTTAAAACGGGCATAAAAATTCAAAAACGATCGAAACAATGCGAAACCTTCGCGTGGTGTCATATTATGTGACATAGTTATAAGTAAAAATATTAAACTTGATATATTGATTATGTCTCAAAAAACCTTCACAAAATGACCTATCTCATTCGAGGTTTTTTGGCTTTCGGGTCAAATGACCAATGTTATGGCTAGAATCAAGGCATAGTTTGTGATAATGTGCCCATATTATTCATACACATGCATCATGGAATGGCGAACAATGTTGCAGGAGGAAGTTTTCCTTTTAAATGCACCAAAACGCTATTTCTCATTTTCCGAGCACAAAAAACGGACGATTTTGTAAAGCAACCACCAAATGGCTAATTCAAAATGGTACCACCACATTTTACAAAAATACTATACCAACTTATATAGACAATGTCCCAACAGGGGAATCCGAAACCTTTACGTCCACCTTTGGTGAAAAAGACAAATTCCTGCCGAATCGGTAGGAAGTGGGTCAGATATGAACTACAAGTACATGATCCGATGCTCATGTTTTTTTACAAAAATCATTTTTAGGTTCACAATATGCTATTTTACCAAAGATCCAATGCAAGTTTAGCGAGGCTCGGCCCCGAGGTAAGAATCTTCATGCCCGTCGTTCGACAAAGTTTGACGATAGTTTAAAACGGGCATAAAAAATTCAAAAACGATCGAAACAATGCGAAACCTTCGCGTGGTGTCATATTATGTGACATAGTTATAAGTAAAAATATTAAACTTGATATATTGATTATGTCTCAAAAAAACCTTCACAAAATGACCTATCTCATTCGAGGTTTCTTGGCTTTCGGGTCAAATGACCAATGTTATGGCTAGAATCAAGGCATAGTTTGTGATAATGTGCCCATATTATTCATACACATGCATCATGGGATGGCGAACAATGTTGCAGGAGGAAGTTTTCCTTTTCGTCGCACCAAAACGCTATTTCTCATTTTCCGAGCACAAAAAAGATTTTGTGAAGCAACCACCAAATGGCTAATTCAAAATGGTACCACCACATTTTACAAAAATACTATACCAACTTATATAGACAATGTCCCAACAGGGGAATCCGAAACCTTTCCGTCCACCTCTGATGAAAAAGACAAATTCCTGTCGAATCGGCAGGAAGTGGGTCAGATATGAACTACAGGTACATGATCTGATGCTCATGTTTTTTAAAAAAAAATCATTTTTAGGTTCACAATATGCTATTTTATCAAAGATCCAATGCAAGTTTAGCGAGGCTCGGCCCCGAGCTAAGAATCTTCATGCCCGCTGTTCGACAAAGTTTGACGATAGTTTAAAACGGACATAAAAATTCAAAAACGATCGAAACAATGCAAAACCTTCGCGTGATGTCATATTATGTGACATAGTTATAAGTAAAAATATTAAACTTGATATATTGATTATGTGTCAAAAAAACCTTCACAAAATGACCTATCTCATTCGAGGTTTCTTGGCTTTCGGGTCAAATGACCAATGTTATGGCTAGAATCAAGGCATAGTTTGTGATAATGTGCCCATATTGTGCATACACATGCATCATGGGATGGCGAACAATGTTGCAGGAGGAAGTTTTCCTTTTAAATGCGTACCAAAAAGCCATTTCCCATTTTCCGAGCATAAAAAACGGACGATTTTGTGAAGCAACCATCAAATGGCTAATTCAAAATGCTACCACCCCATTTTACTAAAATACTATACCACCTTATATGGACAATGTCCCAACAAGGGGTTTCCGAAACCTTTCCATCCACCTTTGGTGAAGAAGACAAATTCCTGCCGAATCGACAGGAAGTGGGTCAGATATGAACTACATGTACATGATACGATGCTCATGTTCTTTTACAAAAATCATTTTTAGGTTCACAATATGCTATTTTATCAAAGATTCAATGCAAGTTTTCCTCTTCATCGCACCAAAAAGCCATTTTTCATTATCCAAGCGCAAAAAGGGAATTTTCTAAAGCAACCACCAAATAGATAATTTAAAAACGAAGGGTTTGTGATTAGTTGATATGGATATCATATTTGGATTCCTCTCATTTTCTGATCAATTTAGACATATTATTTGTTAAATTCCGATTTATAGATTTAAAGATATTAATTATTCCATATTAAATAGAAAAATAAAAAAAAAGTAAAATTATTATATTTTTATTTGAATTCAATAATATTTTTACTTATTCATTAATGTTTATTTAAATTATTGTTTGTAATTTCAAAAAATACAAACATGTGACATGTTGATATAAGGGTTAATAGGATTGATATCATAGTATTGACAACAATGTATGAATTACTTTGCGGAAACAGATTCTGAAGGAACGAGGAAGTTAAGCGTGCTGGAGCTGGAGTAGTATTAGGATGGGTGACCTTCCGAGAAGTTCGACCAAGACTGCAATTTAATTAAATATTAAGTGTAATTAGTGTTAAAAATGTTCAAAGTGAGAGATTAACGAGTCAAACAATTCAAAGATTCAAAAATTGAGAAAAAAATAAAATATTTTTTTTTTAATAAATATTTTTGCAACCTATAGATAAGCTATGCCGACGGCCGCTATACGCCGACGGCATTTTGATACGCCGACGGCCTCTATGTGCTCCGCCGAGGGAGCCCTTTGCCGAGAAGGCTACGTAGAAGCGTCGGTAGCATGTAGCATTTAGCCGAGGGCACGCCGACGGCTTTTTGCCCTCGGCGTAGCACGCGCGTCCTGTAGTGATTGGGTTTCTCGGAAAAACTATATCCATTGATTTTTCGTTTTCCTGCAATATCGTTCAACACAGAATACAATGATATCATGTAACTAAGGCATAAATATTTCCTTGCAGAAAGTTTTCAGCCGATTATACATTGTTTCAGTTTCTTTGTATCTCTCAGGAATAAAGATAAACACATGGATGAATTTTTTTAGAGGATTGCCTAAGGCGGCGGAGTTTGTGTTTCCGTCCACTAGGGGAAACAGCCCCGTGTGTCCCGGTTGGTAAGGAGTTTTAGTCCCGGTTCTCCAACCGGGACTGGGCAATCGGGACTAAAGTCCCAACCTTTAGTCCCGGTTTCCCCACCAACCGGGACAAAAGGGCGCACACGTAAGGATGGCAATGAGCAGGGTATGGGCAGGGTAGAGCAATACCAGACCCATACCCTTATAGCCCATGGGTACAAAAGCTTACCCATATCTCTACCCACGGGTATAAAAGTTTACCCGTACCCATACCCGGCGGTTACCCATACCCATTGGGTACCCGGCGGGTATATACAATGGTATACAAGTTATTCACAATTTTACTTTCATCAATAGCATATTTGAAAAAAGACAATAATCTCTATTTATTAATAGTAGACGAGTACATGAAAGTATCAAATTATAGTTTAGAAGTCGCAATCTCATACTCGTTTCCTAGACTTCTCGGCCACATAGGTTCAAACTCTATAGTTAATTTTCACATGTCAGTTTAAACGGGCAAGATATGGGTATACCAATGGGTACAAGTCTATACCCGTTCCCATACCCGTGACTTAACGGGTAGGGTATCGATATTACCCATGGTTATAAAAGTGTGCCCATACCCTACCCATGCGGTTACGGTACCCGCGGGTACCCGTACCCATGGGTAAAATTGCCATCATTACGCACGTGGCTGTGACAGAGGGCGAGGGAGGATGAGCAATCGTCCAGGACAAATAACCCTCTACCGCGGCAGAGATTTGACACATTTTGGCAACTTTTGTTGCCGCGGCAGCATTTTGGCCACTTTTTATGCCGCGGCAGAGAATTTATTTATGTTGTTTTATTTTTTATTTAGTGTTTTGCACTCATCAATGAAGGAACCATTATATTACACAAGATCATCATGACAATATAGATCCAAGTGTCGAACATATTACATTCGATACACGGATCGAGTTCATGCACTACATACAAAATAAGCTCTTTGTACAACCCCTATTGTTTATACACAACCGAATAGTATTATCCTTTTGGGTTTAGGACTTCTGCATCCAAGAATCCCGCCAATTCCTCCTGAATTGCTCGTATGCGATCCTTTGGCAAAAAACCGTCTCGTAGACGTTCGATCTGATTTAAAAAAGGAGTCAACCTATATGAATGAAACTAAATACAATTTGATGGTAATTAAAAACTATAGAAATTGTTTACGTACGTGGAGTTGCTCTAAATTTCCGCCCTTCTCACAACACGTCCGACGGATGAACTCGTAAACATAGTATCCACATAAATTGTTACCTGGTCCCTGCGTCAGGCACTTTACGAGAACAGAGTTCAATCAAACAAATAATCAAGCATGATAATAACGGTATCAAAACTAGAATCAAAGAGATGCGCGGATATAGCTAGTGGTTCTTACATCTAGTGGTTGAAATGTAAGCTCCTCTTTCCAAACACCCCTAGCCTTGTTGGTGAACCGTTTCCAAGCGCGACCGGCAAAGAAAACGAATAAAATAAGTTATTAATTACTTGATATCATAAAATTCACGAACGTTGCCGATATAGTGTCGTAATGATTAGAATTACCGTTGGAGAAGCATCTGTATGTCCTTCCACGACTCAAGGGGTTTATGTTTCCAGTCAATGACTAGTACACATCCTTTGTCAAGTTGAATGATTAACAGAATATAGTGGAAGCTGCGCATGCATAACTAATCAATTATATACTTAACATCGAGTAAGCGAAATAGAAAGTGTATACAAGACAATAACACTCACTCGAAGTTGTAAGGAAATAGTATTTCCCTTCTGATTTCTTGAAACCTTAACGCGTGTACGATATTATCCTCCGTATCCTGGGGGTTTGTTTTAAGATTAGCTTGATGAACCAAATATGGGTCAATGAACCCAATGTTATAGATTTGTCCTCTACTGCATTCGACAATCTTCATTCTGCATATAATAGTATGATTATATACATGCAATAAACGAGGTGAGATAGCTAGAGACTAAATTAATTACAGAATTAGTACTTACAGACAATAGGCGCTGATGATCGATTTGTCCAAGGCGTCTTGATTGAATAATTGAAATAGTTCATCAAATTCAATGTATATCATGTCATCTATTTCTTTCCCATAATGCTTTTTTGTAACCCTCAGCACTATCCAGTTAGCCCCGGCCTTTATGGCATACATGTACCAGTTATGCAATCTTCGCATTTTTGTTGGAAGATTATTTACCTCCTCAGGTATGACAAGAGGTTTGCCGTACTGGTATTTGTATGCTACTTCACACACGGGGAAGTACTCTAACTGGAATAAGTACTGGGCAATACTCATACCTTGAACAGCGGCAGCTTCTCCGTATTGTGCAACTACCTCTGGATCATACTGCCCTTCGGCCGCATATTTTCTCGACCCCACATTGGTACGGGAAATCACCTTGAGAGGGACGCAGGATTATTTTGCTTGTTCTCCGAGCTGGGCAACAGATTTCTCGCTTGCATCAGTACTGCTCTTCGAGGCTTCTTGTGCCACATGTGACTTGAGAATAGAACGCCCATAGTCTGATGACAGCTTTGGCTCGGATTGATGAAGAGTCTTTAGCATTTTGAACACTCGGGCTTTTTCTTCTTTGGTGCTGGGGAACTCTGGCTCTTTCGGCCGCCTCAGTTTAGCGAAAAACGCTGTCATTTACGCATCAACGATAGCCGTAGTCTCCTCTTCAGTACAGTCATAAGCTCTCTTGGGAGGAACCTTTGGTACTTATGGAAGAGGCTCTTGTTTACATTTCGGCGATCGCTTAGCACGACGCAGAGTAGCGGCGGTACGCTTACGCTTTTTATCCTGAGGCGCCGAAGATTGGTGAGGCGATGGAGCCGGGTAAGGCGACGAAGACGACTGCCGCGGCGGCGACGACCTCGCTGGAGACGGGTGAGGCGGCGGCGAAGATGGCCTTGGCGTGTGATTTCGAAGCACGATACATTCCTTTGGCCATAGAATGGTGACGTTTGTTGCGTCTACCAGTTCAGTCACATCCCCTTCACCTGCAGGGTATTCAAGCTTCAAAACTTCAAAGGTGTGCATGATTTCATCCACCCTGACAACAGCGTAGCCCTGTGGAACCGGACGACAGTGGTAAGTTGGTGTTGGTCCAAATGGTAAGGCATAGCCGACCGCCACATTCATTGATATGTTCACAACTTTGACATGTAGCTCGCAGTGTGTCATCTGTGTGATATCATCCACTGGGTAGCCAACAGGAGCCATCGTCGGTGCACCATCGGCATCGTCATTGTCATCACCCGGGACCTCGGTGGAAGCCACACTACTTTTTCGATTATTCGATAGGCCAGTAGCATCGAATGCAGGTTCTACCACCATGTGCTGCTGAGATGGTCCGGTAGTAATTTGCTCTTTTAGTGCGTTAATTTCATCTTGTTGTTGCTTTATTCGTTCTTCAATTATACGCATTCGCTCTTTCTGAATATCTGCTTCAACTTTCGCCTTGTCCTTTCTCCTCTAACGGCTTCTATTAGGATATTTCTTCCTCTCTTCGGGAAACCCAGTCCTCCATGGTTTGGAGCCGCTTGTGCCTCGTGTTCGTCCATCATGTTCCTTATTTCCAAGGGCGAGTGTGAGCTCATCATTCTCTCTATCAGGAATGAAGTCCCCATCTTTAACAGCCTTTACTGCTTTTCTCATCTTCTCAATTGGCAAGGGGTCTTCAATATGTCGTATGTTATATATACACATCCCTTCCGAGTACAACGTGCCCCCATGCCCGTAAAACCAATTCCTTGCACGTTCTATCCAATCGTTTATCTCTGGGATGATCTTTTTAGCACGCAGTTCATCCTCAAGTTTCTCCCACTTAGGAATGCCAGCCCTATAGCCACCTTGCCCCATAGTATGGTGATACTTCTTGTTAGCAGCATTCACCTTATTCGTTGCAGACATTTTCTTAGCTTTTTCTGATGTCTTGTAATTCACAAACTCAGCCCACAATGGTTTTATCTTCTCAAACTGAATCTTCTTGAAATCTGGAGTCTTCTCTTTCACGACATAGTCAAGGTGCAATATTTTCTTCCAGTTGGTGAAACACTGGTCCATCTTCTTCATAGCCCACTCCCCGACCTTAGCCTCCATGGCTCGCGCATGTTCTAAGACGTCCTCAACTGGATCCTCCGCATTTGGATCTAGCTCTATCTTTGGTAGTTTGAAATTAACCATGAGCCTCTTCTACAGTAAATCTTTGGCTACGGTAGGGAGAAATAAATATGTTCCCTCTTCTTCCGCATCAGCAGGCCTATTCCAATTTCGAACGGTGATCGGGATGAAGTCCCTAACGATTACTCCGCATTGTGCCACAAATTTGTTTGCGACAGCTTCGGCAGCAATCTGTTTGCCGTCTTCACCGATATCTTCGATCCTGAACCTCTCATGGTCTTCAAACTTTTTGGTTGGGCCTCGTCCGCTCTTTTTAATAGATTTCTTCGATCCGGAGGGCTAAACCAAGAAAGATCGTCGTTACTATTTCT